>OZ022578.1:29977103-30217977 GCA_963669155.1 Arbacia lixula
TTATCTTCTACACCCCATCCTACACGTCCTACCCTAGACCCACTCCTCCACCCTGACAGTTGTCCTCTTTTGTGCCCCTCCCCTCTCTCCTACAAGCCCTCCCTTTCTGATCTCTGATTGGCCAGAAGTGCGGTAGCTCCCAAGATTTAAAAAAAATGTCCCCTAAAAGAACCCACCTCCCCCCAAAACACACACACAAAAAAAACCCTCCAAAAACAAACAAACAAACATCATGCTGTACAAAGTATACCACATCGATTAATGTAAACTACGAAAATGAACAAAAACACAATTCTCTCGAAACAATAAGTATAATGATGCGCAACTAAATGCGACGAAGTCACAGGGGAGTTGTTGTTATGTATGTTACGCGACGTCGACCCACCATATATCATAAATATTGTCATATAAATGAACGCATGAGCCAACTGTTATTGTTACTTTCCACAGCCTCTTGACACCCCACTCCCCCCAAAACTACTGAAATGAAAATGAAGGGGAGGAAAATACAGATATAAAAGAAGGATTGATAAATGTATGGATAGATGCGAATCAAAAAGGGGTAGACATAATAGAGAGAGAGAGAGAGAGAGAGAGACAGAAAGAGAGAGAGAGGGAGGGAGAGAGAGAGAGACAGACAGACAGAAAGAGAGAGAGAGAGAGAGAGAGAGAGAGAGAGAGAGAGAGAGAGAGAGAGAGCGGGGGACATTTACCTCTCGATGCAACGATTTTTGGCGCAGTTCACGCTTTGCTGAAATTGTAATCTTGAAACGTGTGGATGTTGAGACGCTGGCTAATTTGTGATGTTGAGGGAGGTGACAATTGTTTATAGCATTTCCGAAAGGCGCACCTAGCAGCGTGCCACAAGAAGGTTGCAGGATGCTTGGTCGTGCAGGCAGCTGCGGACTCTAAACACCATTAATCAGGGACTACGGGTGTATGCGCTCAGTGGTCTCGGCATTTCACGACTCGTGGCGTCTGTACCTCAGAGTCAAGTCACATTCCTCACATGCCTGACGCCAACAGACCGTTTCTAAACAGTTATGCTCCCCTGGAAAAAACGTGTCCTTATTGTGTTTTCTTTCAAATAAAGACAATTCACAAGGCTATGATGATCCTCACTGCTGTCATACACTAGCGTCACCAGTCTGTCTTCCGTAGACGTGGACTTGTAGGGACAACCAGCTTAGGCTAAACATTGTGAGGGTTGATCTGATCGATGTGTCACTGAAAACTTACCTGATGAATTGAAAATGGAAGAACGTTTCCTTCCTTTTCAAGCCCGGTTTGTCTTCCGTAGATGTGAACACATGCTGACGGGTCTCCAGGAGTAGAGCTAGCTTAGTATGCAACGTTGAAGTTTTAGATTATGAATTCGGCATTGAATTGATTCCTCATGACTTGAAAAGGAAATCTTCATATGTGTATATGATATACGCTGTATCGTGTTTATGGAAAGATGATTACACCGTAAGAAAGATTCTTTCGCATATTTACACATTGTATACAACTGATACAGCTAAAATTCACTCATGTTGGTTCTTGCTCCGTTCTCAGTCACGAAGTCGATGCATGGGACTATCTGGAATGATAATCCATTGTGTAAGCCGGGCTCTTTAATTTGTGTAAATCCCCACCGCGGCCCTTCATCTGCACACCCTTTTTTCTCCCCTAGTGTAACGCGCCATCAATAATTGTCACGGCCATAAATAAGACAGGAGGGAAATGTGCGGCATAACGTGGATGATCGAAAGCGATTTATCACATCGTGCAAAGTCTGTCAACGCCAATTCACACTGCCATGATCACATATTGTACCCAACGTGAATCACACGTACTGGTTCACACTACCATGATCACATATATTAACCAATATGAATCGCACGGCACCTGTTCATACTGTCATGATCACATATCGTACACAACATAAGTCGCACGGTACCAGTTCACACTACCATTATCACATATCGTAAATTCACAACGTGAGTCCCATGGTACCGGTTCACACTATCAGGATCAAATCACATTTTAGCATAGATCACAAAACATCACTCTACAAAGTGACTGCAAAATCTAGTCTGTTCATATGTTACGTACATAATGACACATCTGTCTTGTTATCGCCACTTAGTCCAGTTGATACCGAAGTACAGTGTGAACAAATACACAGCCCTGTATTCAGTATACTTAGAAGGTGTTAATATTCATGATATTACAGTGTGCTGTTTTCCCCGTCTCGTCAGAACCATCGATTAAAACAAATGTAACAAATTGCACACAGACACGAGAGTCCACTGTGTATGTACCTTTTCGTTCGTTTATGGGAACGGGCCTTCTCCGAGACGCTTAATCAATCGGGCGTGACGTCACGGATCAGGCTTCGCGGTATGCTCAACCATTAAAGATTTATCATTCACAACGGCCAAGGGGTGCACAAGTCACTGCAAAGTTGTGATATCTGTATCACTTGCCTGGGCTCATCATCGATCATTATTCTAAGTCCTTCCAACAAAATATTGACCGCAGCCATATGGAGCAGCATGAATAAATAAATAAGGATACAGCACAGGCTCTCTTTCTCTACTATCATTTGACTATGCATATGATGATAAACCGCCTCGTCACAATCAGACGCACTGAGCCTGCGTCACGTGATCAGACGAACTGGAGCTGTGTCACATGATAAGACGCATTGAACCTGAGTCACATGATCAGACGTACGGGACCTGAAGTCACATGACCAGACGCACTGAACCTGAGTCACATGACCAGACGAACTGGACCTGAGTCACATGAACAGACGTACTGGACCTGAGTCACATGATTAGACGCACTAAACCTGAGTCACATGACCAGACGAACTGGACCTGACTCACATGATCAGACGCACTGGACCTGAGTCACATAATTAGACGCACTAAACCTGAGTCACATGACCAGACGAAATGGACCTGTGTCACATGACTAGACGCACTAAACCTGAGTCACATGATCAGACGCACTGGACCTGTGTCACATAACTAGACGCACTGTACCTGAGTCACATGATCAGACGCACTGAACCTGAGTCACATGATCAGACGCAATGAACCTGAGTCACATGATCAGACGCACTGGACCTGTCTTACATGATTAGACGCACTAACCTTGGGTTCCATGATCAGACGCACGGAACCTGTCTATATGATCAGACGCACTGAGCCTGCGTCACCTGCGGTATAGACCAGTCATCTTGGTAGAATCCAGAGACTTAAACCATCATCTTAATCAGGCGAATAAGCAATGTCTGGATTTATCAGCTAATTGGCTGTACTCAATATTCTATGTGACTCATTATTTCATCTGTTGTTGAAAGGTAGCCACTCCAGGTTCAATTTGATATGTTGTCAAGCTTTGTTTGCTAATTTAATCTCCCTGTGACGTCACATGCTGCTCAAGGAGAGTTGTGTGCATTGTTTATGTTATTGGTCACAAAATACCAACCTGTTGCACAAAATGTTTAATTGGGAGAAGGACAAAATAATCAGGAGATTAGTGCATTGAATGAAACAATAATCAACATACACTATTCGATTGAATGAAGATATGTTTTTTTTAAAGCAAGGAATCATAACAGCTTTAATCGGCAAGATCAGATGTTTAGAAATGTTAATGCAAATTTGAATGAGAATATTACAATATTTACTAGTACTTTGCGACCTTGACCGAGAGTGTGCTTACGATCTACCGTGGCGCTTTATCCAATCCCAGGTGTAGAGATATCTGGAATACGGCTTGAGACACTTGAGTGTAGGGTCAACCGTCAGGTGGTGAGCATGGTAAGTGATAAAAAAAAGCACGATTAGAGACCGAGGAGGCCAGGGTACTTACGTGACCAACAGATAAATGCTTTATGTGGTCATTCTCAGGATTGTGTCATTCTGAACCCACATCTCCCCTCTCTTCATCATGTGTTAAGATTGTTTAAGTAGTTCTAATATACCAGCTTGGTACTGGGGTACATGTCCTCACCCCATCGTAACCCCATTGAAGATTGTTTAAGTAGTTCTAATATACCATCTCGGTAATGGGGTACATGCCCTCACCCCTTCGTAACCCCATTGTTTGTGTTAGGTGGTTTATTTCTCTGTGATTATGCACCAGGAAAAATACAATCGTATATGAATCACCCGGACATCAAATTATTACACAAGATACCGCAGGTCAAACACATTCATGAATACAGCGGTCTATATCAGCCTCTTATGAGCAATGCACAATTCAACCACAAATTCGATTGCCCGTATCTTGTTTCAGCAAATTAACAAAATTTTACTCATGATAATGAAATTGTCCAGCAGTAATCCAATCAGAGATCTAAAAACACATGGAGACCAAGGAAGAGCCCTTGGAGGGTGGGTTTTTCCCGCTAAATACCTCACCGCCAAACACCCTAAACAGACAATAATTAGATTCTCGCTTAACACCCCCTCACCATGCCCCTCACCATGCCCACCACGAGCACTAATCAAATCTACCCTCTTATCTCCTCTATATACTCTATACTGCTGATAGTCTTTCCTTAATCTCCCAGAAGACTTTGCATAATATCTGGATGTGGCCCGACGTGGAAAGGTGAACTAATAACCAACTGCACTCCACCCACCTCCACTCTTAACGGATGCGTATTAATCTGAGCACATGACCCGAGGACATTCCAAATTGACTAGGAGATCAATGTCTATAGCATAAGGGTCAAATGTAGCGAGCTCGCTCAGGAAATTAATTGCACACCACCAGCAATTGCATCCTAAATTACCGCCAGTCACACCTAAACTAAAACTCAAACTGTCATTAATAATTCCCCATACTTTCGCTTCCCCCTATGACCCCAAACGACCATTAGGAGATTCTTCTCACACACATCCATCCTCAAGGGAAAAATGAATCACAATATGCATTAATTCTCGCGGGCTTCCACCAGCTAGCTCACACTAATTTCTGCTAAAGTGTCTGAAATGAATACTTGAGCCTACTCAACTTTGATTTATGTACTTCTCTTTCCCTCACCAGCAAGAAATCCAGCCTGAGGGCATTTATTCTGTGTCAATCCGCATTGTCCCCACTTGCCAAGAATTATTACTTCAAAAGAAGATATGAAAATAGTAGTCTCATATACACCATGGTTGTAAGAAACTAGGAAGGCTATTAGAGCCTACTACCATGACTACCTCTAACGTCTTGTGAAGTAAGTGATGTACGCGTTTCTTTTGCTGATTGCTCACAATATATATATCCTCTATGTACCTAATTGGCCAATGACACATTTCATCACAAGAGATATGAAAATGAACACAATAGTAAAAGCAGTTCTCTCATTACGCCCATTCTCGAGAACAATGAAACCTGCATGGGATTAAGATTCAGGCATATTTTGAACTCTCCTGCTCTGCCTTCCACCCTGAATACGATATAGAAACTCGCTACACTACATGAATCAATCGAATAAACGAACAATATATGAACTATACGTTTCAAATGCAGATAACAGACGTCTGAAGAAGTCTATATATATAAGACCAGTTATGGTGAACATACATGACATATGAGACCTGACTGAGCCCTATGCCTCATGGTCGCAAATTAAGTGAACGATTTCACTAAACCACTTATTCCAATATATCGTGCTACACGCAAGACTAGTAATAGAACTTGTACAGGTGTAGTTCGTCTCTAATGTACGAGAGGGGGGGGGGGTCAAAAAGTAATGCCTCCATAGTCACCAAATCTATACCAATGATCCGACGAACACCAAATTTACACAGATTGTAGCCTGAGGACTCTTCTACATGGAACTACTCTTCAAAATAGTCACCATGTCCTTCCATGCATTTACGCCACCGTTGAAGCCAAGCATCAAATCCGGCTTGGAAATTCTCTGGAGCTTAATTTTAGCCACTAAACATAACTTTCCCTATTCCATAACTTAACAACTCATTTGACTTCAAACGGATCTTCCAATCTCTAGACAGTTTATCATAAACAGAGGCAGGTAGAGGTGTGCCAAGAGCTCCTGGATGCATTTGAAGCTGAGGGACAAGATTTCTTCCAAAATGTGGTTACTGGAGAAGAGACATGGGCATACCTGTATGACCCAGAGAGTAAGGTTCAATCCAAGCAATGGCGCCGTAGCTTTTCACCACGTCCCAGGAAAT
The DNA here is from genome assembly GCA_963669155.1 of Arbacia lixula. Classification (NCBI taxonomy): domain Eukaryota; kingdom Metazoa; phylum Echinodermata; class Echinoidea; order Arbacioida; family Arbaciidae; genus Arbacia; species Arbacia lixula. The sequence continues at coordinate 29,983,298 of OZ022578.1, forward strand.
TCAAGGCTGCTAGATCGACTGAGAAGGTGATGGCTACAGTGTTTTGGGACACAGAGGGTGTTATTCTCACAGACTTCTTGCCCGAGGGTCAACAGTGAAAGATACGTAACTACACTTCGTAAGCTGAGGGAAGACATCAGGAAGAAGAGACCACTTAAAGACATTCATTCCATACAGCTCCATCACGATAATGCAAGGCCACACATGTCACAACCCAAGCAATAGCCAAAGTGGGGTGGTCTGTGATACCTTATCCACCATTCAGTCCTGACTTGGCACCTTCAGACTTCTATCTGTTTGGGCCAATGAAAGAAAGTCTCCGTGGTTACCCATTTGAAGACTTGGATGAAGTCAAGTCATCTGTTAAGTCATGGGCCAGGAAGCCAGATCCAGAGTATTTCCAAGCTGGATTTGATGCTTGGGTTCAACAGTGGCGTAAATGTAAAGACAGTGACTATTTTGAAGAGTAGTTCCATGTAGAAGAGTCCTCAGGATACAATCTGTGTAAATTTGGTATTCGTAGGATCATTGATAAAGATTTGGTGACTATGGAGGCATTACGTTTTGATCCCCCTCTCGTATATTCATCTGTCCAAATCGTGTTATGTATCGATATTTTATCCTGGCAATGAAATTGAAGTTACTCTTGAAGCATAAATGTGTCTAATTACTGTCTGGAAGCACTTCCTTCTTATGTCCATGAAATACGTTAATGATATCGAACAGCATAAGGTATACTCAGAAAGGTGTACGCGAATATGCAGTATGTTTAGTGTGTCAATATTGATTTGAGACAAAGTCTAAATGTTAGTTTGGCGTGATGCATTGTATATAGACAAACAACACTTGTATAGAATATCGCTTAATTATGTTGTTGTAGTGTATCTGATACACATGCATAGAGTCCACTGGACTAGTAATGCTATAGGAAGATATGACCATATAAGGAAGTGAATATTACATATATTCGCCTTGGTATTAATCCATTTCTACCTTACATCTTAACAATTCTCACATAGTCGCAGCTGTTGCCAATTTAATGTAAATCTTTGATAATTTAATATCAAAAGTAATAGCTCGAATAAACAGGAGATGAGAGATGATAACAACATCACAGAAGAAACATCAAATAGTAGATGCAGGTAACTAATTGAAAAGAAAAGCTGCGAAAGATGTAATCGGTAGAATATGTCGAAGTGTGGTTTGGTGGTTAATTTGTCTGCGGGCTGTACGGCTGTTGATGGGACTGGGTATATTGGCATGGCCGGGTAGGTAGCTCGCCCTAGCGAGGCACAGCGATGAGTCAGATCCACACGCTGGTTTCAGGCCGGTTTCAGGTTCCCCTTCTCTGACCCACATGCATATGTAAATATAACAAATGCATACTTATCACCTTTTCTCCCGTTTGCCAGGCAGGCACGGCGTGTTGGCGCAGTCCGCTTGAAGCACCCCACCCCACTCCCACCCCCACCCTCTTGGTCCCCACACTCGTTGCCAATTTCCATTCTCTTTGAGTCGTAATGATGACACGTCGCCCCATCTTCAGTGTGTCAATCAAACACCCTCTCTGTGTGCTCTCAGGAAATATGATATTGACTGAAAACTGGGAACGAAAGAGTGCGCATACTGTCGTCTTCTTCTTCCACTGTTCCTTGAAGACACCCGCTACGCTAGGCATGGTTTAAGAGAGAATTAATACATCATAAATAATCGTGCCAGCGCGCCACGGTATCAATGAATTTTAAAACACACATCGATCAGTCGATGGCATTTCAGTTTACTTCTTAGCTCTCGTTTTGTTACCGTAATGAAGAACTGCAACTGAAAATTACAATACAGGTCAATTTCTCTCAGCAATTAAAACTTTCACATAAACCATGAAACTTCTTTGTACAACAATCGTCTCCAATGCTAACTTAAATATTTGAAAGGAGGTAACTAGTGCTGAGCAATGAAGAATACTGTCTGGATTATTTTAATGTACCCGTTTATAAGAACATTTACAGGAACATTTCATTTTACTAAATGGGAAAAAACATTTTTTTTTCATCCTATCAAGTAAGTATAAAAGAAAACCCACTTCAGACTTTCTCTGGTAAGAAGAAAGCAAGATCAAGCAGCGCATTGCCCGTCGATGTCAGCCTGTTCTATTTGTTGAATGCTGTCGAAGCAGCACATTCAAGCAAACTCTGGGAGTGTTTTCGAGGGAGTATCATCTTTCCAATTCTGTGTGGATTTTACCCAATTTGTTAGACCTTAGCTCATGGCTTAACCTACATTTTCGGGGGTGCATGATTCCCTTTGCCGTGGCAAGCCGTGCGAGGAGCCAGCATCGAGAGCTAAAAGGCTTTAGAATTTGCACCTGTCTGGGGTTTACTGGCAGGCTAGCACAAGGAGCGAGAGCTCAGCGATGTGCTGTATTACCAAGTAACGCGCACACACGGACGACATGTTAATAGCACAATACATTGAGGGTGTCCGGTTGGTTTTTCTTTATGGTGTTCAATCCATGGCGAATAAATACCGATATAAAGTGCTTGATTTATTGCTCTTATATTAGATGAAAGTCCAGTACACTGGATGGATTTAAAAGGATGTTGAATTAAATGAAATACATGATAAAAGGTCAATATCAATGAAATGCTTTTTCTGCCCCCCCCCCCTCCAAAAACAGAAAGAAGTAAAATCTATTTACAAACAAACGAACGTTTGTGAATGTTATCCAATCAATATTGTTTTGTATCACATATTGGAGCAAGATATAATTTGTTATCAATGTAAAAATCCATTAAGTGTCATAATGCTTTCTCTGACATTTAAACAAAGATAATGTAGAATACATATAGAAACAAAACAAAAAGCACAAGGTGGAAATCATGGACAGCTGATAGATGTCACGTGACAGCAATGCATAGACAGAAATTAACCATGTACAAATTGAAGAAATGATCCATATGTCTGTTCTTCTCCTTCGTATTCCATCACCATCTCGCCCATCTCAAATGTTGGGCCAGGCTCTGGCATTGTGAAATGCCTTCTCGTTGGCAATGAGAAGGTGAGACAATTAAGATAGATGATGGTGTCAGAAGTAGCTCATGATCTACGTTGTGGACGCTTAAAAGGTAGATAGTTATTTCAGAATATCCCTTATACTATAAGCTAATCTATTATGATGTCAGCTGCCTGCGTATAACTCTGGTAAAATATATATCTGTTCCTGAATCACATCACAACTCATTTTTGTTTCCAAATAAACGTAATTGTCATGTAAAGAATTTAAACCCTTATTTCGATTTCAAGTATACACCAATGTTTCCGTCGGTTATCAAGGTTATATAATGTGTAAATATAAAAGCAGAAATAATGGAAAGCTGTTGGAATTGTGGTACACCAAACTTTGAGGTTCTCACATTAGGTTCTTAGTGGAAACTGCCTTTATTATCCCGATTAATTTTTTTAGCATTAACTACTTGAACTTTAGTTTTCTTGAATACATTTTACAGGTGCATTTTGAATAGTTCTCTTTCTCCCCAGCCGTGTTGCTTTCGCTCCATAGCGGCTTGCCACCAGCTCCCCGGGGAATCTTCCCGGTGAAGCTGGCCCACCTTTCCTGAAGAAATCTCTAGGTAGTTGAAATCTGTGAGATCAACAGTATCAGATTCCCCTGTCTTTAAACCTATTAGAAAACTTCAGGAAGATAAAGAGAAAGAGGGAGAATCTGCCCTAGTAGAATGGCACCCATTTTACCCTTTCTTTCTTTTCATATTTTAGACCCCAATAGTACATTGCACTTTACATCCTACCCCGCCATCATACCGGATCTTTGATCTCAGCTCCCCTTCCCCTATCTCGCTCTCCCCTCTCCCTCCCCTCTCATACTTAAAACCTGATAGTCTTTGAAAATATATCCAAAAAAGGACCAGAAAGGGCGATATGAATAAAAGATTTTTTTTTTTTTTTTATCAAAAGAAATCACCAGAGGTTGGAATTGGAATCAAATGTATGAACCCAAAGGGTAAATCAAAGTGAAACAGTTCGTTACATATTACTATTTTATACGACATATGCCATGTAAATTCTGATGATTGTTAAGTATTGACAATGCTTAAAAAATATCAAAGTAGTTCATAATCATGATGATAGCAGTTCATATCAAGTAATCGAATAAGTGCCGTGTTTTTAACAAATTAACGTAAGCCTGAATGGATAACACATTATGTCATAGTGTCCAGTTATAACTAATGAACATTGACAGTTACATATATGCATTAGGGCTCCACACGTCCATCGAATCGTTGGTCCATATTGTCATGATTCTCTACACGTTTTCATTGCAATGTCCTTTCTTAAAAAGGGACAAACCTTTAAGATATCACATCTTCAGATTGACCCAAACTCGTGAAAAATATGTTTTGTCAAAATTATCATTTTTGGCATTTTACATTTTATATTGATTTGTATTTCGATTCCATATTATACTCTAAGTTGTATTATTGATGTGTATACATTCAGATTTCATCGAGTGTCAATATAATATCAATCATCTGATAGTCTTGCTCCGAGGCTGCAGTGGGCTATCCCTCTCACCCCAAGGCCGCTGTCTCAGGCAGGAGTCTGCGAACGGCTAGACTAGGCAATGTGCAGCACTTTCTGCCAAGTGTCACTGTTGCAAGTTCAAAGCAATTAGGCATTTTCCTTATGGAGATTGCTCTTTCCCCCTTTTTCAATTCCGCACTGGACTAAAGACAGAGAGAGGCAGGCAATATAGGTAACCCAATAGGCCAGACCTTTCTGACTAGAGGCAGCGTCTTCCTCTGAGCTTGTTTGAACAGGACTCAACCTTGCATGGGATGAGAGCAGGCAGGAAAGGGACAGAATCTAACCAATAAGACGGAGGAGAAAAAGGAAAGGAAAAAGTGAACAATAATGATATTGATAAAAGAGAGAGGGGGAGAGAGAGAGAGAGAGAGAGAGAGAGAGATGAGGGAAAGAGAGAGAGAGAGAGAGAGAGAGAGAGCGGGAGGAGGGAAAGAGAGAGAGAGAGAGAGAGAGAGAGAGAGAGAGAAGAAGAAGAAGAAGAGAGAGATGGAGGAAAAGATAGATATAATGAGGGGAGGGAGGGGGTGCTTAAACATATTGACATAAATGTTTGCAAATATGATAGATTTGGAAATTGAGAAATATAATTTAACAAAAATAACTGGAATGCAATGGAGATGTGAAGGAGTAAGGCTGGCAGAGACAGAGTGAAAAGGGTGAGATGAGGGTGGAGAGATACATACAAAGAGAGAGAGAGGAGAGAGAGAGAGAGGGGGGGGGGGAGAAAGAATAGGGAAAGAAGGAGAGTTGGTATGTGAATAAGACCATGAATTTGAGTTGATCATGAACAGCTTGCTCCGTCTGATCGGTTTGGTGGCTGTGCAAACAATCTTGGAATGAAAGACCTGGAACGAGAAAGCCGAGAAACATGCCTGGCTCGAAAGCTTGGCGTCAGGCAGGATGGCACGCATTAGCAGCCTTTGCCCACCTTTGCCGACACATTCCTGGTAAATAGGCCCACAGACATGGCGCTGGCGAGGCCGCTCCATCGCCCTCCATCATGCTTAAATTCACCTCCACTATGCATAGGGTGCAAATCACTGTATTCACAGTCTGGTATTGTGGGCCTAAGGGTTGTTGCGATCACTATATTCACAGTCTGGTCACTGTTATCGTGGGCCTAATGGATGTTGGGATCACTCTATTCACAGTCTGGGTCGCTGATATTTTGGGCCTAATGGATGTTGGGATCACTATATTCACAGTCTGGGTTGCTGATATTTTGGGCCTAATGGATGTTGGGATCACTATATTTACAGCCTGGTCACTGTTATTGTGGGCCTAAGGGTTTTTAGGATCATTATATTTACAGCCTGGTCACTGTTATTTTGGGCCTAAGGGTTGTTAGGATCACTATATTTACAGCCTGGTCACTGTTATTTTGGGCCTAAGGGATGTTGGGATCACTATATTCACAGTCTGGTCACTGTTATTGTGGGCCTAATGGTTGTTGGGGTCACTATATTTACAGCCTGGTCACTGTTATTGTGGGCCTAAGGGTTGTTAGGATCACTATATTTACAGCCTGGTCACTGTTATTTTGGGCCTAAGGGTTGTTAGGATCACTATATTTACAGCCTGGTCACTGTTATTTTGGGCCTAAGGGTTGTTAGGATCATTATATTTACAGCCTGGTCACTGTTATTGTGGGCCTTATGGATATTGGGATTACTATATTCACAGCCTGGTCACTGTTATTGTGGGCCTAAGGGTTGTTGGGATCACTATACTGGTCACTGTTATTGTGGGCCTTATGGTTGCTGGGATCACTATATTTACAGTCTGGTCACTGTTACCGTGGGCCTAATGGATGTTGGGATCACTTTATTCACAATCTGGTCACTGTTATTGTGGGTCTAATGGTTGTTGGGATCACTATATTCACAGCCTGGTCACTGTTATTGTGGGCCATATGGATGTTGGGTTTACTAAATTCACAGTCTGGGTTGCTGATATTTTGGGCCTAATGGTTGTTGGGTCACTATATTTACAGCCTGGTCACTGTTATTGTGGGCCTAATGGTTGCTGGGATCACTCTATTCACAGTCTGGGTTGCTGATATTTTGGGCCTAATGGTTGTTGGGTTACTATATTTACAGCCTGGTCACTGTTATTGTGGGCCTAATGGATGTTGGGATCACTATATTCACAGTCTGGGTCGCTGATATTTTGGGCCTAATGGATGTTGGGATCACTATATTCACAGTCTGATCACTGTTATTGTGGGCCTAATGGATGTTGGGGTCACTTTATTCACAGTCTGGGTCGCTGTTATTGTGGGCCTAATGGATGTTGGGATCACTATATTCACAGTCTGGGTCGCTGTTATTGTGGGCCTAAGGGTTGTTGGGGTCACTATATTCACAGTCTGATCACTGTTATTGTGGGCCTAATGGATGTTGGGATCACTATATTCACGGTCTGATCACTGTTATTGTTGGCCTTAGGGTTGTTGGGATCACTATATTTACAGCCTGGTCACTGTTATTGTGGGCCTTATGGATGTTGGGATTACTATATTCACAGCCTGGTCACTGTTATTGTGGGCCTAAGGGTTGTTAGGATCACTATATTTACAACCTGGTCACTGTTATTGTGGGCCTTATGGATGTTGGGATTACTATATTCACATCCTGGTCACTGTTATTGTGGGCCTAAGAGTTGTTAGGATCACTATATTCACAATCTGGTCACTGTTATTGTGGGCCTAAGGGTTGTTGCGATCAGTATATTCACAGACTGGTCACTGTTATTGTGGGCCTAATGGTTGTTGGGATCACTCTATTCACAGTCTGGGTCGCTGATATTGTTAGCCTTAATGGTTGCTGGGATAACTATTTTCACAGTCTGGTTACTGACCTTGTGGGCATAATATGTGTTCGAATTACAGAAAGTAATGCTTTTGAATAGAAATCGTGTTTATCGTAAAAGTATTTCTCTACTCACAAGTGGAGTTTGTTTTGTTACTTGAGGAACTGTTTTTGCTTCAAGTTGTTTGTGCTCTACACTGAGAATATACATATACCGGGAAAATATCGTTGTTATACTTACTTGATTGATAAGAGGTCTAAGAACAACATAATGCATTCTGTATATTTCAACATTGCCATATTCCTAGGTTGGACGTTTCGGTCCAAGATGGATCCGTTCCTGATTGGAGGAATGGAGACAGGAGGATGTAGCAGCATTTTGCCCCAACCGTTTATGAAACACGTTGGCACCCCTGCCTGCACCCCTGCACTTGCACTCAGACCTGCTTACACCAATGACTGCACCCCTCCGTACACCCCTGAGAACACCCGTGCTTACACCCCTGTCGAAATCCCTTCTTACACCCCTGTCGACACCCCTACTTACACTCCTGCTTAGACCCCTTATTGAGACCCTGCATATATACCTGCTAACACCCCTGGCACCAGTGCTGGCACGCCTGCTTATGTACCTGCTTACACCCTTGCTTGTATACCTGCTCACAGCCCCTGGCACCACTCCTTACATCCTCACCTGAACCCCTGCTTACACCCCTTCTTCACCCCCTGCACCCAGCCTGCAACCTACCAGCGATGTGGGAGTAGACCATCCCTGATCCTGCAGCCATGACAGCCCTAGCCCACATCGGCTAATAGCCTGGGCGGGTGAGGGGGAGATGAAGGGAGATGCAGAATTGAATTGCGGATTCAAAGGGCAAAGGGAAATTCAAGACGGGGTGTTTGGCTCCAGTCATTCATTTCTTGTTCCTTTTCCCGGCTTCTAATCCCTTGCTCCGGGGCAAAATGTGGCTTTGAACCGCACCATTGTGAAATATCCCCTTGCAGATTAACTCTAATTTAATACATTTCTATACAACTCTCTGTGATGCAGGCACAATGTTTTCATGTGGTTAAAAGAGAAAGAATCGAACAGACGTCTGTTAACACGCATGACAAGGAGTGCACTTCTGCAACGATACAAGGGTAGACAACGACGGAGGAAAGGAGAGGGATAGAGGGATAGAGGGATGGAGAGAGACAGACAAACATACATAATTATGAGAGATATAGAGAGATGGAGAAAATGAGAGAGAGAGGGAGAGAGGTATATATATTTATATTTATATAAACACAACAAAAAAGTAAGCCCCCTAAGCAAAATAGCATAACTTTTGATCGAAAAGGTTTTGAGCAAAGCAATTTGGCAGGATTGTTTCTTAACTTATTGACTGTGAAATTAATCCAATCAGTCATGCTTGAGTGAGCACACATTAAAGGCAAAATTGTCACTTTTCAAAAGTCACAAGGGTGATTGTTTATGCCGTTTTAACAGTACATTTTGACATTTTTGTGCAATTTTTAAAGTGTATTCACTCAACTATGACACGAAAATGACTTCTTATGTTCAAATAATAGGTCATGTTACATCTTTGTCAAAATATCTAGAGTTTAGTTTTTTTTCTCACAAAAACAAAGGGTTTGCAAAAGTTTCAAACTCGAGAGGGATGAGTATTTTTTAGACGGTGCTCACTCAACCAGAACAATGGATTAAGTGTCGGGATAGGTGTTATTGCATCCGGAGATTGATGATAAACAATGAAAGGACATAGATTATGCACCAGAAATGGAATTCATGAAAAAATTCATATGACAGAATCTCAAAATTACCCTTGTGACTTTTGAAAAGTAACAAATTTTGCCTTTAATGTGTGCTCGCTTATGCATGACTGCGTGGATTAAAGCGATTTTCCCACAGAAGTTAGTCAATAAGTTAAAGAACATTCCTGTCAAATGATATTGCTCAAAACCTTTTTGATCAAAAGTTATACTATTTTGCTTAGGGGGATGGGGAACTTACTTTTTTTGTTGTGTTTATATATATATATATATATATATATATATATATACAGAGAGAGAGAGAGAGAGGGGGGGGGGGGGGGTTGTATGAACATTGCTCACCAGTCGATATTTACATTCCTTGTTCATGTACAAGCCCTACAATTATGATAATCTAAAGGTATAATGTTTTGATAAATTTCCTTTAGAGAATATGCATCGGTGTTGATCTTGCCCCGCCCCCACTCCCCCCCCCCCCCACACACACTTTGTGTATCCACTCCTAACTGTTTGCAATTGATGAATAATCTCTTCCAAATAAATTGAACACGCCCCGGGCCCGCCCGCGCACGCCCTGGCTCGAAGTGAACACACTAGGGCCAAACTGAACACACCCTGGCCCGAAGTGAACACACTCTGGGCCAAACTGAACACACCCTGGCCCGAAGTGAACACATCGGTCCCTGGGCTGATCGGCTTTCCAGCGAGGCGCTGATGAAAGCCTGGATGAGAGTGGGATGTGAGAGCATGGTGAGAGCGAGGTGGAGGCCTAGAAACCGTTGTTCTGCTCCACACCTGGTCAGGTTTAGAATGTCACGGCCAGGGTGTCTGCTTCACATTCCTACGATTCCAAGGCGCTGGGGCTAGTTCCTGCAACGTCTATCCCAACATGCATAGCGCCTTGGTGTCTTCTAGCATGCTTCTAGCTTGCCTTTATTCTATGGCTTTCTTTCTCCTCTCCTCTTTTAACTCACTTACTGAATGTATCATCACGATCATACAGATGTTGATATGCCATGTACGTTAATAGTACATGTATATCCGCTTTCCTTCCACACACTTCTTTTACCTGTTCCAACACAAATACGTGCACACGGACAGCTCCGCGGCGCACACACACACACATACACACACATACGCACACACACACACACACACACACACACACACACACAACAAAGACAAAAACAAACACACACACCTTTTGGCATATTCCAAACTCTTCTCCACTGGAACGCTACACATGTAATTAACCATTCAGTCAGAGAAAGAACAATAATTATTCCCCGTGTTTTCTTCCGCGCATTGTTTAATTACTCTGCAGTAGGCGATCATGGACTGCCACAACTCTCTGTCTTGCGCTCTTTATATTAGCTCCTTGCCATGGTAAACAACCCCTTTCTCTGCTTATCCGAATAATATTCGTTCTTCCTTGGTTTCTTTTAAAGTTTAGAATGAATGTGATGTAGTGGTCTTCAAGTTGTCAACTGGAACAAAGAACCCGAAAGGACAAACGAATACGATATTTGATACTGTTCTAGATGAAAATACTAGTTTGGGCGCTCTTATTTTGTTTAAAGGGCATGTACTGTACTGGGAAGGCCAAAAAGCCTTAAAAATGTAATTGTTAGCAATCTTCTTGCCAATGGTCTTAAATTCACGTATTGTCGATTTTAGAAGCTTGCTGAAAGTTATTTGTCCTCAAATTATCTACATTTGGAGTAATGAGTGATTAAATCACAAATCCTCAAAATGTTCGGGCCGAACATTGTCAGGATTTAATCATTAATCCTTAATTACTCCATATGTGGATCATTTGAAGGCAAATAACTTTCAGCGAGCTTCTAAAATAGACAATACATGAATTTAAGACCGTTGGCAAGAAGATTGCTAACAATTACATTTTGAAGGCTTTTTTGCCTTCCCAGTACAGTATATTCCCTTTAATCGTTAAAACCAGCCAAGAACTATCCAGAGCATTGGCGGAAACGAACATGGGATGAAAGAGAACATCTTTGTAAAGTATTTTTTTGTGACTAAAAGGAGAGTACAATGAATCTGCATTTATTGCACGGCTGATGGTAAATTAAGCACCCATGGGGAAACATACCTGCACACAACCGATACACACGCAACGCTTAACGTGCGTGGACTGTACACGCGCTCTTACGAGTGAACCCAGCGACTCACGGTCGCAAGCGGCTGCGAGCCCTTCTCTTCATGTCCTCAAAACTTAATTTATGTAATTTAATTAATGTAATTTGATTAATATTTATGAAAAAAGGGCACGGGCAATCAAAAATGTACGGCGATAGATCGATTCTAAGTCATGTTTGTTACAAAAGGATCGGGGTTTGGCACAGTCTATTCTTCGTGTGGGCTTGCACAACGACGAAGAAGGGAAGAAGGCGGTCGGTGTAAGTCATACCAAGGACTTACCAGCACTGGTAATTCCTTGGTTATACCAGGTTATCATCGGTTTATGTGCAAAACGATGAACAATGCGACGACGGACATATTTAGCAATTCAGCGGACAGGGCGATTTAACGCAAAACGTTTAAAACGTTTTTGTGTTATTGTACCTCACCGCTCAATATGGCAAGAGCCTTGTTGTGAGACTATCGGTTCTATTGCTTACCCGATATACCAAGAGTCTTGATGTAAGACTATCAGAGCTGTTGCTCACCCAATTTGCTGCGCCTGTTAATCTGGGAGGCAGCAGGTGACTGGAGGTGTTGATGGGGGAGGAGGGCCGGTCACCCGGCGGGGTACGGATGGGATGTGACAGAGGAGAGATGGGTGGGGCTAGCTGGTATCGTAGCGTCTTGTCTGCTTGGGTCTTCTGCCCTCTGGGAGGCGGCCATTCCAATCCCAGCAGCCCTCAGCCCGCCCCGTGTGCCATCACCTCCCTCTTCCATTTACATCTTCTTTCCGCTCTTCCTTCAGCCACAGACACTTCCAGTCACGGGAGGGAATCGACGTCCCAACTAAATGCTACTGTATAAAATATGTCATGATCAGCCCAACATGATATCAAGATGGTTGTCATGGTTATTCCGTGACAATGTCTTCATGTCATTACATCATGTACATACTTATGGTGGATATAATGCTAGTACGTGCTTCAATACCGCATGCTTTGCTTTAAGACATTGTTTAGATGATTACTGTATTCAATGCACGAACAGCTGAAAGTAAACATGTAACTTTGTCACTCCTTTCCTATATCATTCTCCCTCCCTTGTCTTTGCCTCATCTTCTCTCCCTGTCTGTCATTGTGCTTCCCAACTCACTCCCCCTCTCACTATCATCGTGCTTTTTATTTATAGGAGCAAGAGTCCGATGTATACAGCTCTTTCATTTCTCTGTGCTGTCTAGCAACTATCATCTATCATCACAGTATCGCGCCACTTGAATGCGATCAATAGCTTTTAGTTTTGATATCAGAGACTCAACTAGTATATCAATTTGGTCATCTAATATCAACCTGTCTCTTCACTCTCAGTCAGCACATTCATGACAGTGGTGTACTATTTGGCATCAACACACTTATAAAAAAATTGTAATATTAACGTAAACTCTAGCAACTAATTATACAAACAAAATAAAACGCCAAAAAATAACTAGGCCCTTGACATAGTTTACTGATGATAGCATAAAAAGGTTTCCTTTTATGCATATTGGAATATTTGTAATCTTGTATATACATAGTGTTGTTTCCTTTAATCTATATACATTTTGATAACTGATAGCTGTCCATCCCCGTGCATCTGAAACATGACTATTGAAAGGTTGAGTACAGTCCTATAAAATGTCCTTTTATTTCATTCACGTGAAAGTGCAGACCCAGTTAGCGCATCCCTCACACATCTGGTTTAGTGGTCGTAGAGTAGCCTGAAAGAGCCTGCAGCAAAACGAATTTCTGATAATTTCCACACTGTGAACAAGCCACATGCACGGAGATGTCTCTTTGCACCATTTCCGGCATGTGATTACAAAGGGAATCAATTGGTCCAACCGGAAATTGAGGGCACCTCAGAGAGCTGACTTGTCTTAAAGGGCGATAGGACCCTTGTAAGAAGTTGAGACCATAATGGGAAGACCAGTGAAGAGAAACAAATTTGTGAAAGCTTGCAAATGCATTTCAAGCTGCATCCAATGCCCAATATGTACAGCTCATAACATGATTGTTTTTCATGACTCCGTCCGTATTTTATCTCAACGTTGTATCTACGAGCATCAGAATTATAAGGCTTGTGTATCCTGGGTCTGATGCACAATATGTACAGCCTCCTGAGACAAGTGTTTATCTGAAGGTTGTAGAGTAGAGTATCCCACATCTAAAGCTTATTATGTACTAGGTCCAATGTATGATACGTCTACATCTACCTCTGATAGCTAGAGGGATCTCTTCCTATGCTAATCTCCGCAATAAAATTTAAAAGAAAACTTGTGACGGACAAAGATGTCAACGCATTACATGGTGAGCGCTTGAATTAATATAGACCTGTTCCTTAAAAAAATCCGTGAGGGTGTTGAGCACAGTGTGCCTTTATAGTAAACTACATAGAAAGCCACCTACAAGGAGGCAAGGGGAGAACGAGTAGAGAGAGAAGGAGAGAGAGAGAGAGAGAGAGAGAGAGAGAGAGCGAGCGGAAGAGAGAGGTAGAAAGTGTGTGTGGAGAGAGAGAGAGAGAGAGAGAGAGAGAGAGAGAGAGAGAGAGATGGGTGGGGTGGGAGAAAGAGACATAGAGAGAAAGAAAAAGATATAATCTCATGAATGAAATTGAGAATGACAAATGGAATATCTTTACATTCTCATAAAGCTTTCTGATATTTTCTTCAAAATAATACCACGGATTACCACGTGATATATAATGATAGATAAACAATTCGATGAATAAATATATCAAAAGATAAAGTCAATTATTTAATTCATTTTCATTGAAACTTGTATCAAATACACATCTCATGAGCAGTAATGGGGATAAAGATTGTAGAATCATTCTTGGTAACTCTGCTTGTTTTTTCCAATTGGAATGCAGGCACAATGTGTCCCCCCTGGTTGGCTGATTATACTGATGATTCATATGGATGATCGGGCTAGATAATGCACCATGCACAGATGTGGACCCGTCCACAATAAAGGGAACTTTCTATAATTACACAATTAGTTCAAAGTGCTAATTTCAAGAGCCCTTTACATGGAATGGATGAATTGACCTGTAGTGTGATAATGCCTCTTCAAGGGGAAGTAAAGTCACATAAATCTAATTGCCTTGTACAATGCATGACCAGCTTGACCATTGTGCAGAGGGAAATTTCTACACATGTGAAGTCCTCTGAACAAATCTCTCCAGTAGTCAGCTAGTTCAGCAGATAACCTTTCCTGTACACCATATAGTCATGCCCGTGCATAGATAAATGTAGTAATTGTGTGTATGGACATAATACGTAGTCTCATTAGGCAGACCCTAAAATGTCTTCATTGATTTGTTCCCTGAACACATTTTTTGGGGGGAGAGAGAAGATTTCCTGATCAGTGACCCTCCTCAGCTGACATTCAGGCGGGAAGGAGGAATGACTGAGAATGCCTTGTCACATAGGTGCTTCACCGATGCCTGCCGGTGCCTTAAAAAGTGGTAGCATGCATTATGTATGACCGTGGTCGGCTCGGACCACGATCAGGACGATATACGGTACGTGTGTGTGTGTGACCTGCAATACCCTTTGCTCCGTCACATAGTGCTGATTATCATACTCGGCTTCAGTTGTTAGTTCAGTGTCAGTTGGCATGTATTATACGACCTGAAATACCCTTTGCTGAATAAAATGCAAGACACTTTCACAAACGAGAATGAAACGCTCAAAAGAAGTTGATTTGAATTAAATACAAGGTGAAAAAAAAGAGAAAGCAGAAACCTTCATTGACAACTGTATTTACCCGATTCACCAGATGTCATAATTAATCATTAAAAGCTGGTACAACATAAGATACACAATAAAACAAAAATAGATTACAGGCCTATCTCGAAATCATCCACCTAAACTAAACCCTTAAAGATTGCCGGTCCCTTTTGCAAGCTTAAAATTTGAAATCGTCTATCACGATCGTAAATTGAAGAAAATGTGATTCAAGACCATTTCTAAAAATATAGCATGTTGAAGCTTTCTGTATATGTAAAAATTTCAGCCGTTAAATTTCAAACCGACTTTTTTCGTACTACGAAAAAAGTATTAGTCTTAGTTACAGCATCTATGTGGTTATTATGCATGTGTAAAATCCTAATTTTTATTTATTTTATTTTTTAATTACCAAACTTTGGAGATGATTTCTTCTATAGAACATTTTTTTTCATAATGCGTTTTATAATTTAATAAACAGATTAATCAATAAAGCAGATATTTCAACACAAACTCTAAGAGCCTGAGGTAAAGACTATTAATCAGACGTTGTTTACGTGCATTATTTGAATTTTACACTATGTATCAGTTTCAAATTATGAATATACAGCTTGCTAACACTTCTCTATATGTTTTGCCTATGTTTCGATGGTTTTGTGGTGATCTGAAAAAGGGACGGGCTGTCTTTAATACATATATGCATCAATTCCATTGCAGGAGAGGCAGCTACATTCCATGATCATGTTAATTTAAACACCCCTTTGGTCTGAGAAGCGAGCCCGTCTCTTTTGCAACAACTATGATTACAGATACTTGCATGTCAAAATCATCATCGTGATAAGAACTAATGTTCTTTTTAATGTTTTTTTTTCAAAAGGTATCAATGTATCAAAACGTAACAATTTCCCCCTAGTATTCTAAAACCATGGTACGATGTAAACAGAAAAGGTACATCATGTGTGTAAAGAGATAAACGTGATATGTCCAAGTAAGTTTGGAGAGGAGTGGGGGAGGAGAAAGAAATGAGGTGGGCAAAGGGTAAGTTCTAGAGGTGGGCGCGTTTAGAAACATGTAAGTAAAGACACACCGAACAACATGCCAATGAATAACCTCCCCTCCAGCTACATCATGTACATGTTACCCATGTTCTCCCCCTCTCTATCCCCTTAGCTCTAGGGGTGATATCCCATGAGTGCAGGTCTTTACAACATGGTGTTCTGTTATAGCTCCTACACCTTCTGGTTACTGCACATGTAAATTACCATTATAAAAAGAGACAAATATTCCTTGAATTAATTGTGAATTTGTTCAAGTCCGTCGACCACAAAACTGAGTACATATATTGTACAAGGTGTGAGTTTCGTCGTTGCCAATCATTGTTAATTATATTGGGGAAAACATGTCAGGTATGCCAGTCATGATCATTATAATGACGAAATAAATATCTCGCATACCAGTAAAGCTTCAGAAGTTAAACGATTTGCATGGTACACCTGAAAATAGAAAAACAGGAATTACAGATAACGAGGCCTCACACCTGCACGCCTTTTCTTTTTGCTTAACAGGGTCACATATTTGCAGATCTCCGAGGCGGAGACTAAACAAGAGAGTTGACACATAGGTGTGAACTTTAGAAAGAAGGAAGAAAGAGAGACAGACAGAGAGAGACCCGCTGCTCCCACTTCACACACACGAATACATAGCGAGAGGGAGACAAACAAACAAACATACACACAGCGGATATAGATAACGAGAGAAAGAAGGCGGGAGAGAGAGAGAGAGAGAAAGGGAGGGAGAGAGGAAGAGAGAGAGAGAGAGAGAGAGAGAGAGAGAGAGTGAGAGAGACAGTCAGACAGACATATAGATATACACACAGCATATATATATATAGCGAGAGAAAGAAGGCGGGCGAGAGAGAGATGGAGAGGGAGAGAAGAAGAAAGAGAGAGAGAGAGAAAGAGAGAGAAAGAGAGAGACAGGGAGAGACAGAGAGAGACAGACAGACACAGAGCGGATATATATAGCGGGAGAGAGAGAGATAGAGAGAGAGAGAGAGAGAGAGAGAGAGAAGGGGTGGGGGTGGGGGTGCTTGGAATATTGATAGGTCAATGGGTAATGAGGCCCAGAGTGGAAGGCTCTTTTATCTTCACCGCCATTCTCACACCCAGGAATTCAATAGCGGCTTATGTTTGTTGGAAGGCTCGCAGGCTGGGGAGCTGGCTTGCCTTGATCGCATTAATATTCCAATAAGCCACTCATCAGGGTGTGAGACAGGTGTGCTCATACCAACGCTAGCCTGCCAATTTAGGGGAATGGAAGAACAGGAAGACGGGAGGTTGGAAGGGGTGGTGGAGTTTTCACGGCTATCACTAACTGCGTTTGCATTGCTATTCCTGCGGTATCATATCATCTACCCTTAATTTAAAAAAGTGATTGTGTAAATATATATATCATTGCTTTCTCGTCATAAGTATAACATGTACGGATATCCTCCATAACAAACTAATCAATTACTTTAATTATATGTTTTCATATCCATAGCAACTAGGACATTACTCTAAAACTTAGATAGTCTTCCAACTACCTGGCCCACAGTGTCGTTTGTGAAAAATGGTCCTGGCTTAGTGAAAACTGGGGAAGGACAATTGAATTCATCTTCAAGGTTTCTTTGTGTCAATGTGTGAAAAACGTATTTAGGACCATTGTGTACCCTGCGATCAAACAGGATTAGCAGTAAACACGGCTGAAAGAGAGGACAGGGGGTGTCTGAAGATTCTAGGAGAGAGAATGGAGAGGGGTAATAAGTAGGGTATTGATGATTGTTGGGGAGGGAGGGGGAGCAGGATGAATGGATCCACTTAACTTGATACGGCTCAACAACATTTACCAACGGCTGGTACAAGGTGTCGACCTCCTGTCATGCCTGTTGTTTCTATCTCTGCATGCTCATAATAGTGTACTTTACATAGATTCAACTCTGCTGGCTCAAGAAGAACAACAACAGGTATGGGGCAAGCTGATCCATGAATGCTCAAACTGGGTGGTAATCATGGTCATGCACCTGTCACCTTTTTGTTGTAATTGGAAGATGTCACAGGCAGCAGTGATAAGAAATATATCCTAAAACTGTTATATTTTACGTAATATTGTCAATAAATTGATTTCACTGTCAGGAGACAAAGATATTGGTATAAGTGACAGATGTAGTGACGAACATAGTGACATGCATTTTACACAGATAACGTGACAACCACAGAGGCATAGCTATAGTAACGTACACAGTGACAGACAAAGTACGCACATATAGTGGCCACCAGAGTGACACGCAGTGACCTCAGCTCATAGTCATAATCACATTGGTGTCATGACCAGCATCACATCATTACAGGTTTCACATTGATTCCACACTGCCTCACGACCTTGTATCGAGTTGTAATATTTTTTTAAATAAACACAACAAAAAAGAAGGTCTCCCTAAGAAAAATAGCATACCTTTTTAGCAACTTAGAAGTTTTGGGTGAAATAATTTGGCAGGATTGTTCCTTAATTTATTGACTAACTTATGTGTGAAAATCACATTAATCCAAGTATTCATGCATGGGTAGGCAAATTTTAAAAGCAAAAATGTCACTTTTCAAAAGTCACAAGGGTAATTTTGGGATTCTGTCATACAAATTGTTGATGAATTCAATTTCTGGTGCATAATTTATGTCCATTTAATGTTTATCATTCATCTCTCGATGCACTCACATCTATCCCGACATTTAACCCATTGTTCTGGTTGAGTGAGCACCGTTTAGCAAAAGCTCATCCCTCTTGAGTTTGAAACTTTTAAAAAACCTTGATTTTGGTGAAAAAATAGAACTCCGGATATTTTAACAAAAATATAACATGACCTATTATGTAAACATAAGAAGCCATTTTCGTGCCATGGTTGAGTAAAAACACTTTTAAAAATCGCACAAGAAATGCCAAAAGGTATTGTTAAAACGGCATAAACAATTACCCTTGTGACTTTTGAAAAGTGACATTTTTGCCTTTAAAATTTGCCCACTCATGCATGACTAATTGCATTAATGTGATTTTCACACAGAAATTTGTCATTAAATTAAGAAACAATCCTGCAGAATTATTTTGCCCAAAACCTATTCGATAAAAAGTTATGCTATTTTGCTTAGGGGAGGACTTACTTTTTTGTTGTGTTATATTGGGCTGGTTTTGTACGCTCCACAAGGCAGAAATCAATTATCAAATAAATGTTCACAGAATATATGCTCAATCCTCCTTTCTTTTCTCTGCCTCATTATTATAATTTTTTTTTTTACTGAACGGGCATAGATCTATATATCAATTTGTCGTAATATTTCAGTCTACATGTAACTAGGCTCTGTCTCCTTCCATCTCTCTACCTGTCTGTATAACTCCCCTCACCACTCACGTGACCTGCCCCATGCTGTTAAAATGTGTCAACCTTGAAGAAGACACATACATCTTCTCTCTGTTCTCCGGTGTTTACAGGTATCTGGGCCTGCCAATTAGACCATGGCCGCTCCGTGATCAAGCACCCCTACCCCACACCTCTCCCTGCGCTGTCTGCCAGCCATGCCCAGCCTCACAGCCGGCTGGGCCCAGCCAGCATCGCCTCCTCATCAAGCGCCGACCATGATCCCAACACACTCTAACACTCCATGTACACCTTTCTACCATCAGCCAGGCGCATCCCTCCTCACAACCGCTACCATCACACTCCAACCACACCTTTCTATCATAGCCAGGCACGAACAGCTCATAATTAGGTCATGCAGTTACCTATTGCAAAGGGATTCTTCCAATTGTCTCAAATAATTGATTTAATTCTGAAGTCACATCTGGTGCTGGATCACATGTCTAAACTACATATTTCTTTCTATGGTTTCTTTCCCCGAAGTGTTTCTTATAATGCGTATTATGGTACATGAATGACCATCACTATAATCATGATTCTTAGGAACATTATCATGGTCAACTCGTCCGTCTTCAGCAGGCTTACGTCACTCCCAGTGTTTCCAACCCATAACAGTGCAAGGTGACGTCAGCACCATTCGTAATATTATGGTTTCCATGTTTCAATGCGCCATCAGTACTGTAAGGAATGTTATATTGAGACTCTGATCACCCACACACAAGGAGGACAGGCACAGACACATCCTGGGCAGTAATAACATGAATGTCTCTCGGTAATGAGTTCTGGGCTGGCCTAGTCTGTGAGGGGCTGTGCATGGCATGCATGGTGTGTTGTGACATGTGTCACAGCGATGCGCACAGCAGGGCATCACATGTTGGCCCGCCACCCCGGGCCCGCTGCGCAATGAGACATATGGCACGACATGTGATCTCACATTCACTGTCACACCAGGCAAGGAACATCCACACGCATTAGGGATGCAGCGTATACTGCTATAAAACGTCCATATATTCTTATTAAACTGTCACGCATTCATCTCTTTAAACATCACGATGTTGTTGACACAGCGTATCTACACGTGATATTTGATATCCGTATCTCTCTTTGTGTGTATGTATGTGTATGTGTGTGCATGTATGTGTGTGTGTGCCTTTGTGGGTGAGCGTTTGTGGGTGTTTGTGTGTATGTTTGTGTGTACTTGGGTAAGAGAGAGAAAGAGAAATAGAGAGCGAGAGAGGGAAGAGAGAAAGAGAGAGAGAGAGAGAGAGAGAATGCGTGTGTGTGTGTGTGTGTGTGTGTGTGTTTGTGTTTGTGTTTTAACGGGACTTTAACATGGTAAATCAATTGTACTAACGGCAACCGTTTTTTAAGGTAACGATGGTAATACTTTTAATATTCGATTTACTGGTAACTTTTCCCCTGTAATTATGTAAAAATAGATAAATCCTATGCCACATTTCATCAGTTCTCGCGACAAAATTAAGTAAGGGGAATTTCTGGTAAAATAGGCACAGTACGAATGGACAATCGTGAGCTGACAGCAAACCTTAAGTGTACTCAAGGATGCATGAAGCGAGCATCCTCAGTGAACCTCGTATGGCGAACACCATTGGGATTTTAGTTGAGTTTACAAAACTTAAAATGGTAATATGAAGGTTGTGCTCGTAGATGAAATTGGAAATGGAGATCAAAATACGGTAGACCAAATGGCTATCAACCGTATTATGATGTTTGTGATGCGGTTCATTAGCCTTTTTACTCTTCCTTGAGAAAGGTAATAACGTGGACGTTGAGGAACAAATCTTATCTCGCCATGTGTTTGAAGTGAGCAGTTTGAAATGCATGGTATATGTGTCGCCTTTGAATTTATAATCTATTAAATTTCTGATGTAAATATGAGTTATAAAATGCTGCTGCATGAACCTTTACATTATCACGACGATTAAGCCAACGCCTACAGCATTGTCAGAGATGAAATATAACATACTCCTGTGATTATGTGAGTAGAAAGAGAAGTGCATTCAGATATTACAGGAGGGGCCGGTTGTTGCAGGTGTGAAAACTACTGCCATCCCACTGCGCTAGACAAAACGTGTCTCTGTCGTCTTTGACAAAAGAATTCATTATATTTCCATGTTTCCTGGCCAAGTGAAGTGTAAAGTTTATCCAGAGTGCACACTTTTGTCGTACAAATGTTTTTCCCGTGTTGATTTATTGTATGTTGTTTCATCGTATCTTTGGTTGAAACACATGCCAAGAGAAACGTGACATGATCGTTATCATCAGCGATCAATGGGTTGTTCATTGCTTGCAGTTACTGAACATCATAAAGAACAAAAGAGGTATCGGAAACAAAATGGCATTCATGTAAAATTCTCTCATGCACCATTGAAGCATTTTAGCTCAATAATGTAGGTAATAGCAACTAGTTTGTTAACTAGATGCAGGTTCGATGATCACAACAAAATAATATTTGTCCCCACATTGCAAAATATACTTCCCCCATTGAAGACTATCCTATATTATATCAGCTTTGGCTTACATCAATCAGTAATGTCATCATGCCTGTCTTTCAATTACTATCAGTATGAATTAAACAGAGGACACGCGGACGCCATAAACAGGCTAAACAGAAGATGAACTTGGCTCTCTCCGGACCAAAAATGACGATGACGTGTTGTCAGTCTGTGATTGGAGTATTGTGAGTGGTGATTGTAGGTAAGGACGGATGTTAAAGTCAATGAGAACTCAGTAGGGACCAGTCCCTAACAAAAGTCTCCCAAGGAGCAGGCTAGAGGGAGGGTCTGTTCCCACTGAGACGCAGAGTCAATGAGAAGGAGCGGGCTGCAGGGAGGGTCTGTTCCCACTGAGACACAGAGTCAATGAGATCTCAGTACGAACCAGTCCCTAACAAAAGGCACCCAAGGAGCGGGCTAGAGGGAGGGTCTGTTCCCACTGAGGCACAGAGTCAATGAGATCTCAGTAGGGATCAGTCCCTAACAAAAGTCTCCCAAGGAGCAGGCTAGAGGGAGGGTCTGTTCCCACTGAGACACATAGTCAATGAGAAGGAGCGGGCTGCAGGGAGGGTCTGTTCCCACTGAGACACATAGTCA
Organism: Arbacia lixula; assembly: GCA_963669155.1. NCBI lineage: Eukaryota > Metazoa > Echinodermata > Echinoidea > Arbacioida > Arbaciidae > Arbacia > Arbacia lixula. Next base: position 30,005,945 of record OZ022578.1, read on the forward strand.
ATGAGATCTTAGTAGGAACCAGTCCCTAGCAAAAGTCTCCCAAGGAGCGGGCTAGAGGGAGGGTCTGTTCCCACTGAGGCACAGAGTCAATGAGATCTTAGTAGGAACCAGTCCCTAGCAAAAGTCTCCCAAGGAGCGGGCGAGAGGGAGGGTCTGTTCCCACTGAGACACATAGTTAATGAGATCTCAGTAGGAAGCAATCCCTAACAAAAGGCACCCATGGAGCGGGCTAAAGGGATGGTCTGTTCTACATGTTTTTTTGGAGGATAAGTCGATCTCTAATTCAAAATAATATTCATGCAACATGATCTATACTAATGCTAAATATGTTACTCATTGCGGATAATTTGTTAGTGCTAATTGTTTGTCTCGCAATGTATGGTAAACGGAATCGAAAAAGATCACGACGTTTCGTGTGCCGCTGCAACACTCCGTCAGGTGTGATACAAAATTGTAGTAAGTAGAGGTTTAAGTATACTTTTCACAAGCCATGATCTATACTCATTTCACATATTATTTTGTGCATGTTGATTTTACCATGGAGTGTAATAGCTCGGTAATTTTACTCATGATCGCTACTGCATAAGCTTTATGATATCGTGACTGTTTATCCAGATAAATGTCTCGAAGAAACAATTCTTCGTCTGGAATGTTTTTTTTACATCCACCCCTAGCATGCTAGCTAAGATGCTTAATGACCATAGTAATTCATCCCATGCAGCCCCATACAGTACAGGTACTTGGATTGTTTGCTGTAGCATATCAAAAGCCTAACCATCTCACAAATGTACTAGTGCCACATCATACATCGTTCAGAGAGATTATATTCGCCTCAATTAATTTGAAAACACTTAGATATACTTCACATTGCATGAAATATATTCACACGGTTGGTGCTCCTACTTAACTACCTGGACTGCATATAATGCAACCACACGCGGCATATTTGAGCCCATTTGTGAAGTACGAACTTCACTGTTGAGCAGCCCTACGCCCTCAGGAAATGGCCGGGGTTTATGAGCGCAGAGCACTATTCTTCCCGTCACGCTGCATATACCCCAACTGTCATCTACAATAATAATCATTGCTCACAGCACAGAAAGAAAAGCAAAATAGCTTTACTGGGCTGGAAAATTGGCTTTGATTCAGAACATTCATTCCTCAAATGCGTTAGTTGAATTACCACAATTGAAAGATAAAAAAATATAGATGTTTTATTCTGAGCTGAATTGTTCCTGGTTCCTGTTTTTGCCCTCCAACTGCCTTTGTGATGTGAGTGTGTACTAGGAAGCAAGAAAAGAGGCAGCCAAGATATCAAACGTGCCATAATAACACACTATAAACACCTGTGCTATTCAGGGATTTTATTCAAACCAAAACAAAATGATGGATTTCCTTTTTGTTGCTCCGCTCCCACTCACTCCCTTTACAAAAAGCCATTTTGTCAAGCTCCTGTAGTTGAATAGAAACATGGGGTTGCTAAGAATTAATTACCCCATGGTAAACTTGCTGAATTGCTGTTGGAGTGGAGAGGATGTGTTGTTCCCTTTATTGTCCTGGTGACAGTATATACCAAGCTTGATGGATGCTGTGAAGCAAAGCCAAAGGTGTGAATTATGTTGCTGAAGTCAGCAACCACGATATAAAGCAATTGACTGCTCGAATTGACTGATATGTCCTTTATCAACAAATACGTAACATCCTTCTCTGACTGACAAGCTTCCATTCAAACCTCTACTAGCCACGTGCTGATTCCTCTAATGACAAAATGTTTCATTAGTACACTCAATGAATTGCTTTCGTTGCTATATCATTATACGTACAAACATTGTAATCAACACACAATCTGCGATTTGTCATACTTATGCATTGAAAGTCTGTTATTCACCATTAAAAGTGCACACTTTAACTACCTCCATATAAAAAGCCAGATTCCAAACTCTCGGTAAGATACATAAACAACAGAAGTCATACACATCTTAAAAATTCCAAGAGGAGTAAAACTGAATGTAACGCAAATGATGCTAATGCATCATTTAAATCGAACTTTTCCTAGTGCAATACATCAGAGCAGTTTAGTGGAACATATTTTCAGTCTAAACTGGGTCAACCGTGTTCATTGACTACACTTGTTCGCAGACCCACTCATACTTTCTCATTTAATCGGAACGGGGTCCACAGTGTTGATGATATATACGCCTACAATCCTACTAAATAGTCCTCACTTAGTCTGAACAGGGTTCAAAATCTTTATGTACCGCATACACCTACGATTCAAGTCATAAATCCTTATTTCGTCTGAATGGGGTGCACTATGTTTATGAAGTACAGACACCTGCACACACAGCCACATGGATCCTTAGCTCACCCCTCAACACATGGAGCCAGGGTTATATGACAAACACTATAAAACTGGTGGGCATCATATCCTGCCATTTTATCACCTTTTGTATAAACTAACTTTTGGTTTTATGACAAGTGATAAGAATTTTAACGTTGGCTTGACAAGGATGGGAGTGTGAAGAACAAAATAAGACTTTAAGAGGACGCGGTCAGTACCTAGTGACTATAATTCCTATCTCAGCCATCCTGACATGTTGTAACCCATATATCCAGTGCTGTATCGCACTCGTGACATTTGCACAATATGCTCTCTCCTACCTTTTGCCTGAACCTTTCCTTCCTTCCCCCCCCCCCCTTAGTCATTTCATTGTGTCTCTGCCTACATGCCTTTCTCATCCTAAGAAAAGACCTACGATACATAGTCATGATATTGATTCCTACAATGCCAACATGCAACATCTCGTATCAATAGCATGTAGTAACGCTTTCAAAAACGCTTCTTGGGAAATATGATCATTTTCCTTCATTAAGTCAACACTGGATTTAATTCTTAAATTGAATGGTATTGAATTGAATTCTTTAATTCAATCACATTCCTTTATATGGCAGAACAAGGGCCATATGGAGTATCACCTTAAAATGATAACATCTCTCATCATTATCAGCGACACCACTATAATAGCATGGAGCTAGTTTATATCTTCATGGGACCACAATCACAAAATGTACAAGTTATGACATTTAGTTATTCTTCAGCCTGCTTAGTAAATATATATATATGGTAACGCTTATTATTGCACTGATGGTTCTGTCTTTATTTCTGATTATTTTGATGAATTGTGATTTATGTGTCTTTTATCTACCCCTCCCCAACCCCCCCCCCCCCCAACTCTCTTCCTCTCATGTCTCTTTCTCTCTGTCTCTTCCCCTCGCTCTCTCCTCTCTCCCAGTGTCTCTTCTGATACTGGGTTCTATGACTGGGGTAAACCGAGGAATGGAACGATGTCAAGAGTGCTTGAGAAGTGCCGGGCAATAGATCTGGACCAGATAATCAATAGCCTCGCACCTGCATCGCGCAGGAGGATCTAGGGTAAGTGGTGGATCGCAGAGGGCAGATGGTACCAAGTTAAGGGACAGGCTGGTGGAGGGAGAGAAGGAAGGCGAGACTGGGAAGATCCGTCTCTAGATGAGATGCTGGTCAGAGGAAGAACACAGTTAAACACTTGATCAATATCACAGGAAGGGGAGAGGAATATGGTTCGGTATTGTAGAACATCAACATGAGAATGTGAAGAGGATATGAACATACAGAGTAAAAAAGGAAATGCAAAAACACAATTTACATGTGAGATAATAGACCAATAGACCGATACAAGACCGCTAAAACGTATTTGTATGCATAGCATTGTAAAAATGTTGTCACAGCTAGTTTCTAGACATGAGCAAGTTATAATTCTGGTTTGCGTTCGTATGGTGTTTGTTTGCATGTGTGTTTGATTGAGTAGGATGGCTTGCTAGACTTCATACATTGCAAACATGTTAAAAGTTACCAGCAACACAGAAGGCATATTCGAGGGAAAGAATAATGAGATGCATGTCATCCCTTTTTTATGAGCATTTCATCGACGCCCAGCCAACATGGATACAAACTTTACCTGCACAACTCCGTCCGTCATCCTTTCAAACATTTACCATTACTCATTTCCTATCATGCCTATCATGACATCATTAGCCGAAAGAAGGCGGGTTACAAATTAAACTTCTGACAAATAAGACCTGGAGAAAGCACGCATTCATTTCCAACTTGTCAATGTAAATCACTATCAATCTACACAATCATAAAGTATTGATAGAAACCAAAACACTGGTGAGCTTATTGGTCTGTTAGTAAATCTGTAAACATCATGACTTTCAGACAGCTAGAATTCTTGAGTATAGTTCTATACCTATACCTGCATTATAAACACGGGCTACAAACAACCCTATTGCTCATACATATCTGGATTGATCACTTACATCTTAAGTATAAAATAATACTGGTATTATTTCAAAAACATCCTTCTAGATATCACCCGATTACATCGCATCCCTTTACATTCAATTTTTTAATATCAAGGGACCAAAAAAGCTAGCCTTGAATTCACTAAAATGACGCATGTTTAAGTAATCCCAACCTCTGCACCATTCTACGCTTATCACTGTTTACTCTGTTACTCCGTTACTCTACTGTTTACCCTTTATTTACCATTAGAACATACATGTAGACAAACTCAATGGTCTTTTAGTGGTCTGGTATTAAGACACGGATGTTTCTTGCACCACTCTATGACTATTTGTTTTGTGTTTGGATATTGAAAATAACAAACAACTGCCCTTGTATAGAAAAAAAGAGGGTGGAATTTAAATGAATGTTTTGCACCGTGAATGCTGAGCTATTATTTTATTGTCATGAAATATGCCTGGAATTACGTTAACCAATCAAGCCAATCTGCTGACATCAATCAAATCCGTGCTTACATGCTGGTCCGCGGGATAGTGCAATGAACTCAGTCATTTCATTTCCTTTGTTCCCCAATCAACACTTGAATTGTACTTGCCGAAAAACATGCCAAGTGCAAGCTTGAAATGATCTTAATGACTTTGACACCCTGACTACAAGCGGCCGAGTGAGGCAGCCCCGAATCACTCAGCCAGCCGGGTCTGATGGGGCAATGGAAGCGACATGGGGACGTGGAGATAGAAGGCTGCCTGCGTTCTGGCAAAGAGCTTGGCACGGCCAGAGGTATACTCCCACATCCCTTGCAGGCCTGAACGCTGGCAGGCTTAATGGGAATGTGTCTGATCATCAGTGTACCGAGCAAATTGGACTGAACACTTTGTGGGCGCCTCCACTGCAAGGCTACCGACCGCTTCTTGTTTAACAAGCCACTGACAGATCCCAATTTGACAAATTTCATTTAGTAATGTGATGGAGATGGACAGGGTATGCGATTAGGGCATGTATGGGCAGTGCCGGAAGGAGAGCCCCCGAAGACCAGGCAATGCCATGGGAAATGGGGTGTGTATGATCCACAATGGTCCCAACTTATTAGTTTGCGGAGCTTTAATTGGGCAGGAAACGCGGTGTTTTGTAATTTACACAAACATGTCGATTTTAGAGCAAAGGATATGTTAAACTCACTGTTTACATTAACATGATTCTCTTTTTGTAAAACAATGATTGCCTTGTTTATTATTAACTCTTCGTGTGCCAGACACAATGCAGCTCTATGGGAGTTGATACATTGAAGGTAAAATCAGCCACAAGTGGTACGTTAAGGGTTAGGCAACTGATAACAACACATATTCTTTTGCCCCAAAGTCATGAACGTGCCTCTTGCAAACATGCACGTGTAATGTCGATTTCTCCTTCAACCTCCTCCCCAACCTATCCTTCCCTCATTTCTCCCTCCCTCCATACTGCATCATTTCCCCTCTCCTTCCCTCATCTCCTCTCCTTCCCCATGTCTTTCTCCCCTTCATCCTGCATCCATTCCTTTCACTTCTTCCACGTCCCCCGTCTTTCTCCTCCCCCTATCTTTTCTCACTCCCTTCATGTGTGTCTACCTTCTCACCTCTTCCCTCTACATTCCTCTCTCTATCCCCCTTCTTCTGTGTCTTTCTTCTCTTCCTCTCCCTATCTCCATCTATTTCTTTTTCCTTCCTCCCCCTTCGTGTTCCTTCTCTGTCCTCCGTGTCCCCCTCATCTCCCTCCCTTCCCTTCTCTTTCGCTCTCCCCCTACTTTCACCCCGCATCATTTCCCTTATCCTTAACTCCCTTCGTGTCACCCTTTTTTCTCTCCCCTCCCCGTCTCTTTATTTCCCTATTCCCTACCCTCATGTCTCTCTTTTCTTTCACCCTTTCCGTATTTCTTTCTATCTCTCATCCTTCTTCCATGTCCTTCTCGCCTCCCCCTCCCCTCCCCGTCTCTCTGGTTCTCCCGCCCTCGTTTCCCCGCCTAAACGCCCCTTCACTCCTCGTCAGAGCAGCAATCAATAATGACACTGATATTGGAGGTAGCAATAACAAATTTGGTTAGCTGCGCGACGCAAAAATGCATTATTAGAGATGACAGCTGGATGACAAGGAGCAAACTCAGTAGCGATTATTATCTTACCGTCATGTTGACTTTCTCTCCTCCACATCACCGTGGTAACACGCTATACTGGTGGCCGGTGACAATTTTGTTTACCTGCTTTTCATTTCTTTTGCTTTGGTGTCTGTTTTCGTAGAACAATTTTGTAGCTATCTGACAGGGGTGGCATTTACACATCATCTACGCCGCACACAACGCTTCCACCAAGTTGTGACATAACAATAGTCCTGACCAATTACCGGTTATATGTATTGTCAACAATTTGAAGAACTGACGTATAGCCATGTATAGCAAATATTATAGTCCCTGCTTTCATAAAACCAGAATATTATTTGATCTGAAATAGAGGTAAAAAGCATTTGAGTATTGCAGACTGCTCTGTTACATATTAACCAGATCTATATGAGATTTTCCCTGGATAACAAAGATATACGTGCCTTGCCCTTTATCATAATTTATACAGAGATTCACTTGTTTCACACGTCGATTGTCGATTGTTATATTCTTTTGTACAGCGTTCTACGTGGGATTCCTTAATTTCAAACAAAGTCAAACAAATTCTGACAACAATAACTAGAAGACCATCCTGAATTATCCACCATCATGATAATGTATGTGCGCTGGTCAAGATGGTAAACAGACCAATTGTTTTCGTCTGCCCGTGAGATTAGCTGGACGCTAATGTAAACAGGTAAAGTTAATGTGGATCCCTGAGGATGTCGTGATGTCAGATCAACGTATGATCAGATGAAACAGAGAGTTTCATATCAGATTTGATATGTATATAGCGTACAGGAAAGAGATACCGATATGCTGGCAGGAGTAACACAACGCTAAACTCATCCAAAGACAAAAGGGTTTCGTGTTTTTATATGCACTATCACTCGCGAGATTATTAGAAGGGGGACGGGAAACTCTTAATTAGTCACTACGACAAAATAATACAAATGAAAAATAGCTTTCCAAAAATACAAACAAAAACAGGTCGGAATTTTAGACTTGCTGAGATCCACTGACAAAGAGAATTGCTGCGAAAGAATGATGTCTTAATGAAGGCAGTGTCATATGAATCCCATCCTTCCTTTATAACTCATATACCCTAATAAACAGTGCATATCCCTTCTCTGGTGTGGGCATATTGCAAGCGGAATGATATCTGGAGGCACAAGGTGATTAGCAATACCAGGTACATGCGGATGATCCTTAGACAGCTGAGAGGCTAGGTAGCTTCTTTGTCAATATCTCACCAATCACACTGATACGCCTGATTCCTCCAATATTACCCATTTTAATCATAGTTTTATGTTGCTAGCCTCCAGCCTAATACATATCGTTTACCTTGATATCAAAGGTATCAGAGAGAACGCGGTCGTTCTCTAATCTAAAGCTAATAAGCGATGGTTTCTATGTCTGTCCAATCTGCCAATCGAAAAAGAAGTCGTATCTACAGAGCTGAAAGATGACACTTTTCAGTACATGGCTTGTTCTTATCTCTGATATCTCCTTTTCTCCTCATTTCGCTCATCATCTCAAGCATATTGCTGATGATTATCTCTACGTGCCAGTTGTTGTAGCCATAATATTGAGGCATGTATTCAGTAAGACGAGACAATGTTAGGGGCCTGCGATTGTTTCAAAGAATGTTATAATATATAAGTTATCTGTGTACATCTTTACCATGTTTATAACAAAGTCTTACCCTCAGATTTTCCAGATATCCCTGCCTTTCTAGCTTTCTAACTGTTAATTGTTCTGCCTGTATCTATCTTTATCTATCTTATTTCTTTTTCTCTTACCAAACGATATCTTTTAATTTATTTCCACATACAACAAACATATTTGATTAAAAAAAAATCGTGAACATATTGAGCTTAAGGATGGAGCAGTCCTAAGCAGAAATTGAGAATAATGTCCCGAAATACATTTGAGTACGTCATTTATGATTATTCAAGTGAAGTTATTCGCTAGTGAATAATATGAAAAGGGTGGGGTGAAGGGGGAGGGGGAGGGGACGGGGACGGGGGGAGGGATGAATGTGTAACATTTTCGCTCAGAGGAAAACACTTTTATAAGTTAGAATCAGTGATCGTGTACAAGACACGTCGAATTGTACTTTTTCCCCACTCTACAATGACTACTACATACCTATTTGTTTCTTCAACTGTCATTATTAGTGTTTCTATCTACATGCCTATGTACACCGTTAAAGTTAGAGATAGTCTATGCACCTGACTGATCATATCCCTAATCGAATCTTCTATCGTTACTTCTAGAGGACGCTAAGGCACCTCATGTACGAAGACGAGTGATCATAGCATGAATCTGTCTACAGGAAATGGCCGCGCAGAGTGGAATGGAGGCTGTTAGGCTGTCACATCTCGCCTGATCGAGCATCCCTGGGCCTATTTACTCTTCTGCCTGCATGGCATGTGATGTGTTCTGTTCTAATTAGTCTCTCTGCACCTGTGATTAAATCTCTGGGCGCTGCAGCCCTAATCTCACCTTCTTCTCTTTACCCTCTCTCCTCGTTTGTCTCTCTAGCCGTTTTTCTTTCTCTTCTTATCCCTTTAACACAGTTTGCCCTCCCTCTTCTCCCCTCTCTTTCATTCTCTAAAATCACGATATCTTGCACTGTGAAATCTCAAAAGACAATTTGCATTATAAGGATGAAGGATTTGAATTATGTCTTGATATGATTTATTTACATCTTGAGTTTGTTCAAAGTGCATCTATAGGGAATAAATACTGCAAACATGGAGGTCATTATGCTGCAACCACACATACGCTATGGCCTTGGAATGAAGTTTGAATGGTCACCCCTCCCTCATAAACCAAGCTTACCCCTTACACCACACCCCCTGCTTCATTCATCCCTCTTTCTCCCTCCTCTCCCTCTCTCTCTCTCTCTCTCTCTCTCTCTCTCTCTCTCTCTCTCTCTTTCTCTATCTCTCTCTCTCTTCTTTCAGTCTTTCTCTGTATGTACCGTGTATCCCCCTCCCCCCTCTCTCTCTCTCTCTCTCTCTCTCTCTCTCTCTTTCCCTCCCCCTCTCTCTCTCTTTCCCTCCCTCTCTCTTCTTTTTCTCTCCCTTTCTTTCCCTTTCTCTTCCATTCATTCTTCCTTTGCATTCTAAATTGGTTTATATAACTGAAATATTTCGACAAAACATGTTTTATGCAGCAAATGCAATGCACACAAGAGTCAGACAAGAAAAATAAGTTTCCGTTTCTTTAGGACTTGTCTCCAGTTTATAATGCACATTGTAAGCATAGGGCGGGGATGAACAGAGAGTTCCAGAGCTGTACAAGAGAGACAGGACTGCCGATGGCTGATGAGAAACGACCTCCATTGTTGACTCAAATTCTGCTCACTTTGCGCCTATTTGCTGCACATGACAAGCACAAAGAAGATGACTATTTGTCTACCCCACAAATTTTAATTTGAGGTCTCACGCAACATTTTACAACCTCCTTCAAAGAATGTCCATGCTTTTGGCCATTTCCCGGCCGTTTTCTCATTTCACTTTTCGCCCCTGCCTAGGAGAGGTGTTTCTCATCTTGTCCTTTTTCTTCAATGCACGTTCATGCCTTCAAATATTGACCAGCTCAACGGTGTGAGCGACAAAGCGGGGCCAACATGGATGAAGCAAGAAAGACAAGAGGAAGGAAGAGAAGAGAGAGAGAGGGAGAGAGAGAGAGAGAGAGAGAGAGAGAGAGAGAGAGAAAGAGAGTGAGAAAGAGAAAGAGAGAGAGAGAGAGAGAAAGAGAGAGAGAGAGAGAGAGAGAGAGAGAAAGAGAGAGAGAGAGAGAGAGAGAGAGAGAGAGAGAGAGAGAGAGGGGGGGGGGGGGGGGGTAAGGAGGAATTGAGAGAGAGAAAAAGCAAGAGTTTGGAATTGATGCAGTCTGCATGTTTGACAAGGTTACACATTGAAAGGGAAGCTAATTTATTGCAACATGAATCCCTCTAGGGGGCGTATTTTCATTAAATAAACGTGTAGTCGAGATAAGCTGGACACGGGTATAAGAAGGGTATTGATAATGATTTCGTTTATGCTGATAACAATGATAAAAATAGTAAATAGTAATCATAAAACGCATAAATGATAATCGCAGCTCTACCTGTGCCGCATGCTTTTCACTGGAATACGACAAGAGGACTCGAGTCTATGCTGGACAATAGACTTCTGCATGCTCACCTTCGATCTCATTAGACAAAATGTAGACTGCAGGTTGGGTTAATATGACTGTGTCCAGGAGATCAGAAGAAAGTTCGAGAGACAAGGATGTACAGATTATGGAGCGAGCTCTCGTAATACATCCTACCAGTACTAACATAACTAGCTGACACACACTCCATGGCAGTAGGACTAGTCCATGTTTGACTGGCAGCTGCCACATGTCACCATCAAGTTTCTCATCATTTGGAAGTGGGGTCTCGGGGAGAGAACGAGGAGCTTATGAATGAGATTGTGGGAGCAATATTCATGAGGCAGGCATTATTAGTTTGCAATTGTCTTTAGTGGTGATCATAAGTATATGTTACAATGCCTTTTTTACTCTCAAATCCATTGAAAGCATGTGACATTTCCTTCTAAAATGACTTTAAGCTATGGAGATATCCTGTAGCCTACCTCACTCTCATGACCATGCAACCATCGTGCATCAGTAGGTGTGCATTTCAACCCTAGAAGCTAGTCTCCTCTCTTCTTCAGAACTGTCACCATGCCGTCTGATGTCCAACAGTCCCTCTTCCTCCGTCTCCCGACTCCGTCACAACGGTCGTCGTGTACACATGGAAGGTCAACTAAATTTGGTTATATCAAAGAAAAGAAAGAGAAGGGAAAAGCCCGTTAAGTAAATGCGTGTGAAGGTTATATTGGTTGCACTCAAGTAGGGTTTACACGAACTCTTTGTGTATCTTGGCTGGGGGAAGTGCGATACAAACATGCTTCACGATTGGGCTCGCTGTGCTTGCACAGTGTCGACCTTAACCTGCTGCATCCTAGAGTTTGGAGAGTCCATAGGGATATCACAGGGATGAGCCGTGTATGGTGTTTCATTGGTTCAGAGAGACGAGGTGTCTGACCTGAGGAACACGAAGGCAGGGAAGACAGTGATGAATGGTAACACTTCAGAAAGTATCCATATCTCACTCATGTAGAAATGGAATGCTTAATAGTTATTCTAAAGCAAACACTGTTGTGTTTGCTAAGGCTTATACAAATGTAAAAATGATGAAATTGAAAAATGCACATATATTTTATAAAATATTTATATATCATATTATTTCACAATGTTCCTGCAAATAATTTATATGTATGAAGTATGGAACGTTTCACTCCACTTGTGTCAATGTTAGGGTAGTTCATAATTTGCAATGTTACTATGGTAACCCATGGATAGAAGTGAAGGTCAAATATCTGTTAATGAATGCTCCGAACCCACAATATTATTGTTTGTACAAGGTGTGTATATAATGACGCATGCAGTTGGGGAGAATGTAAATAGACAGTATAAGGCTGATTATTTCATTCAAAGACAGACAGAAAAAAAAGGCGTATAAAATGCATGCATTGCGTCCTAAACCCAAATCGAAGGTTTTTCCTCATGTGTAGCTACGCAGACGTAGTATCAACATGAAATACTGGCAGAACTAAAACCTCCCATTGTCTACTACACACCAGCTGAGAACTTCGAGCAGGTGTACAAATATGTGTTCCAAGGAGCTAATAACCATTTGTCTCCTTCACATTTAGTCTACTTTCACATTTACCAACTTCAAACTACCCTTTGATATTATCTACATTGGACGAGGACTCTAACCACAATCCTAAATCCTAACCATAACTCCAACCCGTAATCATAATGCCCAAACTTAATCCTATGCTCGTAGACGAAATGGAAGTTATACAGTATGAGAGTAGACTAACTACATTAGAGCTGGAGCTCTACTTTCCAGCTGATGGCAATCGATTGCAGTCAGTCATTGCAATCAAAAGGTGTAATTCCAAGGAGCTGACTCTGTATTTGACTGCACTCATGCGAGTCTCTGGCCCATCTTTAAATGGCCATAGAAAGTCAAGGTACTTCCCTCATTAGCAGGAAATGAATACACGGGTTCTGTCTTCACCACACCCAGTATTCCTTGGAATGAATAACCATCATGGATGACTTCTGTTTTTATTATATTAGAATAAGCAAAACGTAAATGACAATTCCATCATGGACCAATAAGATGTATGCCTACATATTTCAATCGTTTCATAAGCAGAGAACAGATTGTCTGAAAGTTCCGTCTGAACAAAAGTCTTGACCGGTATCCAAAGAACCACCTACTGTATTTCCTTCTGCAGCGGTTTCATGATTAAAACAAGAGAATCAAACGCAAAGGAAAAGGGTATAGTTTATTTGGAGGAAAACAGATGTAAACTCTCATCGATCTGCAGTGAACTTAATGGAAATAATTTAAGGAGATCTTGTGATTCTGACGCCGTGTTAGGACACTCTGCTTGAAAGCTTCGGCCACCTCATATTAGAGATGCAAGAGCAACGGCGATAAGAGAAGTCAGCGGCCTCCTCGTGAATGCAAGAGAGTTCTGTTTACTACCACCTCAAGTGGACCAGCAGACCCTCATTCATGCCCTCGCTCAAACCCCGCTCAAGGTGTGCCCAATCCCGACATGCAACACTCTCCACAAATTGCAAATTACCTGGAAAGGTGAGACGGGGAGGCCCATGCAGAAGGTTTGAAGGAGCGCGGGGTGGGGAGGGGAGGGGGGGGGGGTTGCGGGCGTGTATAGTGGTGGAGCGTCTTCACTTGCATGTTCCATTGGGACTGAGATGGAACACAGAGAGATATTAGCTTGATCTGGCCGCTGTTTAATGGATTAATCCCTACTCCAGTCAATCAACCACAGATCTGAAATATGTTGATTCATATTAGCCGAGTTAGATTTCCAAGTGATTGAAGATGGGATGAAAGTGATATGAGTAAGATCATCTTAACGAACCTACGCTCAGCCTGAAATGACAGGGAAAATATCCTTTGAGCCTATAAGTGCTCTTGGATAATAAACTTCACGTTCATATCTCAGTAAGCTCATTATATTTGCAATCTTGGGAAGAGCGCAAGAGGGAATTGAGAAGTTATCAGTGCTTCGTGTGATCCGCCATCAGTGTCCGTACACTCCCAATATGTAATGGCGATTGCTACGACCCAAGAACCAGGGTAATCTCTTCAGTGACGTGAGTGGAGATGCGGCGACTGAGAATGCAGGTATCTGGCCACACATCTTAAGGGACGTTCACATTGGGACCACATTGTAGGCCTTTCACAAGACTGCTCACCTCTTGCGAAACTACGTTCCGCCTTGACATTCATAACTTGACAGCTTTGTGACGTCAGAGAAGAGGCGGAAAGCGGCAGCGACAAAACGCCTTGGTGTGAACGCATCTTTGAAGGTAGACGATGCACGGAGAAGTCACGTGATGCCGCCTTGGTGTGAACGCAGCATTAAAGGTAGACGATGCATCGATAAGTCACGTGATTCATCGCTTAACACACATTCAATCGGAGTAAAAGAAGAGAGTTCCATACTCCTCCCTATCATGCCAAAACTAAACCACTACTACCACCACTACTATCAATAATACTATTGCTACTTCTACTAACACTACTACTACTACTACTACTACTACTACTACTACTACTATTCCTCCTCCTCCAACAATTTTTTTATAAAGCGATTTTACACGAAATGAACACAATAATTGTTCATTACACATAACTTTGAACAAATCAAGAAATATTAATTGAAGGATGGTTTATCCTGAGATAGGTTTATGATAATTAAAGGTTTCTTAACAAAATATCGTTTACATAATGAACACAGCGTATTACGTCACCTTGTCCCGGATGATCATGATGATGGTAAAAAGGACAGGTTCTTCGTACTAGTTAAACTTAAACAAATAAGAATCTACGAGAACATGAACAGTATGACCACCGTTCTATTCACAAGTACCCAATATCTCTGTAAAACTTATCCCATCATGACACAGACTCAATAGTGACACTGTCGCAAAGTGTATGTCAGTGAGACAAGACTAGACCTGGACGTGCCAGTTGTGTCTTACTATAGTCATGTACCGACATGATGGAGCTAGTCTTCGTCGTTCAGACTGGCTTGCATAAGTTCTTTGCATGCAAACATCTGCATCTACCGCCGACCCCCATGGAGTGTGGCCTGCAGCTAGCACATGGAACTTGGCCTGAAGATAGCACACTATAAAACCACCTTGCACAGGTAGCGAGCGGCGTCGAGTAGAGGCAGCCAATTCTAGGGAGATGGATGCTTGTCACAACGATTGCTAGCATCTCGTCACCTGCATCAGACATGCGGCTCACTGAATACTAATGAGCTCAGGTGGGGCGAAGAAAAGGGGAGGGTTGTGGGAAGGGGCTGTTCACATTCAATGAGGGGTGTGGTTGTGGGAAGGGGCTGTTCACATTCAGTGCGGGGTGTGGGTGTGGTAAGGGGATGTTTACACGGGGGTGGGGGGTGTGGGGGGGTGGGAAAGGGCTGTTCACACTCAGTTAGGGAGTGGGTTGTGGAAAGGGGCTGTTTACACTAAATGGGGGAGGGGTGGGTGTAGGAAGGGGTTGTTCACATTCTATGGGGGGAGGGTTGTGGGAGGGGACTGCTCATACTTAGTTAGGGAGATCGTTGTGGGAATGGGCTTTTCACACTCAATGTCATATCATTTTATTTACTATAGTAATATTCCTTGAACTTAATTTAAGTTACGTTATCGAGATGAGGTCTCCAAGAAAGATTTTTTGACAATTGTTACTTGATAATATGGGAATAGATATTTGTTGCTAAGTGATGTATTCGGGTAGGGACTCGATTTGATTTTTAAAGGTTTATTAAATGCCTGTTGGCATTGTTATGAAGCATAAAACATGGGGCAACTCTCATCAAATAACATAGCGATAATTATTAATCTTTTTTTAGACACCATATAGCTCTAACTGAGATTGAACGGACACTTAACATGCCTCAGGGAGAGTCCATGATAATCCCTACCCCCTCTCAATTAATTCCAGACAGGTCCTTTTATTCTGATCTCGTTATGACAGATTTACTTTCATATGCACTTGGTTTATTTGTGTTGATTGCTCATAAACATCCCTTTACGCTTGAAACGATTCCCTCCTTTCTAAACCTAGTCAAAGTCAGATGATCTGAGCAGCAGAGCCGTTTCCTCGCCCCCTCTCCTCCCAGGGCCTCTACTCTCCCCACAAAGCTGATGACAAATCGTGTGGTCACCCAGCATTTGCTGTCATGAATACAGAATACTGCGGGAATATGAATGAGGCTGGCTGCAGGTGCGGTGCTCAGGTGTGCTTCGTATTAGCATTCTTGTAGCATGACTACCCCACATCACCCCACCACATACACACATCCTTGCGCTAACATACCTGCACCTCCCTTTCAGCAGGTGAGGTATTGAGGTACGCTCTCGGCTCCGTATTAGCATTCTAGTCGCACAAATACCCCACATCCAGAGCCACTCTTTCACAGAGTTTAGCCAAAGTTGGTTTCATTGGGTAGCAACATGGCGTATATTCTTTGTTATCTGCCTGTCCAGCCATGGACATACTACGAAGGAGGTCCATGATCCAACAAAGCAACGCTCTCCATGTTGCTAATTATCATGGGTTTCGTATTAGCATTCTAGTAGTATGAGTAGGGAACATATTAATACATAGCTTCCCGTTCTACACTTTCTTCTTTTAACCATATCATGACCATATCAACCTTGTTATATAACCGTCTGTGTCATGTGTCCCATATTCCACTCTCTCACCTTTCTTGCCTTCTTTAATTTTCCTATTACATGTGCTTGATTACCAATATCCATCTTTCTCTCTCTTTCAATTCATTTCCTTCCCAATTTATGGGCAATATTGATACCAAAAGATAAAAACATTGCAAATATCAAGTACATGTAAAATCAAACCCATCACGGACTGCAGAATGATTGAATAGAGTGACGGCCGTTGTATCATCATTAGTACACCACAGAAGATAATCAACTCTGACCTGGTTTGTCTGGTCTAATCAAACTGAAAGGTGTGATGATAAATACATGAGGCTGAATGAAACAAGTAATTAGTAATGAACCCCATTGCACATAGCCTAGGTACTAGGCTGTGAGGTGCATGGAAACAACCAAGTCTGTTAAAACTATGTCTGGTAACACAGACTACGCCCTAATGACGTCATAGCTCCTCTGGCTTCTTTCCCTCTCATGGGATTGGGGCATAGTCTGTGTTACCAGACGTAGTTTTTAACAGACTGTGTTGTGTCCATGCTCCTCACAGCCTATTACCTAGGCTACATTGCACACTGTGACTGGCCCAGCAATATATCATGGAATACACAAACTACAATGATCTTCGTTCAGCCACATGTACTGTACATAGTTGTATTATTAGGTATTACATGATTGAACTAAGCAAAAGCATACATTCCTATATGCCTAACCCAAACAGTCTCAGAGAAGCTAAAATAAGAATGTTGTGGTATGTGACTGTGTAGCCGAGACAGGAAAGGTCCCATCCCCCCACTCCACACCCCACACCCCCGGCCCAAAGATAAGCCTCTAGGTAAGATCTCGAGGATTCGCCGAAACCGAATTCTCCCGAATAAAAATCGGGACGATTCCGCCCGAATTTGGGCTGAGTCGGATGGATTCGGTGGATTCGGAACCTATGCGTCTCTGATTCGGGGAGCTCACGGAATCGAGCCGAATAGGTCCCGAATCAGAGCAGAATCGCCCCGAATCGATACGAATCAATTTTGGGCATTCCGAATAAAGCCGAAAGCCCTTCCGAATAGTCTTTAGAATCAAGCCGAATGAGGCCGGAATCGAGCCGAATATGGTCCGAATGTCCCAATTACGGCCGAATAGAGCCGAATGTTGACCTGAAACGGGACGAAATATGACCGAATCCTTTCTTTTTACTTTTTTTCCGGGGGGGGGGGGGGGGATATGAATATGGGTGTGCAAGAGTATGCGACTCACTTCAACCTAGTCAATGATACGAACAGCCCCGAATCTGCCCAGAATACCCCGAATGCCTCCGCGAACCCATTCGACATGTTCGAACTCCAGTCGACATGATCGAATACCTCCCGAATGTGGCCCGAATGAAGTTTATCGGGGTCGCATTCGGGAGTATTCAGGAGGATATTCGACTTGTTTTGAACATTTTAAAATGAGCCGAATCCCTCCACGAACGTTCCAGAATCCCTACGAATTTTTCATTATTCGGGGAGGGAGAACAGAATGTTCCAGAAACCACCCGAATACGTGTATTCATGGTGTTTGCCGCTGATTCGCAGATGATTCGGTTCCGGTGTAATTGGGGCTTTAAGGCGTGCTCCTAGATACACACCTATGGCATGTCTGGTGTGTAGTAGTATTTCAGGTGTGCTCCTAGATACACAACTATGGTGTGGTGTGTAGGTAGGCTCTCAGGTGTGCTCCTAGATACACACCTATGGCATACATGGTGTGTGGTAGCATGGACGGTGGTAGTATCTCAGGTGTGCTCTATGGTGTGGTGTGTAGGTAGGATCTCAGGTGTGCTCCTAGATACACAACTATGGCATATATGGTGTGTGGTAGCATCTCAGGCGTGCTCTATGGTGTGGTGTGTTGGTAGGATCTCAGGTGTGCTCCTCGCTACACAGTACACACCTAAGGCGTATGGTCTGTAGTAGGATCTCAGGTGTGCTCTTAGATACACAAGTATGGCATATATGGTGTGTGGTAGCATGGACGGTGGTAGTATCTCAGGTGTGCTCTATGGTGTGGCGTGTTGGTAGGATCTTGGGTGTGCTCCTATTTTATATATCGTGCGGTGGGGCAGGTGATGCGCACCTGCATCTCATTACCATGACGACGCGGTGTGTGAGTGTCTCTGCTTCCCACTCAATGCGCTGACTAATACACATTGCAGTATTCATGGGCGGAGGTCTGCATCCATCATTCATGCCTGGTATTGACTTGAATCAATGGAACCCCGCACCGACTACAATGTCAACATTACTCTTGCTTCTACTGCTCTTTGTATCGCGTTAATGTAATGAATATCATACATGACAATTAGACTTGACCTGAATGAGATTAGTTTGCACCTTCGTGTCATGAAGTTGGATGATACCATCCAAGCTGACAGAAAAAGGGTTGAATTTGACCCTGACGTACTGTACAGAGGTTGAGTGCATAGTGAGCCTTACCTGTGGCTGTGCAATCAGTATGGCGAATGAGAATGTAAATGAAGAGGAAGGATGCATAGAAGTACCACAAGAAATTTAATGTATTTCATTTGTGATTAGACCATATATATACTGTAGCTCTGTGTTCCACTTATTTTCTTTTTCTGTTCCTAGTGCATTTATTCAGTACAATTTATTCTCATGCAACATATTGAAATGAACTCTTGTAATGAAGATTGGCAGTTGTGAAATAAACGCTACTTCAACAAAGAGAGAGAGAGAAAAAAAAAGATTTTAATGGTATAGAGGGCCTTTCCCATCGCAGTCCGGAGACTGAATTAAGAGGGATGTTACAATGTGAGCCCTGGTCGTTGGATACAAGAACATATCATGCACACATATGTGCACCATCTCCACTCCCTGGGGAGTATTCCTTGCCCGCTGCACAATACCGGCGCTGGGTCAAGATCATTCACATAATCATCCACCTCCTACCAGGTACCCATTTATACTCCTGGGTGGAGAGCAGCAATGTGGATAAAGTATCTTGCTGAAGGACACAAGTGCCATGGGTGGGATTGAACCTGGGACCTTGAGGTTGAGCGTATTGTCCTTACGACAGAGCTGACCGAGGTGATAATGTGTCACCAGGTATTATTCAGAAAAGAATCAAACTTCACCCCTTCATGTTACTCTGAAGCTTGATCACACCTTACAAGAGGTCAAGAGGTCTAACGCAAACAGTATACTAAGCCTGGACTAACCCACAGGGCCGTATTAAGAACAGAGACTTAACGCAAACAGTGTACTAAACCTGTACTAACCCTTAGGCCCGTATTCAGAACAGAGGTTTAACGCACACAGTGTACTAAACCTGGACTAACCCTTAGGCCCGTATTAAGAACAGAGACTTAACGCAAACAGTGTACTAAACCTGGACTAACCCATAGGCCCGTATTAAGAACAGAGACTTAACGCAAACAGTGTACTAAACCTGGACTAACCCTTAGGCCCGTATTCAGAACAGAGGTTTAACGCAAACAGTGTACTAAACCTGGACTAACCCGTAGGCCCATATCCAGAACAGAGGTCTAACGCACACAGTGTACTAAACCTGGACTAGCCCTTAGGCCCATATTCAGAGCAGAGGTCTAACGCACACAGTGTACTAAACCTGGACTAACCCGTAGGCCCATATCCAGAACAGAGGTTTAACGCAAACAGTATACTAAACCTGGACTAACCCGTAGGCCCGTATTCAGAGCAGAGGTTTAACGCACACAGTGTACTAAACCTGGACTAACCTGTAGGCCCATATTCAGAACAGAGGTTTAACGCAAACAGTGTACTAAACCTGGACTAACCCTTAGGCCCATATCCAGAACAGAGACTTAACGCAAACAGTGTACTAAACCTGGACTAACCCTTAGGCCCATATTCAGAACAGAGGTTTAACGCACACAGTGTACTAAACCTGGACTAACCTGTAGGCCCATATTCAGAACAGAGGTTTAACGCAAACAGTGTACTAAACCTGGACTAACACTTAGGCCCATATCCAGAACAGAGACTTAACGCAAACAGTGTACTAAACCTGGACTAACCCTTAGGCCCATATTCAGAACAGAAGTTTAACGCACACAGTGTACTAAATCTGGACTAACCCGTAGGCCCATATTCAGAACAGAGGTTTAATGCTAGGAGTCCACTGGTCCGGCGCCAGTTGGTGCCAGTTCGCGCCAGTGCAATTTGCTGTGGCGCCTAGTGCCGCCAATAAGGTGCCTAGTGGCGTGCATTGGCTCGTGGTGACCCGTAATGGCGCGAAAAATGGATTTGGCGCCAAGAAAATTTCAAAATGTTTGAAATTTTCACCGCGCCACTTGCTTCGAGCAATCAGCGCGAAGTGTCCAACAAGTGGCACCAAATGGCGCAAACAATCCGCCTTTTGGAATCCATTGAAATGTAATGGCGCGCGCCAAGTTGCGCCAGTGAGATTTTGCGCCACGTGGCACCGCTTGGCGTCACTACGCGCCAAATAATTCCAACAGAGGCGGATAGTCCGCGCCAAACGGCACCCGATTGATGACTACTTCGCGCCAAATACCACTTAGTTCCCGCCATTCGACTCCACTTACCGCCTATAAAAGCAGTAGGGCATTTCATGAAAGTTGTCAGCACTGACTAAATAGTCAGTGCTGACAACTTCAGTGAAACCCTCGGCTTTGATTGGCTGAGAGGCAGTAGCCTCTGACTGTTACTACGGTAACTGTCGGAGAAAGACAACTTGTCAGACGAAAAATGCTCCCCAGGACTGCATCGCAGTCGCATATAATTAAGTGTTGATTGCGAGCGCCAAAAAACAACACGAAGAATAACAACAAGACATTCTCACACAACTTTCAATATTCTACTCCACAACACCTCTACGCAGCTTTTCCTTCACAATTTCTACAAGATTTCACATAATTTTCAAAGAAGATGCTCCTCAAAAGAAAAAAAAGGCAGTAGCAAGGGGAAGAAGGACAAACCTGAGCAGTCCAAGAAGAAGGACCCCTAGCCAAAGATGCTCAAATTGAGCTCCATGGCGAGGCCCCCTAGCAAGCAGCAAAGATGACGACGTGGGCATGAATGATGAAGACCTTCGCGTGGTGGGGCTGACTCCATGGTAACTTTTGTGGACTGTAGTTGTATTGTGTTAGCACTATAGCCCTACTGTGTTGGCATTTGTTATGTCAAAAAACTTAATGGGAGCATAAGGAACAACCTTCTGGATGGTTTCCTTGCCCACTCGGAAGTTGTAACCCAGCTCGGCAAAAGTGGCCCCAGTGGCGAGATGGCGCAGGAAGATGCATAACTTGAGACCAGGGGGAATGGCGTTCCTGAATTGGGTGTCTTTCTTCTGCAAGTGGGGTGTAAGCCTGACGAACAGGTAATCTCTGGCGACAACCTGGTGTAGTTCTTGAACTTCCTCTTATCATTAAAGTACATTACGGATTCCATATAACTGGTGTCAGTATGTAACATTTATCTCACCGCCTCTTTACTCGTCATCATTTACTGTATTTCTCTAGAAGCTTGAACTGAGTGAGATTTCTGCAGCTGTCTCATAGCAGCTACCCCGTGGATGCTGGCCGTCTATATAGCAGACTCACTAATCATTATATTGCATTCTCCTCGCTCCTTGTCCATCTTCATTCCACGCTCCTCCACCAAACCAGCCGAGGCCCAAATGTCAAAATACCCCTACTTAATCCAGTTTGTGGGTGAAAGCAAACCCCGTCAGATAGGGCACAGAGAGCGGCTGGCCCAGATAGAGAAATCAGCAGGGAGAGTTACACGATGCTATGACGCAGCAAAGACAGAATTCATCCACCACGTTTCACTAACTATTAGCATGATTTTATCAAAGCACGACGGTCACTCTACATTGCCTCTATTTTTCAAAGGGTGTATCATTTCTGAGAGTGAAATATGTTTGATATCGAAGGCAAAACTCACTTCTTGACAGTTAGATAAGCACTACGGTGTCATCATCACACCTTCTCCGATTTCTACTCCGCCGAGTTTATTTTCTTATATTTGGAAGAGTAAGGCAATGTACATTACCCAATGCTTTGTCACAGTGCACAATCTAGTGATCACGTGCTGCACTGATGCTTGTAAAAATAAAGTTAATAGTTTGTACACATAATTATTTACACATATGAATAATATCAAGAAAAGAAAAGTGCAATCGCAAGATAATACACAATGTTATATGTGCTTTGCTTTTGCCATCTTCCTTAGCTCCTTTTAAAGGCACTTTTAAAAGTTGTATTCCTCACATTTATCTCGAATATGAGACATGAATTACACACCACCATAATCTTAGACTTATAATAGTGTATATTCATGAAGTGGTAGTGAGCTGCATCGTACTTGATTATAGAGTAATATATTGGTTCTCAGATTTCGTCTACCTTCCCCTCCTCACGTGCTCCATCTGTGTGTGCTTAACCTCAGCTCGGATACACTTAACTTGTCATTGGCATGGCAACGCTCTTGGTAAGATTACACACTAATCACACTCATATCCACGAAGAAGAGGGTACTATTTCTAGTTAAAGCATTTATTTCAGCGGTATATATATATATATATATATATATATAAACATGATTGTGATGCATAACCCTACCCCACAAGCTAAGATCGTGGAGCGAGGGTTTTATCATGTGTGTAGGTCCATGGTCGTATTTATAGCATTGTCCTGATCGTAGAACAGGCACACTGGGCGCTAGGTAGAGATGGCACCTGAGGGGAGGGAGATGCTGATGAGAGGTAAAATGTGAAACATTGGCCTAATTTGGCTCATCAACTGAGGGAGGGTGTATCCATTAGCCTACAATGTGACAATGTGCCTCTAGCAAGCATGCACAGGCTTGCGACTAGACGCTGACATGGTTGATATGCACAACGTCATGTGTAGGCGATGTACGTTTTATCAGGCTCGGGCAGGCACGCAGTAGGGCAGCAAATGCGATTGTGACATCGGACAGTAATGAGAAAATGAATTGCAGATTAGCCAGCACATTACGCTGTTTTTTGTCACCCAGATTTATATTTCCAGACGTTACATGGTTCTGGGCACCGATGTTTAAATCAGAAATTCCTCAAAGTATTGGTTGTAAAGATCAAAGGATGTGTGCTCTCTCTGCAGGTCAGCAAGTTAAGTTGTGTATATACCACGATATATAGAACGTTATATCGAGAGTAAGCTGTATCTGTCTAATTTTCATGATCATTGTGCTCTTTCCGCATCCAAATATCATCAATCACGGTTTGTGAGTATTAACTTTGCAGATAATCTTCTGTCTCCCTTCCACTTGCCGACTGCGCTGTGTTGGCTAGGCAATGTACGACAATTCAATGCTTGGCAATAGAAGGCAAAACGAGGCGAGGCGAGGCGAAGCGAGGCGAGGGCTGAGATGTGATGGCATGTATTGTCTCAGATCTGGAGCAAGATTAGCTGCGATGCGCCGCGGGGAGGCAGGTGTGGCCTTAATACAGGGCGCAGTCTCCGGCTCTTCTGAAAGGTATCTAGCAGAGTTGATTACCAACCAGATATGCCGCCATGTCGCCACCCCACCCGTGCCACCAGGATAGAGCAGGCTGGCAAGGGACACTCTAGGATGACATTTCAGGTGCTAAGGTCTACTCGCCGTTTAACATACAACCCCATCAAGTGTAAGTGGACTTCCAAGGGACGCACACATTACAGAAAGCAATCCGTCGTCATGACCTTTCTCAACAAGTTGCATCGATGCCACGTACTCGTCACGAACATGCTCGTCATATAAATATATGATAATTAAATGATTAAACAAGTGAGGACCCTTAGTATTGAAATGGGGACCAAACAGTGGTGAATCCTTTATCTCGACCGCACCACTGATATTTGAACAAACTTTGATTAATTGTTGTCGACTGCATAACTTTCACATGGATAATTGTATGGTAAGCGTTGCAGATAAAAGAAGAAAGATATGACACAAAGCGGATTAACGTAGTCTGGCTTCCAGGCGTTTGGATATTACTAATCCAAACTGAAATAGTATAGAAAATCACTCACAGTGCAGGCTTCTTTATCCATCTCGTCTTTTCACAGAAATCGAAAATGGTTAGTCTACTGCAGCCAGACCCATTTGTTGCATGGTTTGGATGGGAAATGTACAATCGCCTGGAAGCCAGACTAAGAGGAAATATCTTGCTGCTTGTACAAGAAGCATCGACCCATTCCTTGCGAGCACACAAGACAGACTAGACACGAGACTAGACACCCTAGAGGACGAGTGATAGAACGGGTACTCAGCGGCTTACATGCACTCAGACTTCCATTTGACATGAAGGAATGGGTCTGGATTACAATCTTTAATTCAGTGCCTCATCATGTGGCCAATTAGACCCGAATGTCACAACATCATCTTGTGCCAGCGCCATCTCTCACGCGGGGCATGATGGGAGGGAGACTCGGTAGTCATGGTTGTCATGGTAGTGGGCGGAGTGATGCAGAAGGGAGCCAGGGTTGGGAGCAGACGCTGAGAAGGAGAAACATGCACAGAGGAAGAGTCAACTGTGTTTTAATGAATACAAGCAAAGAGGGAAAACTTTATATTATAAAGAAGGCAAAGACGATAGAGAGAATACAAATTTTGGGGAATATTAGTGAGAGTGATAAGCATTAGATGCAGAGAGGAAGAGAAGGGCGCGCATTGCATGACGGGATCCCAACGAGCATGACGAGTGAAGAATCTTGATTGAGATGCGGCATTACATGTATACACATCACAATAAACATGAAGAAGTGTGGAAGAAATAAGAAATCAATCATATTAGGCAACTAGAACGGGACGCGGAACATGAATGAAAACTCTATATTACCATATTAGTAAGCAATGAACATTATCAGAATTAATACCGCATGGAATAAGGATGCGCAAACATAAAGTGAAGGAAGCAAGAGTGGAGGGTAAGTGTTTTTAAACCAATATTTTCAAGTCTCTCAGAAGTGGAAGTGAGGAGCATAAATGAAGTGATTCAGTAAAGAATTCGGCGGCCAAGTGGCAGCCTGAGCTCTCAGACCACTTGATGAGATTCGTGTAAGCATGTTGCAGAGCGGTTAACTGCTGCTCCCTTCGCTGCTACCTCTCCTCCCCGCAGCTCTCCGGCCTAATGAGAAGTGAAGGGACCTCAACCATTGGGCGTAATCCCGCCTGATGAGATACCACTCGCCTAATTGGGTGGGAAGACTTTGATGGATGGGCTGCATCACGGCTTAATTCAGCGATGAATGGTCCGGGATGAGTTCCATTTTGCCACTGCTTGCTCGCTACTCTCTGGATGCTCCTCTTGGATGAGGCAAGATTAATGTCAGTAGAGGTGGGACAGGGGACTTAGCTGCCTGCGGTCCATTGTTCGACCTTATGATCAACCAGAAGCTTTCAGGTTAGTGGCAAGGCGGATAATTTGTAGCAAGTCATTGAAGACGTAAACACAAACCAATAAGCTAGGCAGATCACTTTCTTTAAGCACCTTGTATCTGGTAATCAATTAGTTCCTGGGGTACAACAGTTGCACTGATTCTCTTCCATTCTAGATGGAATCCCTGGGGTAGTAAGGAGAAATTAAACTAAAAGCCCCGAGTACAGCGATGTCTGAGTTTTTTTTTATGACTGCATACCTGATTAAGCCGAGAATATCTAAGAGTGATTATCTCTCCAGCATGTCTAGATTATGTGCATAAAGAAGTTCCAGTCATGTGCAAATCACAGAGATGTCCAATTCAGTGTTTCTCTGTAATGAGTAGCATTACAGTAGTAACTGATCAACCCTGCACATGATGTACATTGGCCACTCGCCTCACTCTTATACATTTATTATCACACTACACATATCAAACAGGTTTACCTCCTCGTGTTGGCACCCCTCGCACACCCCCTTCCTCTAGCCCTTCCCACCACACCCCTCGCATATCCCCCTTCCTCTAGTCCTCACCCATTTCACCCATATCACAACCCCCTTCATCTGGGCCCGACCCCACCCTACCCCTCTGCCACCCCTTCCTCTATCCCATCCAACCGCACCCCTGTCACAGCCCCTTTCTCTGTCTTCCACCCAAACCCCTCTCACACCGGTCATTCCCTGGCTCCCATCTATCCTACCCTTTCTCTGGCCCCCACTTCACTCCACCCCTCAAACCCCTCTACTTCTAGCCCTCTCCACCCCACCCCTCTCATAGCCCCGTCCTATAACCCTCTCCACCCCATCCCTCTCACAGCCTCGTCCTATAACCCTCTCCACCCCACCCCTCTCACAGCCCCGTCCTATAACCCTCTCCACCCCACCCCTCTCACAGCCTCGTCCTATAACCCTCTCCACCCCACCCCTCTCACAGCCTCGTCCGGTAACCCTCTCCAACCCACCCCTCTCACAGCCCCGTCCTATAACCCTCTCCACCCCACCCCTCTCATAGCCTCGTCCTGTAACCCTTTCCACCCACCCCTCTCACAGCCCAGTCCGGTATCCCTCTCCACCCCACCCCTCTCACAGCCTCGTCCTATAACCCTCTCCACCCACCCCTCTCACAGCCTCGTCCTATAACCCTCTCCACCCCACCCCTCTCATAGCCTCGTCCTATAACCCTCTCCACCCCACCCTTCTCACAGCCTCGTCCTATAATCCTCTCCACCCCACCCCTCTCACAGCCTCGTCCTATACCCCTCTCCACCCACCCCTCTCACAGCCCCGTCCTATAACCCTCTCCACCCCACCCTAGCTCTCACAGCCTCGTCCTATAACCCTCTCCACCCCACCCCTCTCACAGCCTCGTCCTATAACCCTCTCCACCCCACCCCTCTCACAGCCCAGTCCGGTATCCCTCTCCACCCCACCCCTCTCATAGCCTCGTCCTATAACCCTCTCCACCCCACCCCTCTCACAGCCTTGTCCTATAACCCTCTCCACCCCACCCCTCTCACAGCCCCGTCCTATAACCCTCTCCACCCCACCCCTCTCACAGCCTCGTCCTATAACCCTCTCCACCCCACCCCACCCCTCTCACAGCCTCGTCCTATAACCCTCTCCACCCCACCCTCTCACAGCCTTGTCCTATAACCCTCTCCACCCCACCCCTCTCACAGCCTCGTCCTATAACCCTCTCCACCCCACCCCTCTCACAGCCTCGTCCTATAACCCTCTCCACCCCACCCTTCTCACAGCCTCGTCCTATAACCCTCTCCACCCCACCCCTCTCATAGCCTCGTCCTATAACCCTCTCCACCCCACCCCTCTCACAGCCTCGTCCTATAACCCTCTCCACCCCACCCCTCTCATAGCCTCGTCCTATAACCCTCTCCACCCCACCCTAGCTCTCACAGCCTCGTCCTATAACCTTTCCACCCCACCCCTCTCACAGCCTCGTCCTATAACCCTCTCCACCCCACCCTAGCTCTCACAGCCTCGTCCTATAACCCTCTCCACCCCACCCTCTCACAGCCTTGTCCTATAACCCTCTCCACCCCACCCCTCTCACAGCCTCGTCCTATAACCCTCTCCACCCCACCCCACCCCTCTCACAGCCTCGTCCTATAACCCTCTCCACCCCACCCTCTCACAGCCTTGTCCTTTAACCCTCTCCACCCCACCCCTCTCACAGCCTCGTCCTATAACCCTCTCCACCCCACCCCTCTCACAGCCTCGTCCTATAACCCTCTCCACCCCACCCTTCTCACAGCCTCGTCCTATAACCCTCTCCACCCCACCCCTCCTACAGCCTCGTCCTATAACCCTCTCCATCCCACCCCTCTCACAGCCTCGTCCTATAACCCTCTCCACCCCACCCCTCTCACAGCCCCGTCCTATAACCCTCTCCACCCCACCCCTCTCACAGCCCCGTCCTGTAACCCTCTCCACCCCACCCCTCTCATAGCCTCGTCCTATAACCCTCTCCACCCCACCCTAGCTCTCACAGCCCCGTCCTATAACCCTCTCCACCCCACCCCCTCTCACAGCCTCGTCCTATAACCCTCTCCACCCCACCCCTTTCACAGCCTCGTCCTATAACCCTTTCCACCCCACCCTTCTCACAGCCTCGTCCTATAACCCTCTCCACCCCACCCCTCTCACAGCCTCGTCCTATAACCCTCTCCACCCCACCCCTCCTACAGCCTCGTCCTATAACCCTCTCCATCCCACCCCTCTCACAGCCTCGTCCTATAACCCTCTCCACCCCACCCCTCTCACAGCCCCGTCCTATAACCCTCTCCACCCCACCCCTCTCACAGCCCCGTCCTGTAACCCTCTCCACCCCACCCCTCTCACAGCCCCGTCCTATAACCCTCTCCACCCCACCCCTCTCACAGCCTCGTCCTACAACCCTCTCCACCCCACTCCTCTCACAGCCTCGTCCTGTAACCCTCTCCACCCCACCCCTCTCACAGCCTCGTCCAATAACCCTCTCCACCCCACCCCTCTCACAGCCCCGTCCTATAACCCTCTCCACCCCACCCCTCTCACAGCCCCGTCCTTCAACCCTCTCCACCCCACCCCTCTCATAGCCCCGTCCTATAACCCTCTCCACCCCACCCCTCTCACAGCCCCGTCCTGTAACCCTCTCCACCCCACCCCTCTCATAGCCTCGTCCTATAACCCTCTCCACCCCACCCTAGCTCTCACAGCCCCGTCCTATAACCCTCTCCACCCCACCCCCTCTCACAGCCTCGTCCTATAACCCTCTCCACCCCACCCCTTTCACAGCCTCGTCCTATAACCCTTTCCACCCCACCCTTCTCACAGCCTCGTCCTATAACCCTCTCCACCCCACCCCTCTCACAGCCTCGTCCTATAACCCTCTCCACCCCACCCCTCCTACAGCCTCGTCCTATAACCCTCTCCATCCCACCCCTCTCACAGCCTCGTCCTATAACCCTCTCCACCCCACCCCTCTCACAGCCCCGTCCTATAACCCTCTCCACCCCACCCCTCTCACAGCCCCGTCCTGTAACCCTCTCCACCCCACCCCTCTCACAGCCCCGTCCTATAACCCTCTCCACCCCACCCCTCTCACAGCCTCGTCCTACAACCCTCTCCACCCCACTCCTCTCACAGCCTCGTCCTGTAACCCTCTCCACCCCACCCCTCTCACAGCCTCGTCCAATAACCCTCTCCACCCCACCCCTCTCACAGCCCCGTCCTATAACCCTCTCCACCCCACCCCTCTCACAGCCCCGTCCTTCAACCCTCTCCACCCCACCCCTCTCATAGCCCCGTCCGGTAACCCTCTCCACCCCACCCCTCTCACAGCCCCGTCCCATAATCCTCTCCACCCCACCCTAGCTCTCACAGCCCCGTCCGTCAACCCTCGCCATCCCACCCCTCTCATAGCTCTGAAAGGGTGTCAAGGGCTGTTCTATATTCATGGCTTCATGACTTATTCAAGACAATTCTGATTTCTCCTCTCATGGAGAAAGTACTGTGAGCAGGGTTACTGCAGGGGAAGGAGGAGTGAGGGGGAGGGGGGGGGAGGGGGGGGGGGAGGGGGAGGGGGAGGCTGAGAGAATAGCCGTCAGTGAAAGGGAAGAATGGTGAAGCATGAACATAGAAACATAAGGCAATGGAATGTTTGATTTTCCTGAGAGAGCACGAAGCAAATATCTCTTCAAATGTGTTTTTTCAGTTTATGATCAATGCAAACTTATCATAATTTGTTATAATATCAAAATATATGTAATAAAATGGGCCCTCAATATCAAAGATTTTATTAGTGTTAAGAATTATTAGTTCATGCCATTTTCTTGAAACAAAGACATAATTATTCACGGAAGGAAGGTCAGTATCCTTATGATAATTAACATAATTTACGAATGGTTAGTATGATATCATATCTTGCTATTCCACGTGAACTGTATCATGATCAGTATGTCATTTAAGAGATTCATCCCCTACATTGACAAGGCATATGCCATATACACTTTACACATAAAATAGTACTGAAGCAAGCTAACAAATCTTAACAAGAACATCTTCAGGCAAATTGTTCACGATATGAAAACTATATGATACTACTTTTCTCGTTCATGATTCCCATCAGTCTGTGCATGCTCTCCTCCGCACCCCTCACTTCTGGTCCCCTGGTGCCCGGCACCCGCCCCCCTTCTCTCTGCCTATGTAGCTCCCTCCACTACTAACTGACCCACATCCGGCCTGCTGCTGAAAGCTGACACCATCTCACCATCACTTGTAGCATTGATAGGCAATCTAGCACCAGAGTCTGGTGACATTCAAAATGTGCATTTACCTCTTGGCCCTCTCCTTCCCTCTCTCCCCGTTGGGTAGGAGCACATCGTCCTCAACTTTCCTAGCTGCCTTCTTATCATCCCCTTCTTCTTTCTCACCATCCACCTCAATCTTGACCATGCCATCCATCTCTTCCACTACGTCCGTGGTTCTCCTTCTTTTCGCCCCCCCTCTCCCTCACACATTCTCCCACCTCTCTCTCTCTACCATGTCTACCTCTCCCTTTCTCCTTATCTCTGTCTCTCTTCCCCCCTCTCTCTGTCTCACTCTCCCACTCCCTCTCCCCCCCTCTCTCTCTCTCTCTCTCTCTCTCTCTCTCTCTCTCTCTCTCTCTCTCCCACTCCCTCTCCCCTTCTTTCTCTCCCCCCCTCTCTCTCTCTCTCTCCCACTCTCTCCCCTTCTCTCTCTCTCTCTCTCTCTCTCTCTCTCTCTCTCTCTGATCTACCCTCTCTACCCTCTCTTCATGCTCTTCTTATCTGATTCTATATTATATCTTCTTTCTCTGCCTGTCCCCACTCTCTCCCTCGTCCTCCCAGTCACCCCACTGGTTTGCCATCTAATAAAGATACCTTGAGGGGTATGTTAATACGATTACGTCACATTTGATTAAGCGGTGAGTATGATGGGGGGGGGGATGTTTTCTACATATTCTACATGATAAATTATATAAATAAACATATGAAATTATATTTTTTCTCAATTTAATTCAATTCAATTTTGACACATTTACCAATCAATACTAAATATAATTCTTTAATCAACAATATGGGAGCTTGTATTTATGTGATTTTTTTTTATATCAAAGATAAACACAGAACAGAACACTTATATTATTCTATACGCATAAATAAAATACACATGAATATGGCTAATCCTTCTTAGATTTTGACGCAAACAAGAAGAGGGGTAAATCCCTAGGTCTGTATAATGTCAAGGTCAAGACAAGGAGCGGCACCAAACAGTCTGCAGCAATGCAAAGGGAAATCGAAGATTGGTGAAAGTAAGCAGAAAAGTGATCTGCACATTGATTCGTAGCAGGCCTGAGCAGTCCTTGTCCCTGAGAAGGGTCCACCAGTCTCAGGAGATGGCATTGCCGGAAAGTGGAAGCAATAGATGCGCACAGAGAGATAAGAAAAGGTTGTACATTCATTGTTCTCTTTCTCTTGCATTCCTTAAGGTATGCCGTCCATGTTCGGATGCTATGTTATTCTATTCCTGCATCAAACGGATCGGGATGGAGGGAGCGACAGAGAAAAGGGTGTGGGATGGGTGGAGGGAAATGAAATGTGGAAGGTGTGAGTGAGGCAGTCGTGGATTTAGATGAAATAGGGGTGGGGTAAGCGGGGTCGGGCGAGTGAGATGACGTGGGGGTGGTTTGAAGGAGGTAGAGAGCACACGGGGGTGGGGTGGGGAGGAGCGAGATAGGATGGAGGTGGTGGGAATGATACTAAGAACACACGGGGGTGGGGTGGGGAGGAGCGACATAGAATGGAAGTGGTGGGAATGAGGTGGGGTGGGGAGGAGCGAGATAGAATGGGGGTGGTGGGAATGAGGTGGGGTGGGGAGGAGCGAGATAGAATGGGGGTGGTGGAGATGAGACTGAGAAGAAAAACAGTGAGATGATATTAGGGTGGTGTGAGTGAGACTTAGAATAAAATGGGGTGGGGTGGGGAAGAGTGAGGTAGAAAAGGGGATGGTGTGTGTATGGCTTAGAAGAAATGGATGTGGGGTGGGGTGGAGTGAGATGAAATAGGGGTGGGATGGGGTGGAGTGAGATGAAATGGGGGCGGGATGGGGTGGAGCGAGATGAAATGGGGGTGGGATGGGGTGGAGTGAGATGAAATGGGGGCGGGATGGGGTGGAGTGAGATGAAATGGGGGTGGGATGGGGTGGAGTGAGATGAAATGGGGGCGGGATGGGGTGGAGTGAGATGAAATGGGGGTGGGATGGGGTGGAGTGAGATGAAATGGGGGCGGGATGGGGTGGAGTGAGATGAAATGGGGGTGGGATGGGATGGAGTGAGATGAAATGGGGGTGGGGTGGGGTGGAGTGAGATGAAATGGGGGTGGGATGGGGTGGAGTGAGATGAAATAGGGGTGGGATGGGGTGGAGTGAGATGGAATGGGGGCGGTGTGAATGAGACTGAGAAGAAATCGAGTGAGATGAAAGAGGGGTGGGATGAATTAGACCTAAAATATAAAGGGGTGGGGTGGGTGGAGTGAGAATACACGGGGGTGGTTTGATTGAGACTGAGAAGACACGGGCCGGGGTGGGGCGAGTGAGATGAGAGCAGATCGATGGCATACGACACCTTCTGCTGGTAAAGCTGGGGAAAGCTGAGATGGCGGGAAAAGGTGCTAAGATATGGCAGCACACAGGCCAGCACAGACCAGAATAGGATTAGAAAGTAAATAAGGCTGCAGAGAAGACGAAGCAGAAGGAAAATAGAAGCCAGCCTGTCTGCTTTCTGACCCATTTACACTAGTCGGCAGGAAAACATCCCCTCTTGCTTCTTGTCTCGGCTCGTGGCTCAAGTTTGGCTGGAGTTCCTGAACAGAAAAAAGAGAAGAAAGGAGGAGGACACGAGAAGGTGTCAGGGAGGATGTCTCATCCATGTAGACGAGTCGGGAGGATGGATGACGGAGCTGTCTCCGTGCTGAAGTGAGAGCTAATGGGATAGACACAAGAATGCATGCCAAGTATCACTGGCTTGCTCACAAGGAGTGTGACAACTTCGGCACGCAAGGCTGGTGGTTCACTGGAGGTTTTGAAAGCATTCTAAAGATTGTATGAACATTCGTTTGTCATCGGAGGGTATTTTTGAGTTACTTTTGACATTGATATTGTCATTGGTATGAATGTCCGAATACGTTCATATCTTCTGCTGATCACCGTACAGAAGACAAGCTATGGAACCAGTCATGCAGAACAAAATGTGCACATATAGAAT
This sequence comes from Arbacia lixula, assembly GCA_963669155.1. Taxonomy (NCBI): domain Eukaryota; kingdom Metazoa; phylum Echinodermata; class Echinoidea; order Arbacioida; family Arbaciidae; genus Arbacia; species Arbacia lixula. Next base: position 30,039,494 of record OZ022578.1, read on the forward strand.
CAACACGCATGTACATGTGTGTGTGTGTGTGTGTGTGTGTGTGTGTGTGTGTGTGTGTGTGTGTGTGTGTGTGTGTGTATGCGCGTCTACCTGTGTACGCGTGTGCGCCAGCGTGTGTATATAAAAATTCCTCAATCGAAATGCGTTTTTAGAGTTTAACCCACTGCTAAAAGCAAGTTAGTGAGCCATATGTACCATACCATGTCTACTACATTATGTTATAACCGTCATTAGTGACTTTTTAACCCTTCCTGTGTCAGAAAAAATGCTGCTTAACGGTACGTGTGTGAATTACTAGTGAAAAATACACACTTGGCACTTTAGGAGTTAATAAACGACTTTCAGTGAAATTAACTTCAAATTTGTGCTTGAGTGATAACAATTCGTTACTTCCCGCAACAAAGTAATGTAGGGTGGGAATAAATTCCTGATCGTGTAGAGGTGAGCCTGCCATCCCAAACCCAGTCACGGTGCAATGAGTGGAATGATTCATTTCTTGGAGAGGGAGCCGAAAACCAGGAAATAAGACGATGAGATGTAAAGTGGCAGAAGTACTTTTTTCGCTGAAATTAGGCCGCATATGTTAACCCACATATGAACATCCGCTAAATGGGACACTCAATATTCATTTACAATGTTTCATCGGGGAGGTGAGGAGATGGATTGGGGAAATATGGTAATGAGATGAAGACAGGGAACGGGGACGGATTGAGGTGGGGTGGAGTCGTGGATCGGGGAGGGGGGTTAGGGTTAGAGTGGAGGGAAGGACGAGTGGAAGGGAGCAGGGATAAGGGTCATAAGAGGAATTGAGGGTGGTAAGAGAAGCGACAGGGGGCATAGGAGAGGGAAGGGAGATCTCGGACTGGTCGAGAATGGAAGGGCATTTGACAACGTGTGTGTGGAAGGGGGGGGGGGGGCGAGAGGAAGAAAGGAAAAATGGAGGGCGGATGGGGTTCTCTATGAGCACCAGAGATAATGATGGGGACACTCAGCTGCAGCTCGAGGCATCAGCAGTGTTTAGACCAGCACAAACCTACCACTCATTTCCATACAATGATACTGACCCCGCAGTTTAACCACTGAATAATTATTGAAAGAAATGAAGCCTCTTTGGTATTCTAGTAATGCCACAGCTCCCTGTAGTCCTTCTTTCTGGCACTGTCTGTGTGAGGTCAATTATTGCAGGGATGGAACGATATCCGCTGACCCAGAGTGCGTGCTCACAGGTTCAGAGATGAGCGCGTGATAATGTGAGAACACAATCCTGTGTTAATGTTTCGTAACCATGGTAACGATGGTGGGTGAGGGAAGTAGCAATGGATGACACATTGTGGATGCCAGAAAGCCAGGTCCTCACAAAAACGTGGACCCCACTGGTCTGAATTTGTCTATGCTGATAGTGGTATCACTGCAGCCTGCAACACTGGACATTTTGACAAATTACAATGCATGTTTGGTGACTTCACTGCACAAAGGTATGAATCAAAGGATACAGCACTGCAAATTGGAAGAGCAAAGTAAAGTGTTAAAAACAAATTAAACGATTATACAATAACCGCGGTAACTTGTCCTTGTTGCACATTGAAAGCCCTAATCCAGCAAGTCGTCAGGAACACTTAAACTCGTTAACGTGTCACGTTTCCATAGCATGCATGCCTATTAAACGGAGAGAAATGGAATGACGGAAAAATGTGATTAGTGTCGAATGACATGACACAAGATCAGGAGTTGTGCAACGATCATGTAGTCACGAAACTAGGTTATTTCTGAAAAGAAAACTAAGAGAAATGAGCGCAGCTATCGCAGCAAACATCTGGGAAGCAGTGGAGAAATGTGCCAAGGATCAAATCACTGCAGAAAGGAGAGAGGATGGAGAGATTCATAACGCTGGGTGTGAGGTAACGCCAGTCTCTCCTTCAACCTATATAATAGGAGAAGCTGACAGGCATGAGTGTGAGGCACGTATCGGGTGTGATGTGGGCTTGAGCAGCTTCATTTCGAGGTCCAACCCCCCCTTCTTTCTCTCTCTTCTTATCTCCCTATGTCCCTGTCTCTGTCTGCCTGTCTCTCTCTGTCTCTCGTAATCTCTCTTATGTTCTCTCCCTCATACACCTCCCTCTCTCTATCTCCTATACCCCCTCTCTCTCTCTTCCTATCTGAAAACTCATCGTGATATTCCAGCTTACATTTTGTCTTAATTGAACATCATGGAATAACGTTAAATGAGTCGAAAAAACAAATAAGCATCAAATCTTAGTACTCGAAAGACAGCATTTGATTGATAAAATGATAAGACCTTATAGTATCAACGTTTGATGCTATATCATAAAGTAAAGCGCACAAAAAGTACACCATTAATCGTTTAACTTATTCAGACGTGAGTATATGGGCAAACACTAGTGTCTCATTCGAACAATTTCAAAGAAAAAATATAAGACCAACAACAACAGTGTTTGAAAGGTGATAAAAATCATGATTTTTGGGAATTCCATTGCAATAATTATAGCTATGCTTCTCTGGTTTCATAGGGCGTAATGTAACGGGGAAGCACTCGTTATTCCGAAGGTTCATTATTCCGAACGTTACGCGACAAATGCTCGAATTAACGAACCCTTTTTCGTTTTAGGACTAACGAGCATCGAGCTATAGGCAATGTACATGTTTCGGAATTACGAACCTTCGGAATATCGAACTGTAACCATGTAGGCCTAACGATGTTTCGTAAACACCAATTTTGTGTGTGTCTCTGTTGTGTTCATATTTTTCTTAAAAAATATACTTTTGAAAAATATTTGTTTTGTTACATGTTTGGTACCATAAGAACTCTTTTTACTTCTCGTACTTACTACTATTATATGTGTTATTTGGTTTTCGTATATTATAATTTATTTGAAAACATTTCTTCTGAAACAAAGCTGATACCTGTAAAGCAACTGAAATGTTTGATTTGTCAGAACTACGGAGTGCAATACTAAAGGTTTGGATAAACTTTTTCTGGAAAACTCTACCATTATTATTCAGAAAACAGAACGATTCAGTCAATGTTTGTCAAGTAGAATGCTTTATTCTATTTTGGTGAAAGAAACAAGTATTGCAGAAAAACCCAAATATTGAGTAAACAAAGTAAACAACACAGTTAAATGGAAAGACGTTGTAAAAAAATGAAAGATATGAAAGAATATAAATTTACACGGTTGAACTCAAAAATAATCTTTAAATTGATTTCAGTCAACTAGGAGTTATTTTTGTGGAACTTCGTGAAACCAAATTTAATTTATGTCAAGAAGACTTACAACATGCTTTACTAAATTGTGAAATGAACATTCTATTGTTTTAGGAAATTGGAAGAAGTGATAAGAAATGTTTATGGAGTGGTTTTGAAGATAGACATGTGTTCTTTGTTAAAACACACCCAATTCACATAATTGATGTTGTTTTAACCATTGTTTTTTTGAGTAAGCACGAAATGGCTATTTTAAGAATCGCGTCTGAGGTAGATCACATATATTTTTATTTCAATATTTTTTTGAATGAAATTAAGATTCGTGTAGAAATTAATGAAGAAAGAAGGATATATTTTGCTTTATCAGTTACCAAAAAAAGCTACAATTGTACATGTAGGTTAAGATTAATAAATTTAAAATGACAATGTTATTATTTTCGTCAGAGCGAGAATGGCAACTCATGTCCATCAGGAGCGCTAATACAACCACCCCTCTCCATCCATGACAACCCATGTCCCCAGGGGTGCTAATACACCCCCCCCCCATCCATGACAACCTATGTACACCAGGGGTGCTAATACACCCCCCCCTCCCCCCATCCATGACAACCTATGTCCACCAGGGGTGCTTATACCCCCTTCCATGCATGACAACACATGTCCAACAGGGGTGCTAATACCCCCCCCCCCTCCATCCACGACAACTCATGTCCATCAGGAGCGCTAATACAACCACCCCTCTCCATCCATGACAACCCATGTCCCCAGGGGTGCTAATACACCCCCCCCCCCCATCCATGACAACCTATGTACACCAGGGGTGCTAATACACCCCTCTCCATTCATGACAACCTATGTCCACCAGGGGTGCTAATACACCCCTCTCCATCCATGACAACCCATGTCCCCAGGGGTGCTAATACACCCCCCCCCCATCCATGACAACCTATGTACACCAGGGGTGCTAATACACCCCTCTCCATTCATGACAACCTATGTCCACCAGGGGTGCTAATACACCCCTCTCCATTCATGACAGCCTATGTACACCAGGGGTGCTAATACACCCCTCTCCATCCATGACAACATATGTCCAACAGGGGCGAGAATACCCCCCCCCCCCCCTCCATCCAAGACAACCCATGTTCACCAGGGGTGCTAATACACCCCTCTCCATCCATGACAACCCATGTCCACCAGGGGTGCTAATACACCCCCCCCCCCCCATCCATGACAACCTATGTACACCAGGGGTGATTATACCCCCCCCCCCCCCATCCATGACAACCCATGTCCCCCAGGGGTGCTAATACACCCCCCCCCCCCATCCATGACAGCATATGTCCAACAGGGGCGAGAATTCCCCCCCCCCTCCATCCATGACAACCCATGTACACCAGGGGTGCTAATACACCCCCCCCCTCCCCCCATCCATGACAACCTATGTCCACCAGGGGTGCTTATACCCCCTTCCATGCATGACAACACATGTCCAACAGGGGTGCTAATACCCCCCCCCCCCCCCCCTCCATCCACGACAACACATGTCCATCAGGGGCGCTAATACAAACCATGACATGCTCGACATTCATGTCAGGGAGCATTGATATTTCATTTAGATTCAGCTGGTGACAGATTTAGATGGGAATCGTGACTGCGGCCCTTGACCGTGGAATTAGAGAGAAGATTCGCAGTCGCTGTCACTCAGTGTAAAATGGGAATTCAAATACACGGACATATACCCTCTATTCAGTCTCTGCCATGATGATGAGTCAAGAGAATCTCTCCCCCCCCCTCTCTCTCGCTCTCTCTCTCTCTCTCTCTCTCTCTCTCTCTCTCTCTCTCCTCTCTCTCTCTCTCTCTCTCTCTCTCTCTCTCTCTCTCTCTCTCTCTCTCTTTCGCCCCTTCTCTCTACATAATGCCTGTCTATGTATATGTCTTTCTACCTGCCATTTTGCCTGTGTGTCTGTCTCCCCCTGTCTCTATCTCTGAATAGACTCATCTCTGCTGGTTATGTTCCTTCCTTTTCTTTTTGTTCCTCTTCTCTCGTCTGCTTCCGTTTACTCCAACTTGATATTCATTTATTGCTTCTTTTGATTCATAAACCCCTCAATACTTTGATCCCATTTTCCCTTCTAACTTCACACCATTCCTATACCTGTGAACATTTGTATTATTTCCCTTTCATCCCACCCCCCCCTCCGCCCATTACAAAACAAGTCAGTTAAAAAAAGGACGTACTGCATCTTCCATACTACATGCCACCCTTAACGAGACCCTGCCCACAGAAAAGACTGATGTCATAGACATGATGCATGTTGAGGAAGCAAAAGCAAGAAAAAAGTGCGCATGCTTCACATTTTGCCAAAAACCTGAGAGGGTTGTGAGAGAGATGGAGAAAGAGAGAGAGAGAGATAGAGAGAGAGAGAGACAGACAGACAGACAGAGAGAGAGAGAGAGAGGGGGACAGAGAGAGAGAAATAGAAAGAGAGATAAATAGAGAGAGAGAGAGAGAGAGAGAGAGAGAGAGAAAAGGAGAGAGAGAGAGAGAAGGAGAGACAGAGAGAGAGAGAGAGAGAGAGGGAGAGAGAGAGAGAGAGAGAGAGAGGGGGAGAGAGAGAGAGGGAGGAGAGACAGAGAGAGAGAGAGAGCCCTGAAAACCTAAAATCATCATCTTCGAGAAATGTTATTTACACAGAAACAGCATCCCCACTCCGCCAACAAAGCGATATTTTAAGGCATATTAAAGGCAAACAGCGGTAAAGTGCGTGCCTGCAATACCCACAATGCAGGGCGTGCATGCCGCCATATACGACGCGCCGGATGCTGGACACATTTGCTCAGGTTTAGTATTTTCTATTGATTTAGGATCAGTTTTCGGCTATGTCTTGCAGAAACAGGTGGGAGAGGTTTGGCAAAAAGTTTAATTAGATATTGCTCAGGTTCTGTCGGCTCTCTTTCTCTAAAAGCTCTCTTCCCGAAGCCATGTCCCTCTAAAGCATCCTGTGACTGCCTCGCAGACTGCACACGGGCTGGAATAGTACAAGGCCTTCCATTACGTCATCATCAAACATGGCGGACAATCCCGCACCAGCACGGACACACTTGTGTTGAATGGTGCATCATTACTACATTCATCGAGCATTCTATAATTAACATCAGACAGCACAATAAGCAGAATGTTCCAGACTTTTGTTTCTTATTGATCAAAATAAATTTAGTTTTATTTTCAACTAATCACGAAATACTGTATCTCAATAATCTCAAAAGTCACATTACCCTGTCACTTACCTTGCTACTGATTGCCATACTCTCCTGTCATATCGCACGACTTTGATGACGCATCAAATACATGTACACTGCTGATCGCTGGTCATATCAAGGTTTGCTTCACACAGTACAAACATTATGCTCGCTTCAGGCATCAGATAATTGTCAGAAGGAAAAATCATTGCATCTACACATACATTGTTGAAAAACTAATTTCTGAATTGTCTCAGCTTATATTTATCACAATCTGTAGACAGAATGCAAAAATGCAGTCACCTAGAGGTGAAATGTCATAAGTTAAAAGCATTGCAAAGTGAAGTATGGTAAAGGACAGTTCAAATTCTTTTGAATACTGTTTCATAATGATGCTTTTTGCTAAAATTGTCTGCTTTTTGTCTTATGTATGCATTCACTAATCAGAAATGGGCATATTGATGCAAGGTATCAATTACCCATATATGATATACCGTAGTATTCAAGTTATTTGACAAACTGATAGCGAACTAAATCACACATGTACGTCGTACGCTCAACCCTCGTGTTAACCCTAACACTACCAAGCATTGGAATCACATTGGCTTACTCCGTATCCCCGTATTAATGGTAATAAGAGTTTAACCTATAGTTTGGGATGACGAGGGACAAAATACGATACTTATTGAGTGTTGTGCCTTTTGATAAACCCACAAAGTCCTCAATGTAGTGTCTAATATAAGATCAATGGCACGTCATATCCAGTTGTATCGTTACAAACCTGATTTTTCACACACTGGGTACCATGGAAATATCCTCATCTTTCCAACTTTAGTCGATAACAATTCCTGCATCTTGTATGAAGTGCGACGTGTGTAATTGTGAGTGGCAGCCCCCGCTGTGCCCCAATGCAGGCCCCCTACAGACCCCTACCGCCCCCATCAAGCATTGGTCACCTTGCCTTGGGGCTCACCTGCTACCCCACGGCTACCCCCTCCCGTCTCACCCCAGGTCACCCCGCAGTCTCTGGGTTCAAAACACCTCTAATTGGGGCAACTTGATAGGTCCTAGGCTCTACTCTAGTCTCACAAATTGGGCTCTCGTCAAAAACATGTCTCAAACTTGGGCTCTTATCTAATGCAATATGCTACAGAATACATTAAAGTAAAAGAAATATAGGAATATAGTTTATGTGGTCATAGAATTCCTCATCATCACAATTCATCGATCCTAGTTGTGCGACAAACCCTAAACTGTTACTGTCTTATCGACGTTTCAGGCTTACAGCAACACATTTACCCAATACATAAACTGGTTAATCAATTTAGGGGATATATCTACATGCAACTCTGTATATGATGTATATGATGCATTCGTGTAATAAGCGCGTATTTATGTCCCAGTACAATATAAAAATGCCTTGGAGCAGCATTTTGTCAGGCATATGAAGGGTTAAAACACATAAGAGCAATAATACGGAACTTTGATAGTCTGCTTTTAATCTTCTAGAGCCTGAATCGAACAGTATAATCCTGATTGAAAGGCTAAGACTGGTGGTGTGAAGAGACTACACGCTAAGAGCATGGAGCTATACGTTTCATAGCTCCAGCTGACGGGATGTAAATGTGAGTGTGCCATAGTGAATGTGGGTGGGAAACGACTTGATGAACAACTAGTGCGCTCCCTGCCGGTAGAATCATCACTTCAGAGAATCGTGGGAAAAGAAGATTACATTTCTTTGAAAATATACACAAATCTAATTTCTGAATATTGGTTAGAATTGCATATTTTTGTGGAGAGGAAAACCAATTTTAATTTCAACAATAAATTTGAGGCATACACGAGAGGTAAAGATAGCGTGCTCTTTCCTGTAAATGAATGCAAAAAGAAAACATCTTGAAACCAGAGGGATTCAAAGCTGCATTTACTGCTTTCCGGGCAGCGACTCAACCAGTAGGCCATTTCTGGTCGCCGGAAAAGAAACGGTGACATAGTAACAAAGACGTAAGTGTCTGATTCATTCTGATAATTTAATTTCCAGCAGTTCGCGGTAAGGCCAATTCATCTACATTTGAGTGAGGGGACGCCCTCCCCATCATCGCCCTCCCCTCCCCTCACCGCCATCCCCTCCCCTCACCAACCTCTCCTCCCCTCCCCTCACTGCCCTCCCCTCACTGCCCTCCCCTAACCGCCCTCCCTCTCCCACCACCCTCCCGTCACCACCCTCCCGTCACCACCCTCCCGTTACCACCCTCCTGTCATTTCCCTCCCCTTACACCTGGTATGCTTCTCCTACCAGACCAAACAAGACGGGTGATTATTAATGAGAAGCAGCGCTTTGGGAGCATGTTTTTTCAGCAAACAGAAGATGTTTCAAGACGGAGGGGAGTCAGGGAGGGGGCTCTGATCCGGGCAAGACAAAGCCTGCGAGGTGCCTGTAAAGTCTGAAAGGTGCGATGTCATTGGTCTCAGCATTGGACCCATTTTACACCCGCTGAATAGTGCATGGTGTTATCTATCATCACTAGACCAGTGATAGACCCATTTACATTTCTCCTAAAGGTATTTCAAGGTGTATGATGCCTCTGAATCCATTTCACATTCGCAGTCATGACATTACTGATCTCTGCACTGGACTCATTCACACCTCCTAACGTTTATCGTACATGCTTTCACTGGTTAATTCTGAATTTGGTATGGTTAGCTGCGTGCATCCTTCTCGTGGTAAACTATAGGGCACAAAACGATTACAATCTGGAATTGAGAGTCCAGTAGGCCTGCGATAATGAATCTTACACCTTTTATCTATACAGTGAGCGTAACGTAGGAATTGCATTCATAAAACTGCATTCATAAAACTTCACTCTTCATCTCTCATGAAAGGCTGTATCTGAACTTTAATTCTACATATCGTGCAACATTACACTGTATGAACGTTATGGAGCTAGGATACAACATAGCCATGAACCTTTGTCCGCAAGCACACGACTTATTATGTCTACATGCTAATCTATAACCAAATGAAAATATAATAGATTCCCAGCAGACCTGGTAACACTCAACCTCTATTATCTATCCTGGGCCAATGCCCTCTCAACACCCTCGGGTTTGGTCTCATTGGGGACTTTGACATTTCACAGGTACAAACAATTATTGTCCAAATACTGCAGGTGTTTCGCATTCCACTCAGCTAAAACAAATATCAGGTTCAGGCTTTTCACATAGAGATTGATGACGGTGAGGTAGAATATTCCAGTACATTACTGCGAGATATAAACTTTTCCCAAATCCTGGAGATACTTTGATGTCCCATAGCCTGACCCGTTCCTGGTTCTATCATGGCCGGTTCTCTAGGAGATCAAAGTGCCCTCCTTGTTATGTCAAGCACACCTGTGGCTACATGCCTATCACCATGATCACCAATGCTCACGGACCAATGTTTGCACGACTCTTTAGGGTGTTTTCACAAAGGTTTGTGACACCTGGAAACTCGTAAGGGCCACTCGTTACATCCCTCTACTCCTCGTCTCAGTTTCCTTTTCCTCCCATTTTTTTTTTATTTTGTCTAACACATTATCTTCGCGCATGTTTGTGCTTGTATATATATGTGCGTGTGTGTGTGCGAATTAGGGGGAAGGGGGGGGGGGGGCATATTTCGCAGCTTGTGTTATGATTCTATGTACATTATGTTGTCTGGATTGCCCGCTGTAAAACTGCGTGATTAAATTGTTGTCAGCCCCACCACACACATCTATCCCCACTCCGGCCTATCCTAGCCCCCTCCCCGACCCTCTCTCAACCTCATCCTCATCCTTCCTTACCTCACCCCAGCCCAGCTCCCACCCCGAGCCTCTCTCAACCTCATCCTCATCCTTCCTTACCTCACCCCAGCCCAGCTCCCACCCCGAGCCTCTCTCAACCTCATCCCAGCCCAGTCCCCTCCTTGACCCTCTCTCAACCTCATCCTCATCCTTCCCAACCTCACCCAGGCCCAGCCCCCTCCCCGACCGTCTCTCAACCTCATCCTAATCCTTCCTTACCTCACCCCAGCCCAGCCCCCTCCTTGACCCTCTCTCAACCTCATCCTAATCCTTCTTAACCTCACCCCAGCCCAGCTCCCACCCCGAGTCTCTCTCAACCTCATCCCAGCCCAGTCCCCTCCTTGACCCTCTCTCAACCTCATCCTCATCCTTCCCAACCTCACCCCAGCCCAGCCCCCTCCCCGAGCCTCTCTCAACCTCATCCTCATCCTTCCCAACCTCACCTCACCCAAGCCCCCTCCCCGACCCTCTCTCAACCTCATCCTAATCCTTCTTAACCTCACCCCAGCCCCCTCCCCGACACTCTCTCAACCTAATCCTCACCCTTCCCAACCTCACCCCAGCCCCCTCCCCGACCCTCTCTCAACCTCATAATCACCCTTCTCAACCTCACCCCAGCCCCCTCCCCGACACTCTCTCAACCTAATCCTCACCCTTCCCAACCTCACCCCAGCCCCCTCCCCGACCCTCTCTCAACCTCATCCTCATCCTTCCCAACCTCACCCAAGCCCCCTCCCCGACCGTCTCTCAACCTCATCCTAATCCTTCCCAACCTCACCCCAGCCCAGCCCCCTCCCCGACCCTCTCTCAACCTCATCCTCATCCTTCCCAACCTCACCCCATCCCCCTCCCCGACCCTCTCTCAACCTAATCCTCATCCTTCCCAAGCACACCCTAGTCCAGCTCCCACCCCGAGCCGTCCCATCCCAATGTGCTAGCCTCCTGCTTCCTTAATAAACATTCAACTTAAAATCTGGCACATGCAGGAACATTGGTGATATATCGCCACTACGCACTGCACATGAATGTTATACATTATGGCAATGATTGTAGATTTACTTGCCAGGCAGCACATCTCAACGTACTTCTATTTGAATAGTTCTTAAATGAGAATGCATGAATACTCTATGCATAGAGCAGTATCAAATTCTTCCTGTTAAGTATTAACAAATTAATGCACACGTCACCTTTGATCGACAAGTCTGAATTTCTTGTCAAGTACCTGTGATCTTAACCTTTGGACATCTGTATGTGATAAAAAAAAGATAAACGAATTTTCCAAAATATTACTGGCAAGCTCATATCTTAACCACATTGACACTGCATAAAGTACCACAAGTGATTCAGGATTTAGCCAACCTTTAGTCCTAATTTAGCTGCAAGTGGTAATCACAGCTTCTCGCACTGACTGAGGAATGTAACAAATATCTCATTTTCAAGTAGATCTGTGATAATACATCACCCCCACCAAGATTTATCATTTAATTTCAAAATTAGTGGCAATAGAATGTCATGATATCTAAGAGTAGTCGATAATAAGCACTATGTCATGTATGTCACGAATCAGGGCATTGACAGGCAGTCCAGAATCAGCAGTTAAATGTCGGCTGATATTAATGAAAGGATGGTAGAATTGAAATATGGTAGGATTGAAGGACTAAAGGATAGTCGGACTGCAGGATGGTAGGACTGGAGGATGGTAGGACTGGAGGATGGTAGGACTGGAGGATGGTAGGACTAAAGGATAGTCGGACTGGAGGATGGTAGGACTGGAGGATGGTAGTGCTGGAGGATGGTAGGCCTGGAGGATAGTAGGACTGGAGGATAGTAGGGCTGAAGGATGGTAGGACTGAAGGATGGTAGGACTGAAAGATGGTAGGACTGAACGTAGGACTATAGGATGGTAGGACTGGAGGATGGTAGGACTGAAGGATGGTAGGACAGAAGGATGGTAGGACTGAAGGATGGTAGGACTGGAGGATGGTAGGGCTGGAGGATGGTAGGACTGGAGGATAGTAGGACTGAAGGATGGTAGGACTGGAGGATAGTAGGGCTGGAGGATGGTAGGACTAGAGGACGGTAGGACTGAAGGATGGTAGGACTGGGGGATGGTAGGACTAAAGGATGGTAGGACTGAAGGATGGTAGGACTGGAGGATGGTAGGCCTGGAGGATAGTAGGGCTGGAGGATGGTAGGACTGAAGAATGGTAGGTCTGAAGGATGGTAGGACAGAAGAATGGTAGGACTGGAGGATGGCAGGACTGAAGAATGGTAGCTCTGAAGGATGGTAGGACTGGAGGATGGTAGGACTGGAGGATGGTAGGACTAGAGGATGGTAAAAGGATGGTAGGATTGAAAGATGGTAGGACTGAAAGATGGTAGGACTGGAGGATGGTAGGACTGAAAGATGGTAGGACTGAAAGATGGTAGGACTGGAGGATGGTAGGACTGAAGGATGGTAGGACTGAAGGATGGTAGGACTGGAGAATGGTAGGACTGGAGGATGGTAGGACTGGAGGATGGTAGGACAGGCCCAGCAGAGAATCGGGACATTGGGCTGATAAGGTGTGCCATGGTAAGCTTCGTTTGTGTTTGCAGAGTGCAATATGCACAATTGATGATGACATCAGTTTGATTACATCTGAGTTAATGCTCATCAAGCATTCTATCATTCAATAATAATATTGAAATTGTGTGGAAAACCTTAAACTCTTAACATGACGTAAACGGTACATATTAACCAGCTATAGTCTAATCTTTTATGCCCGAATTGATGGTAGTGTATCTCTCTCCTAACATATGAGCTTATATGAATGACATCGTCATGATGGTATACCCACAGAGGTTATAGGCGAGCATTTTATCTATTTGGGATATCAAAGAAAAACTTGTTTGGGATTCCCGTCAGAGTATAGAAACTGTAAAACTAAACTCAAATTGTATTCACTATTACATTTCAGAATGGATTTTATGTCAAGTCGTTTTAACATGTATAGTATATCATCAACCTCATCTAGATAACCCCGTTAACTGATTGGTTGACAGGCTTGAACTAGATTAAACCATCCTAGGAACATTACCTCATTAACATTAATAAGGATCTATAGTAGTTTAGTTGCATAAGTAGCGGGCAAATATACTATACATGTATTAGCATGACTATCGGTCAAAAGTACTTTTATTTGCATAAATTTGCATATTGTTTGTGATTTATTCCTTTTCCACTGATGGGACAGTTGACCCCTGGTCACCTGGAAGCTGTTTTTCATCGTTGTCCAATGGGACACATTGTTTACATATAACAATCTGACTTTAGCCCGGCCAGCTTGTCCATCTGTCCATAAGACACACAGGGCACCTAGATTACATTTAAACATGGTGGTGATGTACTTCTCATCCAATATGACAGCATACATGGATACGTGGGCCCTCAGGGACCACCACTTATATTTATGCCCAACTCGTCCATCTATCCACACGGACACCTAGGTTACATTCAAACAGGATGATGATGCACTTCCCAACCAACATGGATACACGCATGTGGGCCCATAGCTGTGCTCAAGTGCCCATATCCTATCCCTCAATTTCAATTAACAGTTATGTTTGCAGTCGGCTAAGGGCACAATCGTGTAGCTTTTGTACTGGGCCTGGGTATGGCCTGCTCAGAGGGTGTTAAAATGAGGAGGAGGACAAAAACATTTGGGCAAACACTTTAATCACATGTCTTCACAAAGGGGTTACATAACAACCAACACCAGCGCACACAACTTAATCTTCAGAACGTATAGATGAAAGAGAGGAAGATAGAAGGAGAGAAAAGGGGTGGGGTGGTGAGAAGATTCAGACTGTGAACGAGGCGAATCCGAAACGAAACAAGTCTGATACCACTTGTATTTGACTGTCGTATGATTGGGACATTGTGTAATACAAAAGAGGTATGAGGTGAATATACCTCCTTGGTAAAACCAATGAGGCATAGGAGGGAGATATATGGCATGTTTGGTTCTTATACATCATTGATATTACAGTGTATTGCTATCAATCACGTAACATCTAAAACGTATGGTTGAAATACATTATTTGTCAGATTGAGATTAAATCGTCATTTCCAATTATATTGGCTAACCTGCTTTATATGGGGCAAACTACCCCTTTAAAATCCTTAGCCCTTGTCTGTACCGCCTGACTGTGCTCTAAAGAGGAAGAAAGAGAACCCCTGGACCTCCCCCCGACAACTCAATTATAGCCCCTCGTCTTGCTCCTTTTAAGACTCTAATCCTGCCCTTAACTGTTTCCTTTGTCCCCTCTCAACAGTTATCATGATTATCCTCATCAATACTTGGTCAATCTGCCTTGCTCATTGTAGCTCAGCTGATAGCTTTTCCCCTCTCCACATCAATGGTCCTTTGGATCCAGTTGCTCCACAAATTGTCACCCTTGCACAAATTGTCACGTGACAATTTGTGCAGGGGCGACAATTTGTGGTGCAACACCCGCCCCTTTCCACTTTTTCTTGTAGAAAACCAAAGGACAATAACGCTTCCCTTATTCTACGGGTTCCGCGGAGGGCAGATGAGAAAGGGAAACAATGTCCGTAAAGTTCACTTAAAGCGTCGGGCAATCACGTTTGAAACATGTCTACTTATCGATTCGATGGCTAACATGTATGGCGTATGGTTTTATGCGTCTTGAGCATTGAAATCCTAATCCATAAAAGTGTTTCCTCGAATTGAAGAGGTAGATTAACACGTCAAAAAGTTCATGGATCAAAAATAAGGGATTGAACAAGCAACGTAAAAGGTGGTAAGAAAGGGAGAGTGTGAGAGATATTGAGTGAACGAGCAAGAAAGCTAGATAGAGGGGGTGAAGGGAGGGAGAGAAAACAGGATATGGGAGAGAAGGGGTAACAGAGTAACTTTGACAGAGAATAGGGACAAAATGAAACAGATCTTTAGAAACTGTCTCCACATATCGCATCGAGCTCTCCAGGACTAAAACAGGATTACATCAAATGGGCACCAGACGCAGGAGAGAGAAGGGAATAGAAAATGAAAAGAGAGAAAAGAGAATAAAATACTATCCTGAAAGGGAGTCCAGTCATGTTTTGTCTGCACATGCACACAGGGCAAACAGCGCTGGCGCCACAGCCATACTCAGCCAGCTTGTGCCAGCAGAAAGAGGAAAATAAGGAAAGGTTTTCAGCCATTTAAGAGATGGTCTAGCAATGCCCTGATGGGGTGTTTTCTCACCTTATAGCAACATTCCACACACACACTGGACTCTCTTTGCACTGCGTGTTTTAGTTATGTGCTCTCTCTCTCTCTCTCTCTCTCTCTCTCTCTCTCTCTCTCTCTCCTGTAGTCCTTCTCACTTCACCATGTTCGGTTGGCTAAGCTGCGTGGTACAAAACCGGACATGGCCAAGAGGAAACCATGAATAAAAGTAAATGATAGGTTTACCCTGAAATTATGTTTATTTGAAGAAAAGCAGACACATAAAAAAAAAATATTAGTGAAGGTTTGATAAAAATCCGTCAAGGGATAAAAAAAAAAAAGATCTCTTGAAATATCAATTCTTGTGACGTCACGTGCGATGTGCGCTCCCAGATGTTGTTTACAGCATAATTACATAAATTGCTCTCTTTTTGTTTTTGACAACGCAATAATTTTTTTCATACAGGTTTGTGTGTAAAAACGCATTTCTGATGACGTATCAAGTGCACAGATAAAAGGATACTTATCGTTTTGAGAAAATGCACATTTTCGAAGAAGATTGTACACACCACCTTGGAGAGCACCTCGCACGTAACGTCACAAAATAAAAACTTTAAACAATCATAACTTTCTTATCCTTTGACGGATTTCATCAGACCTTCACTGATATGTTTCTTTCATGTGTCTTCTTTTACTGAAACTGAAATAATTTCAGAGTGAAATATCCCTTTAATGTATAGCAGGGAGTATACTCCCTCAACATACTCCTTAAATACAGGTAAGTTTTGACTGCTAACAAATTTTGAAGAAAAAAACAATATGAAAAAATGAAGGTAAAGGAAGGAACTTAGGTAAAGCTGACGGCCTTTAGTCTATAGGGGGCAGCATGCAGGTATAAATATCGATTATACAAATGATTATATGCATCACATCTAGGGGAATATGGGCAAAACAGCAATAGCAAACTAACCATCTAATGGCACAACTAATGTCTTGAACTTTCGACGTATTAGTTAATATTTTAGGAAAGCTTTACGGGTGTAGAATTAAGAAGATAGTTTGAGAGGCAGGTATATACTCTTCAACATAATGTTCTCATTGTAGTTGTCTTGATTATTAAACTCATATTCACTCACATTGTAGGCATCTAGAGCTAAATAAAACATACTTGCCATAGGTCTTACTACCATGCATAGATACTAGCTCCAATTCTAAATCAAACCATCACCATTTTATTTGTGTAGAACAACATTATTATGTCGCACCATTACTTTGTATGATGGGTAAGTAGACATACTGGCATCTCACACAATAAGCTGAAGACTGTCACGCTCTAATTTCAGGGAATTCTTAGGGAACTATAGCGGTAAACAGACGAACGTACCGTTCCAGAACTTCCTCCCAAAATACATGTGCAGGTGAAGTAACATCTAAATACGTTATCGGTCGAAGGCCTTTATTTCGAGAGTATATTTTGTACTTAACTTTATGGGTTGGGTCTCAAATTAGTAATATCCTGTTTTTCAATTCGCATCATCCAAGCTTATTGCTATTAGAGATAGGGATGGAAAATAACATATCAAAGTGATTTAAAAAAAACCACACAAAAAATAAGAGAAAAAAAAAAAAACCGAACAGGTTATGTGACGGTTGCCAGGCATTAAGGTAACGTGACGTCGGGCCAAATCGCACTTAGTCGATTTCTCGTACTGACAACTCTAGTTCCCTTCCGATATGGCAACCGGCCCAAAGCATGTCCATCCCTGGTCTCCGGTCAACCCTTTGTATGCCACGACAGCTATGAAGCTGGCAGGCAGAGGTATGAGGAATCACGTTCCTCACACCACAACACACCCCTCCCATCATCCCGCCCCTCTCCTCCAAAACCCGCCCACGCCCCACCCACAACACACCCCTCCCCGAACCCCCAGCCCCTCACCCTACAACTCGCCCCCCCCCCCGCCCCATCCTCACCGTCACTCTCTCAGCAGCGCCAAGTACCTGGCAGCAGGGGTTCGAGGGGTCACGTCCTTCACATCTTAACACCCGCCCCCACCCACCCTCTCACCCTAAAACCCGTCCACGCCCCTTACTCCCCCCCCCCTCCTCACCCCTCACCCCGCCCCTCACCGTCACTCTCTCAGTAGCGCCAAGTACCTGGCAGCAGGGGTTCGAGGGGTCACGTCCTTCACATCTTAACACCCGCCCCCACCCGCCCCTCACCCCAAAACCCGTCCACGCCCCTTATCAACCTCCCCCTCACCCCCTTACCCCGACCCTTACCGCCACTCTTTCAGCAGCGCCAAGTAGCTGGTAGGCAAGGGTATGAGGGGTCACACTCCTCGAAATACAATGCACCCCTCCCCTTACCCTCGCCGCCCCTCTCACCCCGAAACCCGCCCACGCCCCTTACCCCCTCACCTCCTCACCCCCTCATTCCGCCCATCACCGCCAGTCTCTCAGCAGCGCCAAGTAGCTGGCAGGCAGGGGTATGAGGGGTCATGCTCTCACACAACACAGCACACAGCACAGCTTTCTTCCAAATGGAATAAGGAAAATATACATTACAACCTCAAAAACTCGCCCCTGTTTGCTGGAATTCTTACTCAATCTATTGCTTGTTGCTTTCTTATGCTGCACAGAATAACTTTGTAGCCTCTTGGGGGTGTCTCTTCTTACCTCTAGATGTAGCAAGCAGCCACGGGGATGGGCACGGCCCTTCTTTCACTGTAATGTAGACTGGCTTGGACTTCTGGCAGCTGCAATGGGCGAGAAGCAATCGTTCTGATTGTTAGAAACTGCGTAAGAATACTAACAAATATTCAAAATCTTCAAATAGATATGTAATTATGCTAAATAAAACGGCATTTTCCCAATATGTACATTCTTTTATATACAAGATAAATACATGAACAGAAAAATAGAACGTTATATTACGAGAATGAAACGTCGTCCGACTTGCTCATAATTTCTCCCTTCTATTTGAAATAAGTTGTATATCTACATACTTTGCATACATAGAACCCATCACGGGCTCTCACTATGCAGATCACATTACATTCCTACAGGCAGCATTTAATCAAAATAGGCTCAAAATAAGGTCCATGATCTAAGAGTACCTTGATTTCCAGCTCAAACTTGCCTATCAACAAGTCACTCAGATTTCCAGGCAATTTGGGAAAAGAAGTGTAATGTCTACTAAGCTGCGGAAAGATGACATAGGTGCACGTGCCAACCACTCTCCACAATTCTCCTGATTAGGTATCTCATCCTTACACACACACACACACACACACACACACACACACATACACACACACACACACCCACACACACACACATACACCCCCCCACACACACACATTCACACACACACACACACACACACACACATACACACACACACACATACACATACACACACCCACACACACACATACACATGTACATACATATACACAGACTTTTTATGTTTCCATTTCCTTTCTTGAATATTATTTCTCTCCATTTTCAAAGTATGCATATGCAAATGATTTTCTACGTTTAGCACAAATATGAATAATTACAAACGGATAGCCATAATGTATCAAGTTAATCCTTATACATACACATGAAGTGAATACTAACTGATATGTGCAGTAACTAATACCTTAAATTAATCATGCAAATGTTGTACAAATGTAAATATATACACTGTAGATACATATACCCATGTACAAACACACACCTACACACACATTCTCATGCAAATACGCTTAAACACAACAGATACGCATCCGCTATTCATTAACATCATGCCAATCAGAAATGTATAACAAAATATAGAAAAATAACATGTAATGTAGGTGAATGTGTAGCCCCATGGTCGCTGGAGTCCGGTGGGATATGTAACACATAAACAGATTGGCATCAACAGACGGAGGGTCTAAGGAACATATAGGCCTAGAGGTAGAACTGTTGGAGTAATTAGGCCAGGCTACTTTGATCCTTGCAGAGCTCTGACTGACAGACAGATCCTCACTGGATAGTCCTCCACAAACCCTGCATGTCTTATATGCACCACCCACCCTTGTCAGTAGTAACCCCCTCCACCCCACACTCACATCGTTTAACAGGCATGTCACACTGTGTATCAGCTCTGAAAACGAGTGGGTTAATGTACAATTAACAGCATTAGCGTAGCCTCACCTTGTCCCTTGTTTGCCCAGACTGGGTGATGAGATGGGGGATTGGGACAGCAGCAATAATAATAGGCATGATAGGGAAGACTCAGGGCGACCCAAAACAAGACAAATCTTACGCCGACTGGTTGGGGGTAGGGGTGAGGTACAGGGGGGAGGGGGGGGGGGCATGGGTGATGGGTATGGGGTTTTGAGGTGGGATGAAGGGGGGGGGGGCTAATGGGGAGTATTTCATTTTTATTATCATTATTATTTTTTTTTACTATTAAAATTATTATTATTATTATTATTCTTGGGTATTGGGGGAGGGGGAAAGAGGGGGGGGGGGGGGTATTGGGGAGTATTGTGGTGGAGCAATACAAAAACGAAAGTACTTTTACATCAATTGAAAGAGAATGGAACAATAGATTAGATGTACAATTTGAAGGTTTCCTGCCTGAAAAGCAGAACATACTATCAAGGCTAGCAATTGATCACCTAGGCAAAGAAATAAGAAATATTCATGGCATAGATATAAAGCTTCCATGTGTATGAAAGTCATAGTAAATCAAAGTCTTGTTTCCTAAGTGAAAGCGTACACCGAGCTGATGTGGTTTCAATGAGTCACGGAGTCGTCACTGTAGATGAACACTGCCAGAAAATGGAAATTATATCATCGGAAGAAAAACAGGATGGAACTAGATAGAAGAGCCAAAAACCGTTTCCCTATTTTTCCGTGTATAGTACGGGTGTTCGTGACCGTCACTCGGTCTGTAATTAACCCTCATACTTATTTTGTGAATGAACAGTAAACATATGACGATATAAAATGCAAGATGTGACATACTTTGAATGAGCAATGGAACCAATATAATAACAACTTATTTAAACAAGGTATTGAGACTAAAGATCATTGGCCGAATTGTTATGTTCGTATAAAAGTTCCTGACCAGGGTTGATTCCATCCAATATAAGAATTGGTAAGTCATCTTCAATACATGCACACGTACAGTACTGATAGTAGATTTAGCATTTTTTTCTCCTAGAGTGTTGAGGAAGCGGTTGCACTTTGAAGTAAAGATGGAGCAGCCCATAGATATCTTACATAATAATTAATGCTTGCAACTGTCAAACTAGGAGATGACATCACATGTGTTCCTGACATTGTAGTTCTCATCAGTAGTAAAGTCCAAGAGAGGGATACGGTTTGGAACAACATGTTAAGATGACTGTGTCTACGATATAGTCCATCGTGAAATGCAGAGCATCTTGTGATAGAGATATTGCACACTGTAGACAGGAAAGCTTTTAGTCTAGAAACAAGATAACAGCAACAGTGATACCACAGAAGAGGAGGGACTTTTTCTCACTAGAGAGCGGAGAACATGGTGCTAGATGACTTGCCACCGTACAGCCAGCACATTCCACGAATAGGAACACGCCCCGAGCTACATCTGTCTAATAGCATCTTGATGAAAGGAGGGATGAAGAGAGAAAACTTCACACTTGAACAATAGCGGGCTCTGGTGTTTGTGGGGATTTGGTGTCTGTGGGTACTGGGTGTAATGCAAACGTCCTATGTTTGTAGCTTCCCTCAAACAAAACAGAAACTAAAAGCAATCAAAGATGGAGCTCGCAACTTAACACTTGCCCTGACTACGGTATTTGTGACTGGACTTCTGAACAACATAATGACAACTAGTTGTGACATCATACCATTCGTTCATAATTTAAACCTAGTGCGCGAATAAGTATTGCAGTAGGTTCAAAACCTATGCTGCTATATGGAAATCTAGTGTACCTTAAATTATCCGTTGATAAACCAGCGTTATAGGCTCCATGTCACAGCGTAAAAACTATGCTGAAGGCCCCTGTGTTCACGTAGTCATGGAACATATTTCATCTCAAAGAAAACCTAAGAAATTGTCGAAAATGCAGCGTCTTCCTTGGTCCCCATAGAAACAGATACATTTGATAGGGTTAGGGTTAGGCTCACTATCACATGGGCCATCGGTCACGTGAATGTGCCACGAGATTAGAACCAGCACCCACATCTTGATCAGTGTACAGATCAATTTGCATCTAAGTTGAAAAGACTAGTTGGAACGACTCATGTCTGATATAAATCATCGAGAAGTATACTGGAACTCCAACTCTGTGATCAATATAATTACATGAAAATGGCAGTAAACCGAAATAAAGACCAATAGATCTCACATGTATAAAGAGGCAGTCAAAGTTTAGTTGGGTGTTGATCCTTGTGTACAAAATAGAGAAGAATGGCCACAAATGTGACAGCGATATGTGAACATCGATAAGGCTTCTTGGTTGATTTATCTTTGTCACTCCATTTTGGCATAGGAGTGCAATTTTGTGTGATGTTATTATGACAAGGGTCAGGGACAAATCCCATCGCTCTATATACCCCCAAAAGGGACTAAAGCAAACCTTATGGAATAAGAAACGAAAGGGGCAGCGGTCAAAATAATCGAAAACTGTACATCAGTAATAGATATTAGCTTTTTTTTTTGTCTACGCCATCGTTCAATTATAAACAAGAAAATAAAAATGCACCGTATATATAGCGATTATAAGGTGAGACTTGAATCACATTTAATTTATAAAATTGTCATCATCTGGCCAATTTCTAGGACAACAACCCCTTGATATGCAGTGATTCTGGATGATGGCGGATTGTGTATTGGGCAGCAAATGGCGCCAACAGACAGCATGGCAAAGAGAAACAAGTATGACAGTGTTAACAAGAGTCTTTAAAAGATGTTGCATATCCTATTACAGAATACATCAATACTCATATTCCAAGCAGACACAGACGATCACGCAACAGGCATCATATTCCCCAGAGAGTGGAGATGGTGCACATACATGTCCATCATACGTTTCCACATTCAGAGATCAGAGCTTCACAGGGATATTTCACCCTGCAATTGAGTTTCAATAAAAGCAGACCATTTGTGAAAAATCTTAGTGAACGTTTGATGAAAATCCGTCTAAGGATAAGAAAGTTATGATCTTTTAAAGTTGTTATTTTCATACGTCACGTGCGAGGTACTCTCCCATTATTATGTTGTGTACAATTTTTTTTAAATGCGTATTTTCTCAAAAAGATATGCATCCTTTTACCTGTGTATTTATTGCATCATTATAAATACGTCATTACATCATTATAAATACTAACCCTAACGCAAATAACTGTATGAAACAAAAAATCATTCCATTGTCAAAAACATAAAAGAGCAATTTATGGAATTATGCAGCACACAACAAATTGTAGAGCATCTCACACGTGACCTCACAAAATTGAAATTCCAAAAGATCGCAACTCTCTTATCCTTTGGCGGATTATCGTCAAACCTTCATTTATAATTATGCTCCTTTCATGTGTGTCTGCTTTTATTGAAACCAGGTTCAGGTTGAACTATCCCTTTAATGGTGAAATCCCTCGACACCATTAACGTACCTATCGTTCCAAAAGTTCAAGGAATATCCGCCACAAACTTTTGCTCCAGTGATTATTGCCGCCTTCGTCGTATTTCGTACGTATACTTTCAATTGAAATATCCTGCTCAATATCATTATAATTGAAATATCATTTGTATTGTAAACCCTCCTGAAATGTTTCATTACTTAATTATGTAAGCACAATATCATGAATATTGTTTTATTGAATGAAGGAAAATGAACATGAAATAAGCCAGTGTTCAAACTTCAAAGTGAATTAAATTTGATAAACGGGGGTTGCACTTTTTCTCATTTTTTGTTTTCCATTTTTGGTGGTATGCATGTCATACAATTAAATCATGCTTGAAAGATAATCAGACCCTAAAATAAGATGATTTAGATAGAAGTACAGAACTGGTGAGAGTGGTCGATTGCCACAGTATAGATACGAGGTAAACGTTGAGTACATTCCTTCTCACATATAGAGGCAAGGACATGCCTGTCACCAAAGTGAAATCTAGGACTGCCTTTTTGGAGGTCACACAAGGTCGGGAGGCTAAGAATGGGAACATCAAAAACAGCTGTCAGCGTCAACTCTCCATATTTGTCTTAAAATTCAAAGAATTTGCGTCCAATCCCTTTCCAGCTTCAACACAAATATCTACACAATATCACCACTGATGTGGAGGTTTCAGAAAACGATTTGACACAATATGAACACGTGTGTTCACTAAAGGAAGAAGATATGCGATGCAGGACAATCATTCGCAACTATATAGTCCACATCCAATAATTTCAAAGAAGATTTGGGGGCTCTCCACGATTCACATTTTCCTCGCAGTCCCCTGTGACCATGTTGGTGCTACATGTCCCCTGCAACCCTCAGTCAGTTCATATTGGTGCTACATGCCCCTGCAACCCTCAGTCAGTTCATATTGGTGCTACATGCTACATGCCCTCTGCAACCCTCAGTCAGTTCATATTGGTGCTACATGCCCCTGCAACCCTCAGGCAGTTCATATTGGTGCTACATGCTACGTGCCCCCTGCAACCCTCAGTCAGTTCATATTGGTGCTACACGCTACATGCCCCTTGCAACCCTCAGACAGTTCATATTGGTGCTACATGCTACATGCCCTCTGCAACCCTCAGTCACTTCATATTGGTGCTACATGCCCCTGTAACCCTCAGTCAGTTCACATTGGTGCTACACGCTACATGCCCCCTGCAACCCTCAGACAGTTCATATTGGTGCTACATGCCCCCTGCAACCCTCAGTCAGTTCATATTGGTGCTACATGCTACATGCCCTCTGCAACCCTCAGTCAGTTCATATTGGTTCTACATGCCCCTGCAACCCTCAGTCAGTTCATATTGGTGCTACATACCCCTGCAACCCTCAGTCAGTTCATATTGGTGCTACATACCCCTGCAATCCTCAGTCAGTTCATATTGGTGCTACATACCCCTGCAACCCTCAGTCAGTTCATATTGGTGCTACATGCCCCATGCAACCCTTAGTATGCTACCTGCCCACTGCAACCCTCAGTTGGTCCATATTGGTGATACATGCCCCTGCAACCCTCATTCGGTCCATATCGGTGCTACACGCCCCTTGCTATCCTCAATCGGCTCACTTGCGCATAACATGTCCCTAGTAACCCTAAGTCAGTTCACATTAACTGTAAAATAGTTAAGTAAACCCTTTCTTCATAATGTTACAGATTGGTGTAATTTATCCAGTTAATAAGCACGGTGAGAAAACATCCATCCCGATGCATCCATTGTCAATTGTTGTCAACAAAGATGTCTACCGTAAGTGCAACAGGCCATGTTTTGCACTCCCCTGACACCGATGTTGTACATCGAGTACTCAGATACGGCTACCTCATACATCAACATAGCCGCTCTCATCAGCTGGGGGATGCCATCGCCATGGTAACAGATGACTCTGCATCAATCACTGCTTCTTGCATCGTTAGTAATTCAATCATCAGGTCGTGTTGAGCAGTATGTATCGGCGCGGAGGCAGAACGCTCGTCCTCTTGAATACCATGTTACTTGTACTAGATGAATTGTCTGCTAAACAAGACTTGCGACGTTTAGCCATCCAATAGGTTAGTTTGGTCAAACAAGTTTGGACAAATAAACTCGTGTTCCCCATATCATATTGTGATGAAGTAAGATATAATTCTTGCATTAATACACACCAAATCAATTGCATCCAATCCCAGACCCATCTATGTCTTATCCTTCGTTTTATGAGGTCGAGTCACAACCACTGGTTCGTTGGTTATATGCTACAATAACTCTAGTCTGCTCTCATGTAGACCTTCATGGTTTATGTCCTACGATTAAGATATTGCACCGAAGTTGCAGGCCAGTGTGTATGTATAACGCAGTCTGAGATTTATTGCCTGAGAGGTTAGGACTGGCATTCTGGCAGCAGGGGTAATTTGTAGCTACTGAACTATTACCCCACTGTGACAAAGTGGTAGAGCTCCCCTGGCTCCACGGTTAAAGGCTTACCCGGTGTTGCCACACACAGTATCTCACGAGAAGGGACAGGGAACATTATCGGGATTTAGCCTGGGACACGAGGCAAGTAAACAATTAAGTATGAAAGGATGTGTATGTCATCAAATCCGGAGGAAAGAAGGAAAGTGGACAAATCAATTGACAAACTGGACACCTAGGTAGGGATGATATCAGGCATACGTTAGAAAAGGGAGAAGTAAAAGAACATGTAAGAGATGAACATACAACAATAATGAATATGGGAGTATTATATGCATAAACAAAATCAGTACGTGACAGAGTAAAGTGGACAAGAAATACAGAGATTTTACCATGTTATTGACCTGCTCATTCAGTATTGGAGTGAAATAGACTTGAAATAAAGAGCTTTGCTCGAAAGTACTAGTTCCCTCAATCATGTCAATCATTGCGCAACGAGAGAGTTAATCTGAGATTGAATGAGCTCTGAATAAGTGTCAAAAGGAAATCATTGAAGAAGCTAAGTGATAGTTTGGAGAAAGTAGAAGGACAAGGGACTCATGATGGTTGCAAGTTTTAGCAACTCCTCAGAGTGGCATCGCCTACATCATCATATGCACGCATATTAAATAGTATACTGCGAACTGTCGTTCTTGTTCATTAAGACCACAGTATCTCTTATCCCATTCAGAGTAGAATTACATCAACTATTCATGAATGACACAAATCACACAAAATAGTACACATACAGACATGGAAGCTTACATCAGATTCGATGGATGTGAATGCTTCCCTCATGTTAATTGCATAATGATAATAGCCACACTTTATTTGTTAGGGCTGGTGGAAGTACATGGAATGAAATGGAAATATTTTAAAACAGTACCCAGCTACTTTTCATAAATAAGCCTTAAAAGAAACCTAACACTGTGTATTTGAAAATGCCCAGCTTAACAATGACGTCACCGCTTTGTTTGGAGCCTCGTCAACTCAAAATGTATTCCGACAGGATCAGTCATTGGGTGTAAGGTGCTATGCTGACGGAGACGGCGCTCTTGGTGATTCGAAGTGGTCTCTAAAATCCTGCCAACATCATCACAAGTGGCTGTCGTAATTGACCTGATGAGTCTCTCAATAGATTGCATTCTGAAAATACAATGCTAGAATACGACTGGAAAAGACCATTCTGTTAACCCGTTAAACAAGAAATGCGGGATTCGATTTGACAAAACAGATTTCAAAACGTAATGGACAGGCATGTTTTGGGGTCAGGGCTGCAGGAAATGGGCCAAAGGATGAAAAAAAAATCTTCTCAAAACATTTTAGGATGAACTCAATACATGAATGCATTGAGTGACAGACTGAAAACAGCTCAAAAATTCAAGAACAAAATTGACAAAACCAAGAGTGTGGTTTACACGACAATGTGAGAGCATCCCTGTCGTGTCTTGTCGACCCACGTGTGAATATGCATTAAAAAAAACTTAATCGTAGAGTCGAAAGAAACAACCTCCTAATAGCATGGAATTATTGTTTGGGATTTGTATCTCAGGGCTCTTTACAAGATCAGCCGACGAGACTGAAAGAACTTCTTAAATCAATCATGAAATAGATAATGAATAAATATTTGTTGCCTAATCGAGGACCATGCGAGTAATAACAAATGCAGTCACTTTAATGTAGTCACATGACAAAGTATCAAAGCCTGTATTTTGATGCAAAGTTTGTATATATGCATAGATTGAGAACATATAATTCTACTATGACTCTGACATTTCCACAGTTGAATGCTGGAGCAATATGGTTGTGTTCATCATCATTTCTCATGAGATTTCTCGGCAGACAATAAATTGGATGACCCTGTGTATGAAGGTGTAGATCATTATGGTAACCACGGCTGCAAACGGATAGAAACAATAAGACGCAAATCAACATCTAAACAAATCTGCATGTAGCAGAAATTAATGGGACTCCTGCATGCTCACATCGCCTAACAAAGACAACGAACGCTTCGGAGAATGGACACAATGCCTGCGTGAAACCGCTAGCGGGCAGCAGAGACACTGTTATCTTGAAGGGGATTGAGTTCTTCCTACAGATGCTCACATTGCTATTATGAAATATCTATGACGAGCTATTTCATGGTGAAAACATGGCGTGGAGAGAGAGACACACACACACACAAAAAAAAAAACACACACACACATACACAATTTCAAGTATACAAAAAAGAGGAAGAAATACGTTGGAGAATTCGTTAACTCTTTGTTTGCCACGTGTGAATTTATACACAAGTAATACACAAAATCCCATACAGTGTCAATTCATCTGGCACAAAAAGGGTCAAACACCAAACATACAATTTTATATGATTAGGATTCATATTTTGAATACAATGGAATATCATGACATAACACAGATTGGTAGGATCCCCAACTAAGTACCATTGCACTATGTACAAATTCACAATATTTTGAAAATGTTCTTTAATCGTCCAATATGGATTACGTTACGTTTTATATTACGTTTTAGTATCACAGTGTTTATTAAGTTGGAGTTGAAGATAGGGGCACAGAGTACATCCGCTACAGAACTTAACAAAGAGGAAATATATCTCCACAAAGGATCTTTTCGCCATTTTTAAGGAAAATGTGAAATGACCGCAAGTTCAGCAAAATGTGATGTCATCGGAAGATTGAATCCGGAACTACCAGCCTCTCCATCCCGACACGGCACCGCGTCCTATGTGGAGAAACACTGCTCGTAATCTACACATAGACATGGGAGTTGCAAACTACGTCTTTGGGCAGTAAAATCGGATTCCAAAGAACTTAGTTGCATTTCTCAAAACTGATTAAACTGATTAAAAACAAGAACCCATGCGTGATGTACACTACTCGCTCTGAACAATTGAAGTTCCGGGTTGGAAACCTCATCTATTGCATTGACCAGCCTTAATGGGAGCACATCTAGCAAGATTTATAACTGCGGCCACCCTTCTTTAAATCAGGCCTAATTTGTCATGTTTCACTGTTCAGTGCAATAAATCCTAATAACCACTGTCTCGACTCTTCCCAGGAACCATTATATCAATAGCATGTCATCTCTGAGCTCTTGAAGGAGTGAGGGGAGAGCGCATCACTGTTGAGAAGGGCACTTGGCATTAATGTCCATCGCATGAAACGATGCCTTTTATTAGCTGTGTGAGCGGCCTTCTACCGCATGGAATCGGTGACAAACAAGTGGGAGATCGCATCCCCTTTATAGTCCCTCATCGAGGCACACAGCCAGGCAGAACTGGGTCAACCTTATTACATTTCAGACTTACGGGGTACTCGTTTCCGTTTTATTGATAGGAAGAATAGTGGGGTATATACAGAATATCAGATTCGGGAGAAATAAACGATCGTATAATGATATCGGCATTGCTAGATTAAACAATTAGAGATTCAAGGATGGTAAATCACCATGCGGTGGCTTCAAAGGGTTCTGTAAAACTAGCATTAAGCGGCTCCATAGATTTTCATTACTGACATTCCTCAAAATATTAAGTCTTTTGACAATGCTTATGTTGCCATGGTGATATCAATTTTGTGAGGTATTTGTGCATTGTCGGTTGATATTCTATACTACATGAGACAGGTAAACACAACTCCTGAAACATGCATACATTCTCCCTTTCAGCCAATCGGCAGTCTTTTATTCAGTCAGTGTCATTGAATCATTCCACGTGACGATGTTATTGGAAAGCAA
Source organism: Arbacia lixula (assembly GCA_963669155.1). NCBI lineage: Eukaryota > Metazoa > Echinodermata > Echinoidea > Arbacioida > Arbaciidae > Arbacia > Arbacia lixula. Next base: position 30,068,868 of record OZ022578.1, read on the forward strand.
TGCACTTATACTTGAAAACATTTTACTCTCTCTTTCAATTTAAATCTGATTATATTCCGTTCACAAAGTAAGCTTATATTCCAATATCTTCTTTATAGTCAGTGATCAATAAAGATCAACCATAGTAAAATATCACGTGACAGGTTAAGAAAGAATCAGTTTATATTATTTGCATAAACACACATACAATCAACTACGTTATTGCGCAATACTACCAATATACACTCAAGAATGCACTTATCATTAACTTGATTTTTTCTTGCACTACTTTGATTAATTTCAAACAGACTTGAAATATTAATGTCATATCAATTCCATTTAATTTAATTTAAGTTATCTCCACAACTTGGGTCATAAATACAACATTGATAACAGGAAACATCACATATAAATAGAAATACATAAACTAAGTAAGATAAACATCAAATTCAAAATTAAATGAAAGAGTAAAATAATGAAAGACGATTAATGCACAAGTAGGGAGGGAGAAGCAAAGGCCATTGATTTGTCTGAGGCTTCTCCACAGTATTTAGTAAATAGTTCTCAATATCAATATTATACTTAAAAGCCTACAACCAAAAAACAACAATGACAGTATCAAAGCAAACAAACAAAACCGAAAAGATCAAATAGTATGAATTGTGATTTTTTATTATTAAGATTACGGGAAGGCAAGACAATATAGTTCTTTTATATATATTATTCATGTTTACTTTTGAAAATTGGCAAGAATATGGACTGCTTTATGAGATTTGGCAGACTGCTCCATAATTTTGGACCAAAATAATTTACGGTGGTTCTTGAAAATTCCTTTAAAATGGGGTACCTTAGACATGTTAGAATCATTTGACTGTCTGGTGGTAACATACTTTGGTCAGCGTACATCACATGCACATTGCTTCAATGTAGACAGCAGATTCTTCTCCTGTACGTGAGATCTTTAGTTTGTATGAAACATGCATCTCAGGACAAAGGCAACATGTTATTATCAAAACAATGTATAAAAGAAGTAGTTTGATTGGTGATGATATCAGGTTTACAAACAGGTTTGAAGTATGGGAACGTGAACAGGTTTGAAGTATGGGAACGTGAACAGGTTTGAAGTATGGGAACGTGGTTTAGAGTTTGTGATGAGTCTTAGTGCATTTTTTTGAGGATAAAAATTCAATTTCAATGACACGTTGCACAATTTCCCAAAGGGTGTGGTAAAATTATTATTTGATATAACTTGAAAAGAACATTAAGCAGTAAAATATGTTTCAGTCAAATTCAGTCAAATTGAATCTTGACTCTTGACATGATCTTTCCATGTTAGTTTGTCATCTATAACTATTCCTAAGAAATGTGTTCATCTTTCGACAGTGTAGCATGGCTATTTTGTCACTTTCCTATTTTGTTTATTTCCTCTATTATGTTTTCTTTACCAGCTGTTTTACATTTCTGTTCCACCTACACTTGAGTTCATTTGCATTTCTTTTCAGCACTGTCCTTGCAGTCTGAACTTAGGTTATATGAGTTTAATGATATTCAGTTGTCATTCATTCATTCTACACTCCAAGTGCCTTTCTCCTGATTCTCTTGTCATCTTCATTTCTTCTCTATTGAGGTGTTCCACTCATTCCATCCCTCACCTGACTCCTTAATTTCTATTCCCATTATTGCATAATCGCCCAGACATCCTTAATCATCTTCATCTCATTCCCCATTGGTTTATCTCATGAATTGGGTTGTTATATGTTAGTTTGATCCTCCCATTATCTAAAGTTTGATTGGTTGTTATCTCTAATTTAAATATTCATGTAAATTATTCTATCATGAGTTTTACTGAGGCAAAGCAGCCCAGATATTAAAGCAGTGCACTACCAGACTTCTTCTCGTTCAGTTCTGTTTATTTGCGTCTTCTAGTTTCACTTATTTTCCCTTCAATTGATTTGAGCTGCAACTTAGAACTTGTATAATTTCACACCTTACAACAGGAACTCTAGATGAGTTTAATTATATTAACTTCATTTAAGGGGATGATTTTGTTTTGGGTGTTATGTATCATGCAACACATTTTATCAATATCCAATTCAATCTTATTTGCTAAAAAAAAATATTGACTGAGATGAGCTCATTATTAAAGTTTGGGCAGATAATTTCAATATCATTATCGAATAAAAAGCATACTAGTATAATATTCAAAGATGATAAGGTGAATGGGCTTGCCAACAAACTGTACATAATTTATGTATAAAAGAAAAAACAATGGTTCAAAATCCGATCCTTGAGATACACCGATATTAATATGACAATGATTAGATGAATTATTATTGATAAATATATATTGCACTCTGTTACACAAATAGCTTTTAAACATTTCCATTCTCTCAATGAAGATACTGCGATTAATAGGCCTACAATCAAAGGCCTCAGGCGACTCTAAAGACAATCCATTACAAAAAAATACTTATTTTCTAATGATTCAGCTGATTTGTTTTTTTAGTTTCATTAATGCCACGTAAGAAGAATAAATGTCTAAAATTAATTGTTTTGAGTATAAAATATATTTCCCAGTTAAATATCTCATGAATTGCCTATTAATAGGTTTTCAGATATTTTAGGAAAAACATAGAGTATTGGACCTATAATTGTTTAGCTTGTCTTTATCGCCTCCCTTATGAATAGATACAGCTTTCGCTATTTTTAAACAATTGGGGAACACACCAGCTTCAAGTAGTAAATTAAAGATGTTGCACAATGGCTTTACAATAAAAATGAAAATTCTTTTAAGAAATGTCACTTTTCAAAAGTCACAAGGGTAACTTTGGGATTTTGTCATATGAATTGTTGATGAATTCCATTTCTGGTGCCTAATTTATTTCCTTTCAATTTTTATCATCCATCTCCCGATGTACTAACACCTATCCCGACACTTAATCCATTGTTCTGGTTGAGTGAGCACCGTTTAACAAATACTCATCCCTCTTGAGTCTGAAACTTTAAAAAACCCTTTATTTCAGTGAAAAAATAAAACTCTGGATATTTTAACAAAGATGTAGCATGACCTGTTTTGTAAGCATAACAAGTCATTTTCGTGTCGTGGTTGAGTGAAAACACTTTTAAAATCGCACAAAAATGGCAAAATGCATCGTTAAAACGGCATGAGCAATTACCCTCGTGACTTTTGCCTTTAAAATTTGACCATTCATGCATGACTAATTGGATGAAAGTGATTTTCACACAGAAGTTAATCAATAAGTTAAGGAACAATCCTGCCAAATTATTTTGCCCAAAAGGTCTTTGATAAAAAGTTATGCTATTTTGCTTAGGGGGGGGGGGGGGGGGGGGGGGAGGTTGATGGCTTTTTGTGATTATAAGAAAACACTGATCATACAAATATCTTTCATGAACATATCTTATTAGTAGTTCCCATTATCATGTTGTATGTCATTTTCCCAGTTAATCTGATTTAATTTTTCACAAAATGCAGCAATGACTTATATTATATCACGTCTAATAATAGTTTCGGAATAAACATTTATTTAAAATTCGTAATGACAAAATATAGGAAAGTGGTCACTTACATCTGTAACTTATGATACCTGTTATTAAAATATGTTCAGATCTATTTACAAATATATCATCAATAAGAGATGATGATTCTTTTATTTCTCTGGAGGGATTGATAATTAGAAGATCAAAGGAACATGTTGCTGTTTTATCATGTTGCTGTTTTATTCTCTCTCCTTCCCTTCCCTCCCTCATATCACTCCCTCCACACTGGACACTCCCTCCTTCGCTTCCTCCGATCCCTTCACTTCGCCCTGAAGCACGCAACAATCAAGATCGAATGCCTGCTCTTGCAATGATTACATGCAGTCTGTCAACAGAGCATGTGTAGTGGTGGCTCATGTCCAGCGGGATGTATATTACGTGTAGCCGCCTGTCCCCCACCGGCCCTCTTCTTGTGGCATTGATGAATGGGGTACACACTGGCGGATTCGTGGATGGGGCATACAGAACGGGGTGTGTAGGATGGGGGATGTAGGATGGGTCATGTAGGATGGGTCATGTAGGATGGGTCATGTAGGATGGGGCATGTAGGATGGGTCATGTAGGATGGTTCATGTAGGATGGGTCATGTAGGATGGGGGATGTAGGATGGGTCATGTAGGATGGGTCATGTAGGATGGGGCATATAGGATGGGGCATGTAGGATGGGTCATGTAGGATGTAGGATGGGTCATGTAGGATGGGTCATGTAGGATGGGTCATGTAGGATGGGTCATGTAGGATGGGTCATGTAGGATGGGGCATGTAGGATTGGTCATGTAGGATGGGTCATGTAGGATGGGTCATATAGGATGGGTCATGTAGGATGGGTCATGTAGGATGGTTCATGTAGGATGGGTCATGTAGGATGGGGGATGTAGGATGGGTCATGTAGGATGGGTCATGTAGGATGGGGCATATAGGATGGGGCATGTAGGATGGGTCATGTAGGATGTAGGATGGGTCATGTAGGATGGGTCATGTAGGATGGGTCATGTAGGATGGGTCATGTAGGATGGGTCATGTAGGATGGGGGATGTAGGATTGGTCATGTAGGATGGGTCATGTAGGATGGGTCATATAGGATGGGTCATGTAGGATGGGTCATGTAGGATGGTTCATGTAGGATGGGTCATGTAGGATGGGGGATGTAGGATGGGTCATGTAGGATGGGTCATGTAGGATGGGGCATATAGGATGGGGCATGTAGGATGGGTCATGTAGGATGTAGGATGGGTCATGTAGGATGGGTCATGTAGGATGGGTCATGTAGGATGGGTCATGTAGGATGGGTCATGTAGGATGGGGCATGTAGGATGGGGCATGTAGGATGGGTCATGTAGGATGGGTCATGTAGGATGGGTCATGTAGGATGTGGGGATGTAGGATGGGGCATGTAGGATGGGTCATGTTAGCGTTAGGGCTTGGGCTAGGGTTTAACCTAGGATTCATTTCAAAACAAGCTGGAATTGTTACGTTGACCAGTTTCTGATTTGATTTTGACTTCATCCATTAATGTCTTCGCAAATAATGTTTTGTAGAATTACTTAGGGTTGTGTGTATCAGATAATCAATTCACGACACCACAAGTGAGCATAGAATTTTAATAGATTAATAAACCTTTCTATCCTTCCACAAACACACACGCGCGCACACACACACACACACACACTCACTCTCTAGCCACTAAGTAGATCTGGAAAGGTGCTTGTGATTGTAGTCCTGTTTGTTTTGCAGCTGGCTTGCCTAAGGACCACGCGTCTACGGGGTGAATGTGGGAAATGCATCTCATTATGTCAGCCAACAACCTGCACCTGCAGCAAGGACCGTCTCAGGACAAATTGCTCTAGCAGGGACGCTCCAGGATGGAAAACAATTGGGCTTTCACTAATGCAATCAGCAAGGTGTGCAAGCTCAGCACAGTGTATATACCAAGCATAGTCACTGCTACTATACTGTATGGGCAGGGTGTAAACGTGGCAGACTTTTCATTCTGCAATATTACATGCTGCAGCTTTACCATTGCATAACTACTTTACTCCCAAACATTACCTTTCTCCTGTATCCATTTAGTAAGAGCAGTTACATATGAATGAAATATGTGAATGATCAACCTATCTACACACAACATGGGGTGGCGCCACGTCAGTCAAATATTTCGAGGCGCCATTGACAACCTTTCTCCGAAACCTACGCTTCATCTTGTTAGATATTAAGTAAGGAAATACTATTTTTTTTTCTGTTCGGAAGCTTTACCGCATGTAGGTCGCTTGTATAAAACGATAAGCTCAATGGCTCTTTCTTTGAATACCTAACATTGTTCATAACATTACCAAAAGGTGGCGCCAATGTATGGATTATATGCATGGCCAGCTAGTATGATTTACACACGCAGCCAAAGGCGAACATATATCATTTGGTTTGTATGCATCACCTCATTTTAATTCTTATATCAGGTTTGACGCGAATACGACGCTGAGCAAACACGGTTAATATAAAAACCTTCTAATCCTTCCTGTCAGTGTTTCTGACATGTACGTCATGCACCGACACAGGGCACAGCTCAATCTGCACCCCAGAGTAAAACGCCTGTCCCTTATCTACAATCTCGGTCTCGTAACTGTGCCATCTCGGGGCACAGATATCCGAGAATTAGGTTAGACTCGTCCTGAATACACAGTGGGTTCTGCTCATACAGTAGGCTGTATTTTTGCAGCTAATACTGCAACAACACAGCATCCTACACACGATGTCACTCAGTACTGGAGGGGAGCTGTTGTCACGTTCAATAAGACAAGGCACACACAGGCGCTATTTCGGGATGGATGCTTTCTTAGCACCTTCTTTCTCTGTAGGATTTGGGCTTAGTTATTTGTGTACAACTTGTACAACGTTCTGATTCATGCTCTCGGAAGCGCATTATGTCTGGAAGTTACTGAGGTTTCGTTGCAAACGTTATACAGAACGAGTTATGTACTCCGTGTTGAATAATCATTCCAGTACCAGCCAAGTCTATTGTTTTCCCACAACCCTGCCTTCCTCCATCCCCCATCATGTGGCGTGCATCCTGTAGCCTTGACTACATCATCATCACCATTGTGTCAAAATCATATGCACATTAAAGTATTTCGTTTAAAGGTCCTCCTCATTCTCATTTACTTTTGTTTCATAGCACTCACAGTCACTTCTTGTAATGAAGTAAATTACACGGATCTTTAATGTATAAGTAAAGAACCGTGTTTCCAGAGAAGTAGAATAAAAAGCCAACAATTCATATTAAAAGAACAATACGTTAGAAATTAAATATGGATCATTGTGCTTTATTTTTCTTCTCTTATGAGTAGAGCATTCACTAGCACAACAGAGCGAGATGTGATACGGTGTGGAAAACATACATCAGAAACTTGATGCTTGCCCTTCACACGGATTTGCATTACTGCAAGGAACGCCTGACAGATTACACATCAGTTATCGCTAAGCTTACGCCTACTTATAATTCCCGCACAGTTGAACAATGTTACGTGCAAGATAATGCAATATGCTAAGTATTGTTTATGTACAATATCTAAGAGCACGGTATCAAACAAACTCATCTCCCTAAATTACATAATGTGCAAAATGCATATGTTATCATTTACCGCTGCTATAAGTTGAGTTCGTGTACCCCCTTTTATCAAAAAGAAACTAAGGCAGTGTAAAACAGCGGGCTATACTGCAGACAACATAACATAATAATGGCCCTAGTCCCCTTACTACCCCATCTATTCATCTACGTCCTGATGTTGGATGCCACTCTATTGACTTGTCTTCACTTCTCAATGTTAGATAGCATACTTGCATTCATGGATATGAGGTGAAGTTTTATACACTGTATGTGCACAGTGTTAGCGCATTGTTTATATTTGCACTGAATAATATCTACACCTGATGTGCAGTTTAATACACATTTTTTTTACAGTGTTGGCGCATTGTTTATACTTGCACTGAATAATATCTACACCTGATGTGCAGTTTAATACACATTTTTTTTTACAGTGTTGGCGCATTGTTCATATTTGCACTGAATAATATCTACACCTGATGTGCAGTTTAATACACATTTTTTTTTTACAGTGTTGGCGCATTGTTCATACTTGCACTGAACACCTCGTATGAAGTTTAATACACTGTTTGTGATCAGTGTTGGCGCATTGCACAAACTTACACTGAGTAATGCATACACCTCGTATGAAGTTTAATACACTGTTTGTGTACAGTGTTGGCGCATTGTTCGTACTTGCGTTGAGTAATTCCTCCACCTCACGTGAAGTTTAATACACTGTTTGTGTACAGTGTTGGCGCATTGTTCGTACTTGCGTTGAGTAATTCCTCCACCTCACGTGAAGTTTAATACACTGTTTGTGATCAGTGTTGGCGCATTGCTCAAACTTACACTGAGTAATGCATACGCCTCGTATGAAGTTTAATACACTGTTTGTGTACAGTGTTGGCGCATTGTCCGTACTTGCATTGAGTAATTCCTCCACCTCACGTGAAGTTTAATACACTGTTTGTGATCAGTGTTGACGCATTGATCAAACTTACACTGAGTAACGCATACACCTCGTATGAAGTTTTATACACTGTTTGTGTACAGTGTTGGCGCATTGTTCGTACTTGCATTGAGTAATTCCTCCACCTCATGTGAAGTTTAATACACTGTTTGTGAACAGTGTTGGCGCATTGCTCATATTCACACTGAGTAATTCCTCCACCTCGTATGAAGTTAAATACACTGTGTACAGTGTTGGCCCATGGCTTATGTTTGTGGTGAGTAGTAGCTTCACCTGGGGTTAACGTCAATTCACTAAAGGTACAAAGTGCTCGATAAGCCCATTTCTATTTGATTGCACTGATTAGATATCCCTCATCTGACGTGAACAGGGTACTATTATGTTTCTCTATAAATTTATGATTTTATCTTTACAAGATACTCCCATAAATCTTTTGTAGCACCACATCTACTTAACCAAATACGCGCATAATCAACCAAACTGAAGTTATCATGTGCACAGCCGATAATATGTTGTGTGACAAATACGAAGATGATGATTTATAAGATTGAAGATCAATAGCTTGAAAAGTGATGTTGTGAAGATTGATGCAGATTGGAAATCTCTGTTGTACATACACCCTTCTACGCAATATATTCACACCAAACAGAAGTGGCATTTTCGCCAAAGAGTACCTGCCTTAGGAGGAGGCTGTCTGTACATGTGAGGCCCAACCAGTGGCAATTTAGTTTGCCTGGATGTCACGTTCCTAAATAATGACAGAACATTTGCCTTGATCCTCGCGTCCCCGCCCCCTCCCATTTAGCCAATGCTGGAGTGAAATACGGGTGCACTCTGGGGCGATTTAAGGTATTCACTTGGTTGAAGAGGAGCGCTATCAAGCTTGGCCTGGCCAAGGTAAAGCTAAGAGCTACCTAATGTAGGCTTGATGTGTTTACGGGACTCAGAAAGCTATTTCCGGTTTATTCGTACTTCTCATATTCTCTTCATAAACGTTGTCGCTTCAAATCCTGTCTTCAATCGATCCGACAATAAACATCGTTTCGAAAGGCCAGATTCAGATTGTTCCTCAGGGTATCGACGTACAATATACAATAAAGCAGTTACGAAGAATGGAATTTATTGCCTTTGAAGCAGAGCAGTTATTCACCATATTTCAGACTATGTGAAATGTAATAGTTACATAGATGGGACCAACATAATACCATCTGATAGGTGAAGAAAGAAATACACTCCCCTTTCCGCGGTTACAAAGCCAACACATACACGGCGGAGAAAATTTTAGTGGGCTCAATATGATTATTATGAATAACATTCGTATATAACAGGGAATCAATTATTATCCGAAAAAAAATAAGAAAGATCACAGCTTTGTACAATATGTGTCAAATTAAAGAAACTGAATATCACCATGAAAACATTGAACATGTTGAACAAACAGGAACCATACTTCGTGATAGGTGTACATAGGTAAACAAAGTTTTGTTAACACGGATTAGTGACTATGCACTGCACCATTCAGATGCTCGCAACAGTATTGTAGACTATTAGAAACTCAAAAAGTATTACTTGGACATTATTGTGTGATTTATTTGTAAGACATATCACATAAAAAGCATCTTTTCGCATTTTCCCTTGTGATGATACAGACGCGTGTTATATATTTGTTTTGTTTAAACTTTAACTTGTATTTATCCAAACTTCAAATTATGCATTTTGCATTTTATTTACAAACAATAAACATCTAGGCATATCCATTTTTAGCAAAACACATATTTTCTATAAAAAAACTGTGTGATCGTGTTTTGATATATGATGATCTCATCCTCCTCATGCTCCAAGTGAAAGATGATGGTGGTGGAATGCGTCGTGGATATATGTGTCTTCCTTCCATGCATTCTGTGCTCAGATTATCAAGTCATGCTCTGGCTTTCTAGTAAACAAAGGTCACATAAAGTGAGGTAGACAATTTATTCAGGGTAAACATCAAGTGGGAAGCGGACTGAGACATATAAGGGGGGGGGGGGGGGCGGTGGAGAAGACAAACAGGTTGGGAAATGGAAACCAAGAGTATGTGTGTGGGTGTTTGTGTGTGTGTATGTGTGTGTGTGTGTATGTGTGTGTGTTTGCGCGTGTGCCGAGGGGCAGGGGGATGAGAGAAAGGGAAAGACAGACATAATATTAGGACATGTGATTCGATAGGAACAGGGGGGGGGGTAGAAAATGGAGCAAGAGATTGAAAGAGAAAGAGAGAGAGAGAGAGAGAGAGAGAGAGAGAGAGAGAGAGAGGAAAAAAGGGAGAGGGAGGAAGTGGCGAAGGAGGGAGGGAAGAACATGAAAAAGAAGTACCTAGGGCATAAATGTAGAAATACACACAGAGGCAGAGAAAGAGGCAATGAAGAATGGCATCAGAGGGACCTGTATGGTCATAACAGATAAGGAAAGGCTGGTAAGACATGTACGAGGATGGGATGGGTAGAGTTACATATGAGGAACAGGTCCTTGAATGGACAATAGTTAGAGTGATGATAAATGCTAGCATGTATAAGAATGCGGTTGGGCAGGAGTAGGCGACAAGACAACAATTATTACTTTTCTATCAGATTGAAATGATCTCGCATTAGCAATAAAGTGTCACTTAATATGATGTTCTATTGGATACACATCCAGATTTTATTTGTTCAGAAATGATGTGCTTCGACGAGATGTAATTTTCATCAATTCGGAATACTTTGCTGAGCACCTTATTGGGGCTTTTTTTTTAACTTCAAGAAGAGCTGTGGTGTTTTCTGTCGGTTATGTCGATTGAGATGTGGTCACCCCCCCCCCCCTTTTTGGAGTTGCAACTACACATGTGCATGGCAATGTTTCTTCCGATCAACCCTGTTGTCATTCGTCCCACTCTTGGTACGGAACTAATGATGCAGAGGACCATCGTCTGTGTTGCAGAATGTAAAATCTGATTGTCACATCTCGCTTAGTTTCTCTTTAAAAAAAGGTCTAACTTACACATTTCAAGTTTACAATAATGCATATAGAAGGAAATACTCTACTGGCTTCCCAGGATTGTAAAAACAGCCTTTTCACTATTTTCCGAATTCACATCGATCAAACTAGCACAAAACATCCAGCGCAAAACGTGCGGCATCACTTATTCAGTAAGCAGTAAAATCAAATGAAATCATTAACCTGTAGAGGATCTAAAACGTGGAATGAAATGTCAGAACATCTTTAACATGATATTGATTTCACATCTTTCCATTCTACTGTCACAAAATGTAACTAGCAAATAGGAGCTCTACAATATTGTTGAGATATAAAAATGTCGATCCTATTGTGTACGATCATCTCAATCGTTCAGTTATCTAATCTGTTTTTACTTGCTTTCATTGTCGTGATTGTAGTCAATTGTAAACTTACATTCCTATGTATTTATCTCTTCGTTTTATTCTGATTAATCTCATGTCTTTTTTTGTAATTTAGATTTATGTAGATGTTATTTTCGATTTGTTACAAAATATGAATTTTAGACAGTGGTTAAATAAAATAGAATGAATGAAAAAATAAAGGAAATCATATAGACTTAAACAGGCATCACATCATCTCTGTTCTCTCTCCATGGGTTATCATATCAGCCTAAACCAAGAGTTGATCAAACAGGCATCACCATCATCTCTGTTCTCTCTCCATGGATTATCATATCAGCCTAAACCAAGAGATGATCAAACAGGCATCACCATCATCTCTGTTCTCTCTCCATGGATTATCATATCAGCCTAAACCAAGATTTGATCAGACAGGCATGACCATCATCTCTGTTTCGCAATGTTTCCCTGTATTAAGGTTAAAAAAGAATAAGGATGCTTTGGAGATAAGCCTGATTAAAGTTACCTAGGTGACTAGGTTGCTTTTTCCTTGGGTTAACTATAATTCTTCGTATTTGCACTGTCATGACTGTATATGAATTATATCGTAATACTGAGACCCCAATATATCGGTGTAGCTCTCTTCTCACGTGAGGTCTTTACATGTATATTATCAAGATACAACTTTAAATTCATGTAATACAAATAATACATGATCCTTCTCGCAGTGAGATGCAATTCATCGCAAATGAGGATTTTTTCTGCCCAGTTCCCACGGTATGTCCAAGCTGCAGGCACGAGCAATGTTAATCCCCGTTGTCTTCTGTAGCTATTTCACGCCTAATGCTGGCCTGCTAATCACTGCTGATCATCTCTCTTACGTCAGCCTAGAGAGAATGGTAGGGCTGGGTTGACGTCAGCCTAGAGAGAATGGTAGGGCTGGGTTGACCTCAGCAAAGTTAGCACCACACTCACCTGTGTTCACAATCCTTCCACTGCAAGCTGCCTATCAGCCAACGAACTTAGACATGTTAGATGTGTATAATGTTCTGATTACAGAATTGATCAGATGGGGGCCTAGATTCTAAACAGGCCACTTTAGGGCTGTCATGCACTAGAAAGCTTTATTCCGAGGGTTAAGGTTAGGGTTAGGTTTAGAGTTAGAGTTAGATACGAATTGTTCTTCAATACTGTACCTGCCGTGCTGTATCAGATCAATGATAAATGGCATCACGCACCAATGTTCACACTAATCCTGTCATGGCAGCAGGCACATGTTTCACACCTTCGCACAGTTATCAACACATGTCTATTTCAAGTTCGTCAGAACACAAATGAGAGCGCAATTAGTCATTAACCCTGACCCTGGCTGACTCAAGTACAGTATATGAGGAGGGATAATGTCAGATTGGCCAAGCAAAACCATCCACAGGCAACCGCAGGCAAGCTGTCAATGTACACACAGACTGCGCTTCACAGTATATATAACTCATGCTGTCGGCATCTCTTACATAGATGACATAGTGTAAATTAATGTACCAGCTTGAAGCGGAGAAAGCATGAGTGATATTTTATGCACAGAAAGCAAGCGACTTTGTGCAGCCGGGACTAAGATGAGAATAATCACCACACGGCTCGGAAAACACACACATGTGACACACGGCAGGCTCCTCCTCACCTTGGCAATGTCAGTCTCTCTCTCTCTCTCTCTCTCTCTCCCTCCCTCCCTCTCTCTCTCTCTCTCTCTCTCCCTCCCTCCCTCTCTCTCTCTCTCTCTTCTCTCTCTCTCTCTCTCTCCCTCTCTCTCTCTCTCTCTCTCTCTCTCTCTCTCTCTCTCCCTCCCTCCCCCCCTCTCTCTCTCTCTGTCTCTCTCTCAGCTCAGCTATCGCCTTCAAACAGCTCAGGCTTATTCATCAATCCTGCCGTCTTTTCCTGCGTAGAGTAGCACTGACTGCCTGCAGCCATCATGGATGCTCATACAGGTTGCAACGACTCTGTCGTTTGGCCGTCGGGAGTCATAAGCGGTAATTTACCCTCTAGATCTACAGCTATCCTCAAAGATTCAGAGGCGGTAGTGCAGTGCTAGGCAATGCAGCTGCTCGAATCACAAGCCCACACTCAAATATTCATTGCTTATCATATCACCGTCTTCCTCCGTATCATCTAATTTTTCCTCTGGCTTCACGTGTAGGTCTAGGAAAGTACATGGTGGGTATAATCTGTGTCCACTTTATCTCCGTATCTTTCTCCCAGTCCTCCTCTCACCCCCCCCCCCCCTCTCTCTCTCTTCCATGTTTCCTTCTCCTCCTCCTCCTCCTCCCCACCACACTCTCCCCTTTCTCTATCTCTCTGTCTCTTTTTCCCCGTCCACACACACACACACACACACACACACACACACACACACACACACACACACACACACACACACTCAAACACACACACATACACACTCACACACACATACACACACACTCACACACACACGTATTCTCTCTCTTTTACATACATACAAACGCAAACACACACACATACACATGCTTACGTACATACATGCATACATGCACGCATACATTATACACAAACACACATACATACACACACACACGCAAACACACACACACACACACACACACACACACACTATCTCTCCAACGCTCTCTTCATGCCTTCTCTTTCTTCTTTCCCTTTCTCATTACCGATGCTTCTCTCAGGCATTGTGCAATCTCTCTCATGTCTCTTATCCAGTCTCCTCAATCCAGTTTACCAATAAAGATTTCATGCCCTCGGGGAGACTTTAGCATCGTTCCGGAAAAACATGATGAGAATCCAGCTGACTATAAGCGCATGCGCACAGAGCATGCGGGGGCAGAACATTGCAAGTGTCAATGCAGAGGTAATGCATTTCGACCATAATCTAATTCAGATTTTCAAGTTATCTGTCCGCACGTTGTTGTGCAAAATTTATACGATTCAGCATGTAGACAATAATACATAAAATCTATCCAAACTGAAATAAACTCAAAGAGAGATATACTCTGAACCATTTAACGCCTACATAGGGAGAGTGTTGTATCAACATTCATATGCTACCTTCATCTTTGACACAATTCCTTTTTCGTGATTGTGTTTTTTTCTTAAATCTTGAGGCCTACCTGTCATGCTGAGGATACTGTTCTCTTTTCTTTCCATTTAAGAATGATAAGTAGGTGCATGTTTACTATGATTATAAATACACACACACATACACAGATATATATATATATATATCTGTTTGTGTGCGTGCGTGCATGCACGTATCTGTGCGTTATTGACGCATTTAAATATGCCTTTGATCAGTAATTCATCTGTAGTTTTGAACTAAGGCCACGATGAGCGCAAACAGCAGACCCTGATCATGCTGATCTAATACCTTGCAACAATATCATGTCTCAGGGGAAAATACTTTCCAATTTGCAAGAAAGCAATTTTGATTCTTTGCCCGGTCCCGCAGCCTCACCTTCATTGGTCGTGACTCGGCACACATGCCAAACATGCCAAAGGGGAAAACGTAGATTTAATTTCACAATTGTTTCAGCGTTTATTGTGAGCAAAGCTCGCAGCACGGAGGCATTAGTAATGGAGATCAATAGAAAGCAATTTCTTGAGGACATAATAACAACACTTGTACTGGGTGGCTGGTGAGGAGCGGCATAGCACAGCACTTCCAAATCGCATCTGAAAATTCATTTCCAAACATGTCTCTTGTATTGTTGCTCTTGGCATGTTTTGTTATGTAAACTTGCACAATAATGTAATAGAAGCCTGTATTGTACGCACAGTCCATTCTTCTGACTCTCAAGCTACGAATGCGATTTTGGTTGTGGACTTTTCAAGACTGATCATGTATATAGATACATATTTTTTTCTCTCTCTGTCTCTCCCCTCTCTCTCTCTCTGTCTCTATATGAATGAGTGTAAATAAATTATTTTTGTCTGCCTGCCTGTCTGCCCATCTGACTGCCCACCCCCACCCATATTTAAATATTTCGCTAATTATATGTTGGTTATTGCTGAATTCGTAAAAAAATAAACCTGCCTCATTTTCTACTCATGAAATGGGATGTATTGTCGAAGCAATGTTTCTCCCATGAACGATTCTACCCCCCCCCCCAAAAGAGAGAAGTTAATGCTATCCTGTCTTATTGGACAAAGCTTTCTTCAATCATCGAAAAATTCATCTTTACCTGTTCACCTTGACCCGCACAAAAGAAATGTGTATTCAAAGTGAGTAAAAAAATCCATTGTTTTAAAATGGTCTTATAATAACATTTAATCATGGGTTCATGATTCTATCCTGACAAAGATCCTCCTAGCATATTTTGGTACCATTTTCATTTGGATCTTTGCATGCACGACTCAACAACGGACACTAAGCGGAAGACTGCAAAATTCTACATGCGCCAAGTGGCTGGATAAAGAACAAAATACATATTCACAGAAGTAAAAACTTATTTCCACATTGAATGACACACACACACACACACATACACACACACACACACACAAAACAAGGACGAAGCATAATTCCAGTACGTGCTGCTCAAACAGGGCTCAACATGTAGGCAAGTACAACGAAAGCACATATATTCATTGTAGATTGCCATTGTAACCAGCGAAAGACGAAACCAACCGGATACAATTTCATTGTTTTTGTACCTCTGTTTTGAGGAGGCACATTGGAAACAAGAAACTGTTTGAATTTGGCTTTGAGTCAAATGACCTTTGCATCTTTTTTTGTAAACAAGAAGTTGAAACTTACAAATTTATTCCTTGACTGTCCGCAAGTTAAAAAACTATGGCAGGAAATAGTTAAAAAGCTACATCTAACTGAAGTTCAGAAATAAAATTGGAAATCAATTTTTTATGGGGGTATGCGGCAGTACTGCTCGAATATCTGTAGTCAATTGTATCATATATGTAGTTAAATACATCATTGTTATCTCTAGAAGACATGGGACTCTACCATCTGTACAGAAAGCAATAGATATGCTGAAAGATTACAGAGATGATGAATACAAGATAGCCTTCCAAAGGGGAAAAAAGGGACACATCAACAGAAGTGGGAAGCAGTGGGTGCGTTTTTTGCTTCAACAGAGTTGATGTTTTTTGGTTTTCCTTCATTTGCGAGCAATTAAACTGAAGACGGAGGCATACATGTGTGTGTGTTTGTATGTGTGGGAGTTGTTTTTTTGTGTTTGTCTTTGTGGGAGTATGTGAGGTGTGTGTGTGGGTGGGTGTGTGTTAAGCGTGGGTGAGTGTGTTTTCATATAACTTCCTCAAAATCACGGTGATAAAAAAGGATGTTGTAAATGGAAAAAAAATGTATAATTTGAAATTTATATTATTTTGTCTTTATTACTAGTCCTATAACTGTTAAAGAAAATGTTAAAGAATTGTATAGATGGATTCAAGTTTATTCATTTTTTCGGATTTATATAATTTATGCTATTTCATAATCAAGTAAAACTGTTCATGAATGATAAAATGTAAAACATTGATATTGAATTAACTATGTAAATGATTTCATGGGATATATTATTGTCATGTGCTATGAGGAAGAAATAAAATACGATTTAAAACAAAAAAAGTATGTGTTTGTGTATGTATGTGCCTGTGCCTGTGCATGTGTGTACATGTGTGTGTGTATTGCAGTTTGAAAGCAATCTACGAATGCTTCTGTGCCTTTTGTTTAGCAAAAAGGGATCCTGGTGAAACTCATCCGGCGTAACAGAACTAGCGTTAGCAAAGAAGAGGTCCTGGTGAAACCAGAATGGTGTAAGGAATGGAGTCAGCACGAAGTGTAATTTGTTCCTACAGCAGTCACGTGCATTGATATCACAATGGACTATTTTACGTGTTTTGCTATTTGATCGAGGGAGATCCGCCGCCAAATATTCAAGACAAATTTTGGATGCATTAATAGAGAAATATATATTCTGTATGCGCAGAAGATTTCAAAACCACTTCATGTACTGAAGTTCATGTGCAGTAGTAGAACATCATATAATTATACGATTCCAAGAATTTCAGATTATGTTTTTGCTTCCTTTTTCATTTATAAATCGAGAATACTGTCGAGAACTGTCAGAGAAATACCTCCATATCGCACATTGGGCAATCATATTTCCTTACAAATATTTAGTAAATTGAATGTTTATTGGGTGTTTCACCTTCCATGGAACAACCTCGATTTCATGTGCGGAGATGTCCGAAAAGTTACGGACCAAATTATTTCTACAATTTTATCAAAATTTCCCTTCGCTCACCCCAAATCTAATTTACAGTGTGTGTAATAAGATCAGCTACGAACTCACAGCGAAGGCTGAACGGTTGACAAATTTTTCAAAACAGATTTTCTTTTGTTATTCAGAGGAAGGCACTGCCTAATTAGAAATACAGCGTGTTGTTTGAAATGTCTTGATTTCTTGAGGCGGCGGTCATCATAAATCAAAGGAAGTCTCTCCGAGCGCACTGTTAGCAAAGAAAGGGTCTTGGTGAAACTCATCCAGCCTCGCAGAACTAGTGTTTTCAGCCAGAAACTGCTTGTCAACCTAGCTTCAGACTTTTAAAGAATCTTCCCCATTTTACGAGGTAAACGTCACTGCTGAATGCTAACACTGAGGGCAGCAGAGAGGATGTAGTTGTCATGGTTGTTGCAGTTTACTTTTATCATACTTTCCTACCATGTGGAAGGGACATTCCCAATGCTACGTATGTTTCCCTCCTAGTTAAGACAAAATAAATACTCACTATTAAGGAAACAGAAGAGAGAATCTGTACTAGTTCAATTTCGCAGATATTATAGTCCCGACACCCAGTAATGTGCAAAAGCCATGTCCTGATGTCACCTAGCCTATATAAATATTGAGTTTGGCAATACAGATACACCTAAAGCTCCATTATAAAAGCGTTCTTCCCTGCCTACTCCCTCACGTAAGAGAGCAGGAAGGAATAAGGCTTGATCGTTATTGCCATACTTTTGTCGTTTCCAAACTTAGTTGTGTCCATGAACTCGACACCCTAGAGTCTAGGCTAGATGCCACCTCGTAGAACTTTCGGCCGTCACACTTATCTGGTCTGATCAACGCAGGTATAGGCTATACTCGATACATGTATGCATAATTTCAATCAGTTTCCTTCTTCAAAACAATGTACTTGATATCATAAGCATTGTTTTTTTCTCAATCGACAACAAAAGAATATGCGTCATTCTGTTCCGTACTGGAACGAGTTGGGCAAACTCTGTGTATAGGGCTCTGATTCACGCAACTTTAGAACGCCATTTCTCGATTTAACTCACAGTCAACCTCAACAACCTAACCTAACCTGCTTTTTCATCAAGACAAGGCTTTACAGTAATTTAAGGGGCGTACTCTTATTCATCGTCATATTCGATCGTCATAGAGTTCATGTGTTATCATGTTTTTATCTTTTGGCTGTGATTGTCCATTCCAATGTGACAAGTGTATGCAAATCAATACGTGTAATCAAGATGGTAAATCAACGTTTTTGCATCAAGAAATCAAATCAAGAAACATAATACCTAATATGAATGATTTGATGAAGAAAATGAGATGGAGAACTTTCACCAACATGTCAAGCACGCTTAATTACTTTTCACGTTGTACCAAGGTGGCAAGAATGTTTTTTTAGACACTTACACGTTAATTAGACGATATTACAATGTTTACAATCGGCCAGCCACTAGATTTTACAAGCAGGATTCTAGTTACGCAGTACTGCTTCACATAATGTTCAATAGAACATTTGGTATTGCAACTAATTTCATTTTAAACATTTCATCTGGCTGGCATGCTTACAGCCACTGGAACAACCTATTTTCAGCTGGTCTGCTTAGAAACAGTCAAGAGATATTTCATCCTGAATATCTGGCTTTTATGCAATAAATTATCATTGAATGTATTGAAAACAAAATACATAGTGTTTCGTAATGCTCAAAATAAGTCGGACATTTATCATGATGCGTCAATTTATACTAACAATACTGAAATAGAAAACTGTTCATTGATTACATACCTAGGAGTTGTACTGGATGAACGTCTATCGTGGGATCCTCATATCGATTGTATTTCTTCGAAAATTTCTCGTAACATTGGTTTACTTTGTCACATGAAACATTCCATTCCAATACGAATCTTATTTTGTATGTATAATGCCTATATTCTACCACATATTATGTATTCTATTATAGTTTAGGGTAATCCCTACCCTTCAAAGTTCATTAAGCTACATCGTCTACAAAAAAAAAGGCATTACGCATTTGTTCAAATGCAGGCTATGTGGCTCCATCACGACCGTTATTTTATGAATTCAAAACGCTTGATATTTTTAAGATTAACATACTAAAAATGGGTATCATCATGCACCGTTACTTTTTAGGTACATTACCAGAATACTTGATGAATATGTTTCTTTAAATATCCATGTCCACAGTTATAACACGAGGCATAATCAGTTATTCCATCAATCAAATGTCTCATCTCAATCTCTTTTTAAAGGGCATATACTGTACTGGGAAGGCAAAAAAAGCCTTCAAAAGGTAATTGTTAGCAATCTTCTTGCCAATGGTCTTAAATTCATGGATTGACCATTTTAGAAGATTGCTGAAAGTCAATTGCCCTCAAATGATCTACATATGGAGTAATTAATTATTAATGATTAAATCTTCAAAATGTTCGGCCCGAACATTTTGAGGATTTGTGATTTAATCACTCATTACTCCAATTGTAGATAATTTGAGGGCAAATAACTTTCAGCAAGCTTCTAAAAAAGACAGTACATGAATTTAAGACCATTGGCAAGAAGATTGCTAACAGTTTCATTTTGAAGGCTTTTTTTGGCTTCCCAGTACAGTATATGCCCTTTAAATCTATTCGGTTCGTTGGTCCTATCATATGGAATGCATTACCCCCCGTGTTATGCAATATTCAATTTGGAAACTCCTTAAAAAATAAATACAAGCACCATCTATTTTCACAGTATATTTAAGTTTAATTTTGTAACCGTCAGGTATCTAAATTCTTGATATTTTTTTTGTTCTTTTTCATTCATTGCAATGGGTGTATCATTTTGTCAAGCCACATAGGCTTTTACTGACACACCCTATTTCACTTTCAAACAATTTGTAAAATTTGCTTTACATTGTTTTACATATTTTAATGTATTTTTATATTTATATGTACTTTGTAAATATGTTTATATGTTTTTATGCTGAATCTGAAATAAAACGAATCAATCAAATAGAGTTGGTTTCAATAAAAGCAGACACGTAAAAAAAAAAGCATATTAGTGAAGGTCTGGTGATAATCCATCAAACGGTGAGGAAGTTGTAATATTTCAAAGTTTTGATTCTGTGACGTCACGTGCGAGGTGCTCTCCCATATGTTGTGTACAAATTTGTTTTCATAAAAAGATATGTTTCCTTTTACCTGTGCATTTGATACATGATTAGAAATACCTATTTACACACATAACTGTATGAACACAATGTTCCGTTCTCAAAAACAGAAAAAAAAACAGTTTATGGAATTATAACAATATATGAGAGAACACCTCGCACGTAACGTCACTAAATTGAAACTTTTTTTTTATCCTTTGACGGATTTTCGTCAAACCTTCAGTAATATGTTTCTTTTATTTCTACTTTTATCGAAGCCAACTTATCTTTAGGGTAAATTATCCCTTTAAAACAAACTTATTATTTACCTGCCCTGCTTATAACAATTGAAACGAACATATTATCTTGCTGGCCTACGTACAAATATCGGAACGAACCAATGATATATGGCATGTTAACAGCCATTGGAACAAACCTATTCTCCAGTTGGCCAGCTCACCAACATTGAAAAACCGTATTTTCTTGCTGGCCTGCAAACAAATGTTGGAACAAACTACATCTAGTTGATGTAACATGTCATTGATGATATTTAAGAAATCTACTCTCATCCAATGAAAATCAAGCATTTCAGTAGCTGGTAACCATGGTAACACTCATGTAATATCTACGTATAACATAGTTGATAAAGAGCTTGGAATGTTGCTTTTTTTCATAATTGCAAGAAGTAATATTCTATATAGTCATGATCAGACAAACGAGATGAAAGAATTGTGGCAGCTTTATTTGTAAAGCTGAGAGGATGCGGCTCTGTTAAAAATTTTATAAAAGAGGCATTTGTAACCATAACTTGAAATGTTCTAAGTAAAATAGAGTGATAATGTGATGGGAAATTTCCTCCTTCGATTTTAAAGTTCCTTATTATTATTTTTCCTGCAAGGCTCTACATACAATACCCAACATGTTTTTGTTTTTATGTTCTATGTTTACCTTTCAATCTTGAAATAACTTTCGTCCACAATCATGTGCATAATTTGTTTTGAATATTTCTACAGTTAGTAATAGTGTGATGAATGTACATACATTTAGATTCATGTCACCCACAATAAATGGAATAATCCATCCTAATGTTTCTAGGCAAATATAAAGTATCTGTGAGACATTGTTAATTCACACGCAATTCGAGCTGCGAGCCGCACCTTTCAACGGTGTATTAGGTGAGCTGCTCAAGAGAGACAGACGAGGGTTTTGTGTTCTTGCTGCTGCTAGGACTGGGAGAGCTCCTCTTCCTGAGGGACACGAGTTGCGTGACGGTATAGATGAAGGGGTTGAGCGCGGAGTTGATGGGTAGGAGCAGGACGACGATGAAGGTGTAAAGGTTTGCAGGCATGCTCCAGGCGCTGACCAGGACGAGGAGGAACATGACGACGATAGGAAACCAAGCGGCGAGGTCGGTGCACACAATTAAGGCCATGCGAGCCGCTAGACGCACCTCGTTCAACTGATCCTGGGATCGCTGGGAGCGCCGCGCGGACCGCCGCCCAGACCGCTGCATGATTGCGAATATAACGGCATAGCAGATAAAGATGATGGCCATACAGAGTATATTAGCCCCGATGTACAGCACTATTCCATAATACCACGAGAGGCCTTCGATCTTCAGCTCGCCTGCATCGCCCCCGCCAGCTACGGCGTAGGCGTACAGGCCAACGGGAAGGCCAATGCACACGTCCAAGTTGCCGTAGAAGCCCATGAATCTGGTCGGTAGTATGAATGGGACGGAGCTCACGACGACGATCACGACCCACATGATTGTGAGGGTCACCGCAGTCGACCTCACACCTGGCCACAGGTCGGGGCGGAACGGGAACGCGATGGCGATCACGCGGTCGATGCTGATGAGGGCCAGCATCAGTACGGACATCTCACTTGACAGCGTGGCGAGGAATCCCGCCAGCTTGCACCAGGGGCTGCCCAGCCAGGAGTCCACGTGGTGGTAGTACTGGTTTGCGAAGTGGACGTCGGTCACGGCGATGATCATGAGGTAGACCCCGTTCAGGATGTCAGCCAGAGCCAGGCTCAGAATCACCAGGGCATCCGTCCGTGCTAGACGGGATTTGAGCGATTCGTAGCGCCGGGCTCGTATGACCAGCACGAAGGCGTTGCCGAGGAGGGACGATATGCCGACGACCCAGACGAGAACGACGACGGCCATGGCGTCGAGCAGCTGGGTACAGGAAGAGAAAGCCGACAGAGAGGTCAGCGAGCACTGTAAAGTACTGTCGTTAACGCTAGAGTTACAGCATATCTGCCAGTCTTCCAAGCTGAAAGAAACAAATCACAACAAATTAATGACTCTGACAAAATCATAATTTATGCTGACCTAAAGACGAAATGTGCGTGAATAATAGCCAAATATACTGGGTTTGCCTATTATCTCAATGAAATATCACAATGCGTAAAACCGCATAGCAACAAATAACGTTCCAGAAACTAAAACGTGATGGGTTCACATCGGCGTTTACATGTGGAATTTGGGTCGGGTCGTATAGAAATATAGTCAAGATAATACCTGCAGGCCCATGCACCTCACAATCTAAGCGACCCAATCAGACCACTGCTGTTTTCCTATAGCTTTCTGTCAGTCATGTCAGTGTTGTGATATAATCATGATTATGGAGAAGAACAGGAAGAAGGCATGGATATACCCAACATAACTTTGCATTGTACAGGAAGCTGAACCTGCAAGGCAGACTGCAACGTTAACTTACATACTGTCTTTTAAAATATCAGGTTCTGACATTTATTTCCAAAGCCCTTTTATTGGTTATACCAGCACTGCATGCCTAACCAGTAGTCATAATAGAGTGCATTCTACTGTGCGGTGCCTCTATGGGATAAATACCATTGAATGAACTCTCGACTAAGCATGAACGGCAAGTTGGGTAACTTCTGTTCTGGAGGGACGTTATATCATATATAGAGGAGTGTAAATCTCCGCTAGAGGGGCACTTTCGTTGGCTTAGAAAAATTGAGGTGATCGCCCACTGCCGCCCCCCCCCCCCTCTCTCACCTGTCCCCTGTTTTCCACGAATTTCGCTGCCAGTTAGACACTGGGCTATTGTCAAGTTGAGGATTGGGATTGTGCGTGACTTAACTTGTACAGAACGGGCTACTTACTGGCATGGGTGATTGTAGATGCTAATACCGACGTCATTGAGGACATTAATTGCTATTTTTCTGTTTTGGATAACGGATTTTTTTTTCCACAGGTATTTATTATGTAAAAATGTATTTCTGATCATGTATCAAATGTACAGGTACAAGGATGCATATTTTTTGTATGGAGAAAGTGCACATTTTTGACAAAAATTGTACAAAACAGAGCTCAGAGCTTAATTCGCAATCGGACTCCATTGCCGGTCGCAAATCAAGTCAGTGTCCGATGAATGTCGAGTCAGTGCGATGTGTGTCAAATTCTTACTTGGCTTAGCTGACGTTTGACGGCAATTTGATACCCCCATCTCACTAGATTACGATTCCGCTGCGATCTTTAAAAGTCGACAAAGCGTGATATATCATAGCTTGATCATGGCTTGATCTTTTCAATCTTCTCCAAGACAATACTGCCACGCTGCTTCCGTTAATAAGGCGACTGCCTTGCGCTCGACACGCTGCACACCGCTTTCATCGCGACGCTTTCTTCTTTGGGCGGCATGTGGCACACGTTCTCAACCCGCTGCAGGCATTCGCGTTGCGCTTTTGCTGCGCCGCTGATGACTGGGCAGCGATTGCGCAACGACCGTCCGCGCTGCTATAAAACGCCGTGCATTTGCAACAGATTACAAGGCGACACCGACGTTTTCAAACATTCCTCCCAGAAAAAGGACCAAAAAAGGGAAAGCTGCCCAAGCTACCCTTATTCAGTCAATCGGCAGCGCTCGCTCGTTCTATAGAAATTGTGAGCGTTTTATTTTTCGTCTCTCGAAATCTCATGCGCAGATTTTGCTGCGCCTAGGTTATGAAGGAAATTCGACATGCTCGCGAGATCTTTTGCTGGTGTCTTCTGTAAGCATACTGATCAGGATTTTTTTAGACAGTGATTGATATTATATGTTTTTTAATAGATATGTTCATTTTTTTTTTCGAAATCCGCAAAGGAGTTTTTATGTTATTTGCTTTCAAAAACAGGCCTCAATTTTTTCTTGAAATATGTAAGCTCTCAGACCTTGCTGAATCCTGACCCTTCTATGGCTTGTACGGCAACGACAGTAACGGCTCTAAAACGCCAATACTTCAGCGGAGATTTTGATTCCAATGTTGTTTGGGCTCAAAAATAAAACATTTGTGCTATTCGTCTTCAAAGTGACGCGAGATTTCAGAAATCGTACGGACTTCGCAACCGATATATATGTAACCTCTCAGACTTTGCTGGATCCTGACCCTTCTACAAATTGGACGGCAATACCAGTTACAGATTCGGAAAGCCAGTACTCTAGCGGAGAATTTGATACCAGTTTTGTTTGGGCTAAAAAATAAAACATTTGTGCTATTCGTCTTCAAAGTGACGAGAATTTTCAGAAATCATACGGACTGCGCGACCGATATTCGTCCGCAGGCAGCAGAAAACACGCGATTTTATTTTCAGCTCGGTAGTCGTGACCTAGTTCACTTGACCTCTCGAACAGCGAAAAAGGTCTCTTTTTCAAACTGCGATATCTCCATGAATAAACCATATTTTTGTACACTTTCTATTGCAACTGTATGTTGGAGATCGAAATTTACCAAGTATTAAAAATATTCAATTAAAACAGGCAGAAAAATATTGCAAATTCGAGATAAATATGTGGTTCTAATTAAATGAAGAAAAATGAAAATAAACTCTATATTTCAATGTCAATCGCTTTTGAGCCCCCAACACTTATATATCATCTGAAGCGGAATCTATTGTACTTTGTGAACGTACCATTTTTTTTCAACCTCTTCTTGTAGAAGGGTCAGGATCCAGCAGAATATCCACCATGTTCAAATCCAAACTGCGTGAGACATGACTAGGTTGTGAGCGATCCTAACCAGCCAATCATAGTCCGCGACCCTTGCGTCGCCGGTAGCATTTTGTTATTATCGTGGACTATGAATGGCTGGTTAGGATCGTTCACAACTTCGTCATATCTCGCTCATTTTGGATTTGAACATGGTTGATGTTTTGCTGGATCCTGACCCTTCTATGGGGGGAGGTTGAAAACTAATGGTATCTCCGTAAAGTACAATAAATTCCGCTTCAGATGACCTTTAAATGTTAGGGGCTCAAAAGCGATTGACATCGAAATATAGAGTTTATTTTCATTTTTTAAATGTGTATTAGAACCACATATTTATCTCAAATTTGCAATATTTTTCTACCTGTTTAAATAAAATGTATTTTCACACCTGGTAAATTTCGACCTCCAACATACAGTTACAAAAGAAAGCGTACGAAAATATGGTATATTCATGAAGATATCGCAGTTTGAAAAGGAGACGTTTTCCGCGGTTCTAGAGGTCAAGTGAAGGTCACGACTACCTCGCTGAAAATAAAATAAGCGTATTTTCCGGTGCCTGCCATTTGGCTGTATTAGGCCGGCGGTCTAAGAGAAAGAACAAGATGTTATGGTGGAGGTAGAGGAGGAGGAGGAGGAGAAGGAGGAGGAGGAGGAGGAGCAGGGGAGGAGCAGGAGGAGGAGGAGGAGGAGCAGGAGGAGGAGGAGCAGGAGGTGGAGGAGCAGGAGGTGGAGGACGAGGAGGAGGAGGAGGTACAGGAGCAGAAGGATAAGAATCTTACTGCTGAGCCAGCTGGAAAGAAGAAAAAAACGCTCACATGTCTCGATGACGAACAGGAGGAAACAGGTGGTCATCTACAAAAAGAAGATGCGAGATTACAAGGACACATCGCTGAAGGAGAGACTGTGGACGGCCAAGGCTGCTGGAATTGGCAAGGAGAAGCGTGAAGAATGTCTGATGTACCGCGATTAATATGCCGATTGCTTGAAATCGTTTCAAGAGCCCATCATGAACGTAACACAGTCGCTCCATTCGTAGCACAAACGTAGCGAGGTCCTAATTAGCGTATGAGCCTCGTTGTACGGTCGCAGAAGCAGCGCATCACATCTGCCTCGAATCGTGGCAAGATAGTGGCAGCGTCGTACTATCAGCGTATTACCATCGCCTTCAGCGCAGGTCGATTGCAGTGAAGTTGCAGTGCCTTCCTAGTGAGATGGGGGTATAATGAGTGTGCGATAATTTACATTCACGTGATGCTCTTCTACTTGCAATCGGTGGTCTGCCCAACGGGTCTGTTAGTCACCCATTAGCAATTCGTTTTTCAAACAGTCAGAGCCCTTCTCCGTTATCGGAGAATGAACAAGTTCTCCGAAAATGGAGAATATGTCGCAATCATCGAGCCTCCCTCGGTTCACCTACTTTCGCCTACGCGTGCAAAGTGAATGGCAAACCGCGACCGTTAACCAAATAAATGATTTGAAAAAATCATATTAAAAATGCCACCGGTTAGATTATCGTGTAAAGGAATTATGTTAACTAACCAGTATTAAGGTTTCATCACGAAAAATTAAAAGATGATCTATCCGGTGGAACTTTTGTTATTGGCAAAATGAATCCGTACCCGAGCATTCAATTTTCAAATTGTGATGCAGATAGCCTAATTCAATACGTCGGGATTATTATTCGTCAAACACGTACAATACACATACGCATTTACCGTAGCGGTTAATGCATGCGCTATGCACACCAGCGCACTCACCCAAGCTAGCATCGCAATCCTACTTGATCGTTAGCGGTTATTCAGTTTTCTTTGTATTATCGCTTTAGCTACAGTCCTAATGGAAATATGATCCATTATTTTATGATATTTTCATAACATGAAAACATCAGTTGATGGGAAATATTCTTCAGTGAACAAGTGCTGCAATCGATCGCACAGAGTCTGCACGTACACAGTTGAGGAAAACACATCTGCAGCGGAATCCAAAGGAACAGCTACCGGGGAGCGCCGGGTTGCTGTCTCTGTCAGCTCCGCTTGCGCCGCTTGCTTGCATTCGAACTTCGTAGCTCTATCTAAATTGCCCGCTCCAAGCAAAAGTGAGTTTATCGAGGAAAACCCGTGGTTTCTGAAAGCAGCCCAAAAGCGGCACCATTCCTATTTTGTATGTGAGGCTTGCTGCAAGCATTTCAGTCGTGTTGTGATAGGGACTTCGGCTTCAAACTCGCAGCGCGCACACATAGTTTTCAATTTCGAATAGTACAGGCAGCCTGGAAGGAGAATACGATCTAACGGCTCAATGCGAGCCGTTCGCATCGAATTATTTACGCATCACCGAATAAGCTCCGATAATGGATAATACTGTACATGTAGTAGATTCGCCGTTTCGGGCTAAGGGACATAGCTGTCAAAGTAACATGATTAGCGTGGTCCGATTTATCTCCGTTGTGACAACTGCCATCCGACCCATATCACACAGCAAGCGGGAACATCTGATCGTCAACGGACTACGAAAGAAGGGTCAGCCGACACTCAGTCTGCATGTTTACATTAGACACTACAGCACCAATATCCTGAGGATAGTTCCAAGAAAGAGCAGAAGGCAAAAATGAGACCTCTTAGCATCCCGCGACTAATCACATTATTTTACCACCCAACGTACATGATAAAACAACTACAACCATTCCATTTCATACTGGCAGAAATATATCATACGTTTTTGTATGAGAACAACAATTTACAGCGATATACGTATTCCTTACCTGTGACAAATAATGCCATGAGAATTTTTCATAATACATGGAACAATACAGTAGTGACCTAGTTGCACCTCCATTTCCAATGTATGGAATCAAATATATAACATCCTCCAAAGATGCATTTTTTGTCATCTTTTAGCATCAGAAAAACAGTTAATAGTATCTCAAATCATCCTCTCCTGCAAAGGTGCTGTTCCTCCAAAAGCGCAGTACAGCCCCCCCCCCCCCCCCCATCAAGTAATGGGTTACTCAGCTCAATCTACTAATTTAACGGAAGCTCCGGAACCCTGCAATTAAAGTTTTGTGAAGAAATACTAGCATAAATGTATATAGGCAGAAATGCAGGCAAGAATAAAAACCATACGAGCTGCGCTATACATACTGCTGGGCCAAAAAGTCACAACATGGCCGCACCAACTTAAAGCAGACGACAATTGAAGTTTGGTATTTTGGTACCTCCTGAAAGTTTCTAGCCGACTATTTAGGAAGCCAAAATTAATGATCTTAATATCAGATTAAAACAAATTTTGCTCAAAAAATGTGATAAAAAAAAATTGCTTCGGAGTGCAGTTTTTATCAAAATAATGAGAAATCATTAAAAAGTGGGGTAAGGTAAGCAAGAGAGACCCCTTTTATATCTGTCTTTTCACATCCCCTTCTCCCCTTGCTAGGCCTTTCTCTCTGTTTCCCTCACTCTCCCTCTCTCTCTCTCTCTGCCTCTCTCTTTATCTCTCTTTGTCTCTCTCTGTGAAGGCATGTGTGTGAGGGCATGTGATGCTCTTGTGGACAGGTGGAGGTAGTCATTGCAATGTTTAGTTTGTGCATAAATTGTCTCTATTATCCTGCTAATTTACACCATTGATGATGTCACAAGAAGAATCTTGAGTTGGGGGATATTCTGGAGGTGGGGCTTATAGGTGCGGGGAGAAAAAATAAAGAAAAATTATTTTAAAATATAGGACACACAATTCCAGTGAACAGTTTTTTTTTTGTCATATACATATAAGTTTGCATCAAATAAGTCAACACACATTTTCATGTCATAGGACCTTTTATTGATGGTTCGATGATCACCAGCTTGTGCCAGGTATGAGCAGTAACCGACAAATGTATTATTGTCCTTTAGTCAGTCAGAGCCGTTCTCCGATAACGGAGAATGAACAAGTTCTCCGGAAAAGGAGAATATGTCGCATTCATCGAGCCTCCCTCGGTTCACCTACTTTCGCCTACGCGTGCAAAGTGAATGGCAAACCGCGACCGTTATCCAATTCAATGATTTAAAAAATCATATTAAAAACGCCACCGGTTAGATCATCGTGTAAAGAAATTATGTTAACTAAACAGTATTAAGGTTTCATCACGAAAAATTAAAAGATGATCTATTCAGTGGAACTTTTGTTATTGGCAAAATGAATCCGTACCCGAGCATTCAATTTTTAAATTGTGATGCAGATAGCCTAATTCAATACGTCGGGATTATTATTCGTCAAACACGTACAAAACACATACGCATTTACCGTAGCGGTTAATGCAAGGATGCGCTATGTACACCAGCGCACTCACCCAAGCTAGTATCGCAATCCTACTTGATCGTATTCGTTAACTCACTGCCGTTCGATTTTCAAATTAGCGGTTATTCATAGTTTTCTTTGTATTATCGCTTTGGCTACAGTCATATCGGAAATATGATCCATTATTTTATGATGTTTTCGTAACATGAAAAGATCAGTTGATGGAAAAATTCTTCAGTGAACAAGTGCTGCAATCGATTGCACAGAGTGTGCACGCACACAGTTGAGCAAAAGATATCTGCAGCGGAATCCAAAGGAACAAGCTACCGGGGAGCGCCGGGGTGCTGTCTCGGTCAGCTCCGCTAGCGCCGCTGCTTGCAGTCGAACTTCGTAGCTCTATCTAAATTGCCCGCTCCAAGCAAAAGTGAGTCTATCAAGGAAAACCCGTGATTTCTGAAAGTAGCCCAAAAGCGGCACCATTCCTATTTTGTATGTGAGGCTTGCTGCAAGCATTTCAGACGTGTTGTGATAGGGATTTCGACTTCAAACTCGCAGCGCGCACACATAGTTTTCAATTTCGAATAGTACAGGCAGCCTGGAAGGAGAATACGATCTAACGGCTCAGTGGGAGCAGTTCGCATCGAATTATTAGCGAGCTTTCGCTTTCAGAACGGACGGGCTCCAGAACGGTAATCCGATACGAAGATCGATCTGCACATGCGCCAGCCTCCGCCTCGCTTTCCGCGCGAGGAATCAGCGCCCGTACAGATGATGTCATTGCAAATCGCACGTGCGCCTGGCTCGGGGGGTGTCAGGGGGTCAGATGACGTCCCAGGCACCGCCGTTCGCGTTCTCCGTCTTATTTTGCGAAAGTGCCTGTGACTCCAGCGGACGGACGGCTAGAACAGATTGCTCACCGTTCTCGTTTTCGTCCGCGTGGTTATAACGAAAGCTCCCTATTATCGCATCACCTAGCGTTCTCCGAATATGGCTAATAATGGATTCGCCGTTTCGGGCGAAAGGACTGGACTGTTAGTTGAACGCACTGTTCGTGGCCTACATAGTTCGTTCCACAGAACAAACAACGTGAACCCTGAAAGGCGCTGAATTCTCACAGGACAAGAACACCTCACCAGACACGGTCTCACGAGCATCGTTTTCAAACGCGCACTCCAAAGCGATCGTTTGTAGTACTGGGTGTTAAGAAACACTTGAAATTTTTGCCAAAAATATTTAAAAATATGGTACAACTTGTATTAAGCTGAATTGACATTTTCAAATTTCCAATGATTAGAAGCAACGTCGCTGTTGGATAGGTCTAACGTCTAGCTCATCCCACAAAAATACTAACTGGTTCGACCATCAAGTACAAACATAATAAGGTTATAGAGGAAAGACAGTAGAGCAAGACTAACCACTTTCGTATCTGCACACAGAAAAGCGTAGTACGCCATGGGGCGATACCGCCGCCATTATAGGAAGCAGAGCATCGCGCCGGTGTCACCGCGTCAGATGACCATCCGCGTCAGATGACCAAATTTTTCTACGTTATCGTCAAATAGTCTCAGTAAAAGCTAGGAACACGTACAGATTGTCGTTACCGCGTCAGGTGTCCAGGCGTCACCGCGTCAGATGACCACCCGCGTCAGATGACCAGATTTTTGTACGTAACGTAGTCTACCCCAGACTCATTATTAGATTGAAGTTATAAAAAAAATCTATAATTGTAGTCTATTTTTCAGACACTGTTTCATTCATTGTAGGACCAGATTTTTGTACATGGCGTAGTCTATTCCACAGACTGGTTTTAATAATTAAATTATGATGAAATAAAGAAATTATAAAGAAATCTTCATGTATATACTTGTAGTCTATTTTTTCAGACACCGTTTCATTCAATGTGTCAGATGACTAGATTTTTGTACACAACGTTGTATATTCTACAGACTAATTTTTAGATAGAAATTATAAAGAAATCTTCAGGTATATACTTGCAGTCTATTTTTTCAGACACTGTTTCAGTCAATGTAGGACCAACTACGGATCAGATGAAAAGAAAACAATCTAGAGTGACAAAAAAAACAACACAAACACAAATGTCAAAGTATTGAATTAGATACGTTGCAAGTTTATGTCAAAGCTTATTATCATGTACATGTACTACATAAATAAGGACAGTGATACTTCTGCCTCAAGGGGTGTGCTACATTTAAAAAAAACCCTCGTTTGATGACCCATTTGACCTAGAATATTTATCTGATGGATAACAAATGTTTAATGCCAGTGATAAATGTCTTGCACATACCCTTCCCCATAAAAAAAGAAACATAAAAAAGGGTTAGTGCTCCATATGTTGGGCCATGGACTGACCATAAAGTCCCAAACATGCAAACAAAAAAGGGGAATTGTCCTATACCATTAATTGAATACAGGTGTTCAATGATGTTCATGCTTACATGTTGAACCTTGACCCCACAATACCCCTCCCGTATCGGTAAAGACAATGTGCATCAGTATTTAGTAGTTTCATCAAAATAATGATGCGACTTTACAAATGAATATTGTTTCCTTTTGGCAAGAGAATACTATTCGTAAAGTAAATTACCTCAACGATAAAAACATGATTTTGCAATAAAATACTGAAGATGCATTCAAACATTTGTATTTAACTGCTGGAGCATACATGAATGTTGTAAAAAAAAATGATTTTGAATATTTCTATAACAATCAAACTAAACACTAAAATCAAAGAAAGTTTCTTTGAATGGAATATTGTAACCCAATTATAACTATAGAAATATTACTGAATATGATTATCACCCGCGTCTCCATTATTCCTTTGGCCATTCTCTGATGTGTGTGACCCCAAAACTTTACTTTTTTTTAGTATGTACTATTATTCTAAGAATTGGCGCATGGGACATGTATTTCAGTTATTTTTGCTCCATATTCAAAGAGTAAATCATTGGCTACAAAATGGCATAGATGTCATGAAGATTGACCATCACATCACAGGTCAATGAGCATGGGTTTTACGCCTGCATAGCAGGCAGGGGTGCTAGACGTCAGCTCTGCCTTGATGCAGGGTGTGGTCAGCGTGGCAAGGAATGCACAATACATATCATTGACAATGCACAATAAAAAATAACCTTGTTAGGTTGATAATCACTATTGCAGTCATTGCACAGCAATTTCAGAGGTAAACTGTAAAAAAGTTGGAACTGCAGATTTATTTTCTTTTTGTACATTTATATTTTGACGAGAAAAGCCATATGATCATGTACTTAACTATCCAATCGTACAAAAAGAGACTAATTGTTAGTTCTTGTTCTTATGTCAAATAAGAAGTTTAGCAGTGAGGGGCCAGAAGGACAGGGTTTTTAAATGGCTGCTTACAATAACCAAGTGGTTCCTATGAAAATTCCTATGTTCATGTGCCACGGTGACAGCTACAATCCTATGAGTCCATTGGCTGTCATCCCAAAGTAGTTGCAATCAATGGTCAAAGGAACCATGGCAACAACTACCTATGAGTTTACTGGCTGTCATCCCAGAGTAATTCTAATAATGTCCACTTACAGCAGCGAGGTTCCAGATGGACAGGGTGCTGGCCTCGCCTCCTACCAGCAGGGTACTCCCGTCGGGCAGCAGATTGCATGACCGCATGTAGTTGTCTCGGTTGAAGCAGTCTAGCTGAGACACAGGGCTCCTGTTCCCAGACTGACTGATGTCCCACACCTTCACGCAGGCCTACAGGAGAGAAAAAAAACAGGCTTTATCATTTTTTTTGTCTTGACTTTCAAAAATGGGCTTATTTGAATGGAGAGAAAGCAAAAAGAAGAAGTCTCCATTCAGTATGTTATTAAACAGTCTGATACTGGATTGACGCTCGTGGTACCGGGTTGACGCCTGGCATATGTTACACTGATAGAACTGTAGAATATCAATCATCTTGCTTATGCTACTGCGTTCTCATTTTTGTCATTGTTTTGACAAAATTGGACTCATATTTAGAAGTGCAGAAAATTAAAGGTTTCCATTCAGTATGTTATGATTACACAGTCTGGTACTGTATTGACGCTCATCATCATGTGTTAAAATGATAGAATACTAAATCAACTCAATAAGGGTGGTACTTTGTCATTATTTTATCATGACTTTGACAAAATATGACTTCTTTCAATGGAGAGAATGTTATGATTAAATAGAGTCCTAAAGTTACAACCATGTTACCTGATTAACTTTCACTAGTTTCAGCTGCACGTGCTGCAGTAGTTGCACTTGCTCCTGCAAAAGTTAGGTGTCTTCCGATAGCCAACAATAAAGTGCAATGACTTTGCAGACTCGAAAAGTGACAGTAGTACATTGGAAGTCGTACCAAAGTCTGCTACCCAACCTCGCAGACCACTTTCAGAAATTCGCGCACGCGAATTTCGAGTTCGCTGCGCCGTGCTTCATCTTGCGTCAGATGTCCAGGCCAATCTGAAATACGGTCCGTGTGAAATTCATCCGAACATTTGAAGATACCATACAAAAATGAATGTAGGAGGTAAATAAACAAATTAATACGGTGTCCTATAGTCATACGATATCTTCAAACAATAGCGGTAATATGATGCCATTTTTTTCGTCCGTGGGTCTCTTTAAAGGGTTACTAAATTAGAAAAATATGTCCTCCGTGATCTATGTAAAATTATCAACTAAAAACGAATTTCACATTCGTTTGCTGCAATAAAGTCTCATTTTGACGAAAATTTGAAAAAACGCACGCTTCTAGTTACGTATGAGAAGTAAAAATGCCATAAATGCCAACGGCGTAAACAAAATATTTTATTCACGCCTTTCAAACAATACCAATGGGAGCCCCAAAGCTTGTCCAAGGTTTGTCTGAGTAGCAACAACTAATATATTCAAAGTGCATTCCATCCATTAAATCTGAATGACAAGATACAGGTGAATGCGATAATGCGTTACTACGCAGTTAGGGGGAAAGTTGTGAATATATTACTAAAATTGTCTATTGTTGACTTCCGTACAATCTATCGAATTTTGACTTCTCATAAGTCACTGGAGGTGTGCGTTTTTTTTCAAATTTTCGTCAAAATGAAACTTTATTGCGGCAAATATGAAATCCGTTTTTAGTGGATAATTTTACATTAGTGGGAACTTATTTTTTCTAATTTAGTAAACCTTTAACGACACCATAAATATTTTGGTCATCTGACGCGGTGACACCGGCTGCATATCCGCATGCACAGCGCGTATATATATATATATATATATATATATATATAGATATATATAACAAAAAAATGAAAGGTGAACCCAGGGATATTTCTAAAAATGTATGCTACCTTGTCTAAACTGATATGCACCCTTATCTCTCATTTTACTCCCTTTTGTTCTCACACATCCAGGGCTTTACTAATCTGTACCTGCGATCTGGTAAAAAAAAACAGAGAGAGAAAGATTTAATTTCAGTATGGTCCCCAAAACACCGGAAAAACCGCCAAAAAATCCAAAAAGCAAAAATCATTAAATTTGCATATTGTGCAAATTAGCATTTGTGATATAAGAGAATTAAAAAAAACGCATGTTATTGGACCAATGTACCCGATTAAAATGATTTGTGAGGTCAGTGAAGATAATGAACATATCTATAAGTTGATATCATTAAGCTCATTTGCATAATTTGCATAATTATCCATATAAGGCGAGAAAACCAGATAAAATCATGTTTTTCAGATGTTATTGTTGATAAGTACATGATTAAATACATGCAAGTGTGCAAATCAATGTTTATGAGGTCAGTGAAGATAATAGTTACTTTCATTATGTTTATTTTCATAATTTACAAAAAGGGGGAAAGTCTTTCTTATGCCATTGTCCATACTCCTGTACGTTTTGGAACTAATGGTTTCATAGTTAATTGTTAATGATGGACTAATATTCAGATTTATGTAATGAATCTAAATTGCATAATCATCACTAAAATTTGGAGGGGGGGGTGCCAGATTTTTTTTTCTCCCTTTGTTTTTGTTCATTAGCACATAATAAGGATTAGCAATATAAGTGTGGGAACCAATCATTTCATAGTTATCATCGTAAGTGAATTATGGACATATAATCAAATGAATGGAAGAAATCAAATTTGTATAATTTGTATTATTATCCATAAAATGGGACAGGGGGCAGAGAAATCCATTTCCCTTCTGCTTCTGTTTATAAGTTCATGATAAAAGCAATGTAAGCGATTAAACCAATGGTTTCATATTGAAATGAAATGGACACGTACTCGAAATATGCACACCCACATTCATTTGCAGTGATAGAGCATTTATCTGTTTATATACTGCACTATAAATTGACTTGACAGCACCAAACTTCTGTATCATGGTTCAAAACAATGTAATGAACGTAAGTAAGTATACTGGGTACGTTTCCTGACTGATATGTGCATATCTTCTCTACAGTATGAAAATTAGTTATGTATTATTGTGCACCCACAGGCAGATCTCCACTATATGTAAAGTCTCTATGATGTTAACCCTTCAACAAAGACACCAGAAATACAAAATTTATATAAACACAAGATTACTATAAAAGAATCCACATGGTCCAATCACTGGTTCACATCAGACGCAAAACGCAAAATTGATAGAGTAAAGGGTTCATGAGCATCATAAAAATTAGTTAAGCACCTTGCTCTCGAAGGATGGAATGCCATTGTCATGTATGTCACTGACTCTATCCTTGGTCTTGCAGACTTTTCAGACTTAAACTGCAGTATGGATGAACTTTCTGCAGGCAGAGACGGTCCTGGACATGCTGGGGGGGGGGGGGGTGTATCGTGTAAGCATGGCGAGGCATGGGGAAGCGGGTAGCTCTACTAATGTCATGAGGGTGTGGTACCAAGGCTTTCAGGTATGAATGGCACCTGCCACCACCTGGCGCCTTTGGAGGAATGATCTTCATCTTTCTTCTTGCTTCCTTTCCCTTATGCATATGATACGCAGGGCTTTCTATTGGATTGAGTCAAGATAAGGGTGGAAGGACTGGCACTCATTCAGGAAAGAGAGGCATGTTTCATCACACTGCCTACCTGAGCGTTGATGACAGTTGCTCTACCCCTTTAATCAAGTTTGCCTGCAACTGTCTTGAGAGCACCCAGTCGTTGCCCTACTCTTGAAAAAACATTTGAGATATGCTTGACGTGGTAGACGTGAGCGAGGTCCACGTCCACGCGATCTTAAACTCCCTATAATCGCACTCTCATCAGATTGCCGTCAGACGTCGGGCTAGACACGTGCGATAGTTGCTAACACGAATCTGACATACGTCGGACTGACTTAAAAGGCCCCTGTCATCAAAATGTATGTTTTTCAACTGTTCAATGGAAATACGTGTCCTATATTTTTTCTTTATTTTTTCTCAGCACTGATAAGCCCCACCTCCAAAATATCCTCCAACTCAAGATTCCCCCTGTGACATCATCAAAGGAAGAAATTAACAGGATGATAAGCAGAATTTATGCACAAATTAAACATTGCAATGACTACCTCCACCTGCTAACAAAAATAATCACATGTCTTCACACAATACCATCTAACAACCTTTCATGTAGGAATAATTGTTTCCTTATGTCAGAAATGTGCTAGCTATGTGATGCTATTATAAGCACTTGGAGGTAGTCATTGCGATGTTTTGTGCATAAAATCTACACTCAAAACCCACTTCTCCAGTAGTAATTAGTAATTGTAAAATGTACAATTGTAAATGATATATGATTGTGTATGTTTAGTAATTAGTAAGTAGTCATTGGAATCTTTGTCCTAGATGCAGCATCTTCTTAATCTTCCTTCGTATTTTCCTCTTTTCTAAACGCGTAGAGACCTTGTGAAGGGTATTATGCGCTATACAAGAACGGCGCTATTATCATTATTATTATTATCATTATTATTATTATTATTATTAATGTTACATTAACACCAACACAATTCTGGGCAAAATTCTTCGTGATTTATTCTGTAGTATATTATGTATGAAATAAGAAGGGAGCAGGATTCAGCAAATTATTTAATCTTTCTCGTACCATGACCAGAGCCAGTTTAAAATCAAAGCCAAAACAGGATTAGTCAGATGATTAACAGCCACCTAATCTTGTTCAGGGACAGAATGTTCTTGAAAAAGTGCCCAGGCGGTCCATCAGCAAACGTGATCATTCCTGCTATGGTACATATTAGGTTACAAAGTCTCGGGGGAAACCCATTTTGTTTTACGTTGTCACGTTTAAAACGTGTTACTATTAACCTCAAAATAACATATGCAGTCATTTCCCTCATAATAAATCACTGCGTCCGTATTTCGCAATTTACTGACGCAGCTGTATTTGCCCTGTGGATTTTAACACTCTGAAATGAACACGAAACCACGAAGCAACCGTATTATTCCAGTGGTATAAGCATGTTCAATTGAAAACCTCATTTCAAAGCCATTCAATGGGTTGGTGACTGTGTAATAGAATGTCGCAAACAATAGTGATTTTGATAAACGGGAAGCCCCGTCCGGGGCCCCGTTCATTGAGGCGCGATTTGACAAAGCAATCAGTTCAGCGTTTTACCTGACGTCATGTGACGTTTTGGCAACTGATGAATCATTGCTAGTAGTTGGAATGGGATAATCTATAAGAAACGTTGGCTTTCTAGTTGCGCATTCTGTGGAGCCTCGGAGAGCATCGACTCTGGTGAAATCGGATTGGTAGTACACTCCATCCACTCTTTGACAGTCCGCTCCTGTGTCTAAGTTATCTGGATAGCGTATTGTGCAGTTTTAAAGATAAGTCAGTACAAAACAGCAAACTCGCATTCGGAAATCGCATCACCTCGATCTACTTGGAGTTATGGCGAGTTCGCTTTTGGATCAGACCAGTCAAATCATGGTCCAATTCAAGAAGGAGAACACCAACAAACTGGCAGATTTCGGCGCAAGTCTCCGAACCTCTCCGACTGAAGGGCATTGGTTCGAGCAACTAGACGGAACCGGGCTCGCTTCCCAGGCGCGTCTTAGGTGAGGCTGAAGATAAATGTAGTGAAGAGAAGTTTATGATTCGAAATCGAAGCAAAGTAAACGTAGAAACCATAAACCATACCTGTACTTATGGCACTTAATGGTAGTATACTAGGTTCTGGTCTAGATCAGCAGTAGAAGTAACACTGGTTAACACAAACTTTTGATATTTTGGAAAAATATTAAAACAAAATACACAATTCGAATCATCCTGAGATTGACACATCATAAAACCAAAGGATTTCATTTTTTTTTTTCGAAGCAGGCTTTCGAGGCAGGCTCGTTTCGTGTTCTATGGCACATTTTGTGTTTCATGATAAAGAACGAGTTTCTTGGTTGTCTTTTTAACACATATAAGTAATGATATTTATTTTTAGAGTGTCACGCTCTTTATGGTGATAAGTCAAGAATGTGGATAGAATGCCTATAACTTTGGCAGGTTGCAAGATAATTTTCCTCCGCAACTAAGTTATTAACTCACTCAAACTATTTTACGTAAGTCATGGTTTATGTTACGCAGCAGAGTACACACATGTGTCGTCTGCACAAAGCGACACTTGACAATGGTTTACATGCATGGGTAGGTCGTTTATATAGATAACAAACAAGAGAGGACCTAGATTAGATCCCTGTGGTATTCCACATGTTACAATCTGTGAACTTGATTGTACCCCATTTACAACAGTACATTGTGCACGGTCTGATAAGTAGCTTTTAAACCATCTTAGAGTACAGTTGTCGAAGCCATACGTTCGGAGCTTAGCATAAAAAATGTCATGGTCTACTGTATCAAATGCCTTCTTTATGTCCAATATCACGATTCCAACTTAATCCCCTTTATCAATACTGTGAAACCAATTGTCAGTGACATTCACCAGGGCTGATTGAGTGGATTGATTAATTGATGTGAAATTAACGACACTACCAACACCTCAGTGTCATATAAGTGTCGAACAGTTAATCTAAAAGTTGTTATCATTCCCTTATGAAACTTACCACATTTGAGTAGGGTTATGAATCAGAGATAATTAATATCTTAACTACTTCCCCGGGATAACTTTCTTGCTCTTTACGAAAAGAGAAGCAGGTTCTTTAACGTGCAAGTGGTATGACTCTCCTTTACACGGGACCGACAGCTTAAAGTCTAATCCGAAAGACTAGGCAATTGAAATAAAGTACCTTGCCCAAGGGTATACCCGCTGTGATTGGGATACGAGCAGTTTCTCACTCAAATTCTATCAAAAACATTGATGTCTTTTGGAAACTTTATAATTCTTAATCGCGAAATATCTCTATATAATATCTTGAGGGTAGGAACATCAAAACAGTTCATACGAATCTGTGCAAATTCAACACATTCGAGTAGAATGTGTTTAATTGTTAGTGTACAATTACATGACATGCATTGAGGTGGATTTTCTGCTGCAAATAAGTATGCATGTGTCAAATGTGAATGCCCAATACGAACACGGGTCAACACAATGTCTTCTCGTCGTTTATCTCAAGGAAGAATATTTTGTCATTCAAGTCTTGGTTGGTGATGATGAGATGAAGTTTATTGTTAGGATTTAAATCACATGATGTTTGCCATTTATTTCTGATATAAGTATTAATCTTTGATTTTATAGTTGTATAAGGTGTCTTTAGTTCAGTTATATCCAGATCAAGAGCTTCTTTCGCTAATTTATCAGTTTTTTTCATTTCCCTGAATACCTATATGACTCGGTATCCAGACAAATACTAGTCGTTTCCCTAGTGCATCGATCTTAGACAGAGACTCCAATAACTGAACAATATAAGGGTGTCTATGATTGCTACCATGTAATACCGTTAAACAAGACAAAGAACTGGTTACTGGTTCAGTAATCGTCCATGGTGGAATATTAGATATTAAAAAAGGAGCAACATTAGTAGCATCTAGCCAAAAGATTTGATGGCTGATGGTTTACTAGTATAAAAATTAACACATCGTGGCATGAATGTACAATCATATGTCGGGTTATGAGCGTTATTTTTTTTTTTAGCTTTATCGCACAGTGTAACGAGGGCTTTTCGTACCTTAGATGTAATGGAGGTTCATTAGCCTCCTCATAAAGTCACTCATATTGACCTCATATTGAACTCATATTAGCCTCTCCATAGATTGAGTGGAGTAGTTAGGCCTAGAAAGAAACTGATTCCTGTTCAAAATATTATTGTCGTTGAGTAAAAATCAGTTTTTCAATAATTTCGGTCGCAGTACATAATATAAATATTGGTCGGTCATTATTCATGTCTGACTTTTGACCTCCTTTAAATACTGGTCTAACGAGGGACTGTTTCAATCTGGGAGGTACTACCCCTTGTTCTAGAGATATAAGTTCAAAATATAAGTAAGGGGTTTGTATATATATTCAGCAATCATCTTCAAGAGGTAAGCAGGCATTTTATCAATGTCACGTCCCGTGAAAGCCAGTTATTGCTTGTTTGTCCAGTGATAACTTATTGAATACAAAACCTCGAACAAATACAAGATGACACACTGCTTAAAGGAATTAAGTTTAATTTCACTTCCCAAATCCATATATATACTTGAATGCAAAGGTTTACAAGTGTTTGGTTGCATTTAATGACAGTTGGTTGCATATAATGACAACGGTAATAGTTACATTTGCTTCCAGCTTCATTCAATTAAAGATATCATTGAGTCACAAAATCAAAGATGGAATCACACATTGGTTAGGTATATCAGAACATTGCAATGGGTGATTTCAAAAAAGGTGTCAATAATTTACGATTACAGTTTGTAAACTCACTGCATGAACAATGCAATATCTTCAAGTCAAAAGTGCATGCGATTAATACCTGGATTTCAAATGCTGAAAACTTGGTTAGGCGAATAACAGCTTAATGCTGATAATACAAAGAAACCTGGTGATGAAGAATCAAAGTCTTGACCACTGCAAGGTTGAACTTCACAATTCTGTCGAAGTACCGCTAAGAGATGTCTGTCTGCTTGGAGACACTCGACAACAGGCCGAAAGAAGCGTAGGTGCGTCTACCCGCAAGACTGCCTTGACTCTTGAGTCTAGATAAACCGCCTATAAAAAAAACCGTCTAGGTAAACCGCCATGGTAAACCGCCATAGGTAAACCCCCATCTAGAGATATAAAATTACACAAGCCTAATAACCATCTCTCCCAAATCATGCAAGGTTCATATATTTGAGAATAGAACACAAGTCGAGTATTGTTTAATAAACCTCATTATTAATTCCATATTTCAGCATAAAACACTTTCAACAATCTCCATGTAATATTATTCATAGTTACAAGCACAAAGTAAACCTAGACTGTTTCATTATAATCCCTTCATAAAAGAAACCCTCTTTCATTCTGTTTCAAAGACAAGTTCATATTGACACTCATAATGTCTCTATTATTTATAATATCATATTCCAAGTCAGGATTGCCAGCGCAGTTTATGAATAAGATATCTCCCTCATATCATAGTGTATTGCATTACAATTAAACAGGTAAAATAAAATTAGTCAACAGTTTTGACGCTTCAGGCAAATATCCTGTCTCTAACTCGATTGATATATCACAATAAATGCAGTTCTTGTATCAATTTAGAAATGCTATTCACTGTGATAAAAATAAGTTTCATTTTGTACTTCATGTTATCTTCACAACTATCAAAATTACTACAGAAGATAAATTCAACTTACAGTTCAACTGGTGACATGAAGCTTGAAGAATACCAGCAGCTCCTTGACTTGTACAGACAGTGCTGGTCACATGTCAAACACATGAAACTGCCACGCCTAGTTTCAAACAAACAGCTTAAACATGCTGTCTAGCTGCTCCTAGCAAACACCTAGTAGGCTATGGGCTGCTGCGGCTGCTACCAGACACCGACCAAATACTAGGTCTTATCTCTCCAACCTTAAAGATTCAAGTGACTAAACTAGCCACTCTAAATGCTACATTACAAGAGAGGAAAGTTCCAACTTGTTATTGTCTCCTAGCAACATCGAAATCTCCTCGTTCCAACTTGTTATTGCCTCCTAGCCACAAGTTCCAACTTGTTATTGACTCCTAGCAACATCGAAATCTCCTAGCAAAAGCTACATGCCAAACCTACATTACATATATACTGAATAAAGGGGAGAGCACAGGAATAAAATTACATATTCGAATGCTCTAAAAGCACTTGCCTGTACCAGGGCAATGAATGACCTGCCTGCACTACATACCTGGAACAAAAGACACCGCCAGGTGCTATATGTAGGACAGTCAGACAAACTGACTGAACTCAATGTTTGCAAACAATCACTGGGATAGATATGATTTGTAACAAGCAATACCACTCGCTTTCTTGGAGGACAAGTTCTTCAGTATTTCAAGAACATCCTTTTCAAGTAAAGGTTCAAAATGGAATTGACATGCCATAAACACAATGTCTTCATTTCCTGGTCCACTTTTCGTATCACCAATATTTTGATGGATATTCTTACCTATAATAGTAAAATGTGTATTTAATTGGTCAGCTATCTCTTCTTTATTACTTATTTTGCCATTTTGATGATCAAGGTGAAACACCCTCGTGCTTGTTTCTGCAGTAACACATATCTCAAAGACTTCCATATATCAGTAGATTTGCCGTTACTGTTCTCAATCGAGCTGGTGATAAAGTCCCTTTTCGCTTTCCTTATTGTCGCAGTGACTTTGTTACGTAACTGCTTATACCAATCTCAATCAGCTTCTAATTCACTGTTCTTAGCTTGACCTTTTTGTTGGTTCCTTTGTTTTATGAGCTGCAAAATTTCTTCCGTAATCCAAGGGGATTCCTTATTTTTAATGCGTCTCTTTTTCAAAGAAGCAAACGTATCAATTGCTTTTAAAAGTATGTTTTCCAACATCGTACATGCAGTCACAACATCACGTTTATTTTGTATTTCTTCCCATGACACTGTGTTAAAATAACGATTTAAGGCCTCTATATCTATTTCTTTAACATTACAATACACTTTGTATTGATGGCAATTGTCGTTACTCGGTTTCTTTCCTAAAATACAATATGAGAAAATGATCACTAATTGTAATTGGTATAAATTTTGCTTCCCTGACTTTTTCTTCAACGTAAGTTAAGATAAAATCTATAATTGTGGACGTATTGACAGTAACCCTGATGGAAGAATTAATCAATTGAGCTCGATTAAAGTTTTCCTACAGCTCACATAGGTGTTTAGTCTGCCAGCCTCTGTTATGGGATGATATATCATAATTCATGTCCCCCAATATTATGTACTCATACTTCAGGTCTTCAAGTTTCTTTATTAGTTTTCAAACTTGTGGAACACATTCACATTAGCATTTGGTGGTCGATACCAGTTGACAATTACTAAAGGTTTAGTATTTTCACGTTTCAATTCTATGAAAGCCATTTCCAGTTTGTCCTCAATTAGGTCAGATCGTGCAATAAAATCAATACCTTCTTTGCTATAAACGGCAACTCCTCCGCCTGCCCTATTTTTATATTTTCTCACAATATTATAATCATCAAATGCTACTTCAGAATTACACATATCTTCACTTAAATGGGTTTCACTCATAGTTAATGCATCAATTTGCGTTGCA
Organism: Arbacia lixula; assembly: GCA_963669155.1. Lineage (NCBI taxonomy): Eukaryota > Metazoa > Echinodermata > Echinoidea > Arbacioida > Arbaciidae > Arbacia > Arbacia lixula. Next base: position 30,113,712 of record OZ022578.1, read on the forward strand.
TCAAGCACTAGACGGGGTTCATCAATATTTTTAGCAAGTGAAACATAGTTCAAATGGGCTATTTTTAATCCATTTGCAGTACAGAGTTCATGTAAAATGTGATCTTCATGCCTCTCTTCCTCATAAAAATATGGCAACTCTATAAAACAGCATTTCCACCATACCCATTAGGCATCGGACATAAAAAGGTGACACTTTCCTGTGAGCAGTTCAGGTGACACCAACGAGAACAAATAGAACATAATATAGCATTTTCATTCGTTTACACTTTTGTTTTTATTGGGTGAACTTTCTTTCTTACTCGAGTCGCTCGGCGTCGTTTACGCTCCGGATGTGGACTCGTTTGTCGTCTGCTCCGCGGACTTTCACCAGCGCTGTGATTCTCCCATCTCTCGTCCACACTCGCCGGGCTGACTCCTTCTCCATGGCGGCGTACACCAGGCTTCTCTGTTTGGCCGTCAGGTCTTCGTGGATGAAGATAGGACTTCCTCTACAGTGCGATTTCGCATTGAAGACTGCCTGCCAGATGTTGTACGTACTGAATTCTACTATGAGTGGTTTTTGTCCAGGCTTCACTTGCGGATCTGGCCTGGCTGAGATTCGGTGGCTAAGGGATATGCACTTGAGGTGGAGCGTTATATTCAGGTGTTCCTGGACGACGGCAATGACGGCAGCGTCTGTATTTTCGTCAGTTGCTTCAGGGACACCATAGATGCGATGGCATTCACGCCAAGAGTATTGCTCCTCTTGATACTTTTATCCACGGAATTTAGCTTTGCTTTCAAGGAGTCTTGATTAGTTTGATCGGCTAAGATTTTTTTAGATGAAAATGTCGAAACAAATTTTTTAACAGCTACAGTAGTAGTTCCTTTCTTTGTTGGCAAGAGAAAATGCAATTCCAGGTGCAGAAAAATGAGATTTTTTGAAGGAATTTGACTAAATTTTTAGCAAACCTGTTCGCTGTTTGCTGTCAAACATAATTATGACATACTCTGTAACTGCACCTCTCATACCACTCTGTAACTTCACCAAGGAGCGATGCCCTCATACATCTACAACACTCTGTAACTGCACATTTGATATATATAAGTATATCCATGTATATATATATATATTCAATTCTTCATTCATTTAATAAAAAAATAAACAACTTTCATGAAATGAATACAAGGCATCACCAGAAAGCCGATGGCTTGTGAGGTGTGATAGCCTTTAACACGTGGTTCAATACACACTAAGTATAAAGTCCATTATCTAAATGACATACAGTAAGATAAACGAAAGTACACAAATTACATATAAATACATACTTTAAAAATACATCAAATAAAAACTAATGCAAGCAAACACACACAAAAGCAATATGTAATATCAAAGTATCAAAACATACTGCACCTATACGTATACCTCCATATGTGTACCCTTTCCCACGCCCCGAGGGCAACTCAAATTACAACAAAATATTTGACTACTGCAGCGATATTTGGAGAAGTGCAGGAAAAGAATTATTAGATAAGCTGCAAAACAGAGCCCTTCGAGCTACCTTAGATGTTGATTGGAAATATCCAAGTGATTTATCATTTCTATCGTTGCAAATAAATGACTGTAAAGACAAATTGACAATTAGGAGAAATAAGCGTGTAATATTGAATATACATAGAATTCTACATGGAATGTATGCCCATACCATACGTAGATAGTTCTCATTAAAAACGTATTACTATGGGCTAAGGAAAACAACATTGCTATTAGACGTGCCGCTGCTTCGTACAAATGATAAAAAACACAGTCTTGCCTATCGGGGAGCCAAAATGTGGAATGAATTATCTAATGAAATACGAATCTTGCCGAATTTTAACAAATTTAAGACTGCCCTCAATAAGTACAGTTATTGAGTGCTGTATTTGTAGGAGAGGATCGCTCCTTCGCGCAATTGCAGACTGGTATGAAGGAAATGCTTCTTGGTGTAGTTACAGAGTGGTATGAGAGGAATGCTTCTTTGCGAAGATGCAGAGTGGTATTTGAGGCGTAGTTACAGGGATGTATGTATGAGAGGAACGCTTCTCGGTACAGCAGCAGAGTGGTATGTGAAGAACTTGGTGTGTTTTCTTTGGCATAGCTGGAGAGTGGAGTCAGAGGAACTCTCCTTGACGCAGCTGCAGAGTGGAGTGAGAGGAATTTTCTTGATGCAGCTGCAGATTGGAGTGAGAGGAACTCTTCTTGGTGCAGCTGCACTGCCATAGAGCACTGATGTTGTCATATCCATTGTTTTCTAGGTTTCTAGTTCGAACCAACATTAACCTAGTTAGAGTGTTTCTGATCCAACATTGTTGAGCGTGCTAGGGTCATGCACTTGCAACGAGATGTTTGATGAACTATAATGCTGATATTACGTCACGCATCACACGATACTCTATTATGCTTTTCACACTGGCAAAAATTAGCCCCGTACTATCCTTAGCCCCGTACTATCCCTAACCCCGTACTATTTTTTTGAAGCTTTTCACACTGGCATTTCTTAGCCCCGTACTATTTCTTAAACCCGACTAGCTTTTCACACTGTTCTCACTCGAAATCGTTAGCCCCGGACTTTCTTGACAGCTTATGAATATTCATGAGTGTACGTCTTGCACATCGGCTCTTTACCACTCCGCATCAAGGTCACTCGCCCGTCGGGCCTTATCTGATTGGTCTCGGCGTCTCGGCCTTGCCAGCTGACACGGCATTCCCTTAGCCCCGTACTATTTTTCGTTTCTTTTCACACTGGCGCTCTTAGCCCCGGACTATTTGGCTTGTCCCTGCAATTGCGGTGTTAGCCCTGCTTTTTTGCAGGGCCAAATAATCCCGGATTATTGGTGGGGCTAGCCGACTTTGGTAAAAACCAATGTGAACAGAAAGTGGGCTAAGGAAATTTTTGCCAGTGTGAAAAGCATATATGAGAACCCTACACCAAACAAAAGAAAAACACATGGAAGCTGGAGATGGTATAACGACGGTATGCCAGGTTTTCATGGGAGATTACCGCTACACCAGCAGCGTTACCAACATGCTGAGGCATCTCAAGTGGCATACACTACAAGAAAGAAGAGCGCAGTTTAAGGTAAGCTGGTAAGGTTAAAGTTTAATGCTCTACCGCATCATCAACTTCATGATTGAAATACCTGCAGCACAACACCTCATCCTAGTCTTCACTTCTCCGTGTGGTCTCCACAAAAGATACATATCCCATATGCTCGAACATGTGCTCTAAATACCAAAGATCTTTCTTCCTGGACTCGAACAGACTTTGGAATGCTCTGCCAGCAAAAACCATCATCTCTCGTGTGGACGAGAGATGGGAGAATCACAGCGCTGGTGAAAGTCCGCGGAGCAGACGACAAAACTGAGTTGCACGACATACAACTGCGCTAGGACTGCGCCTGTACATAGATTAGAATTTCCATAGCACTGTACATAGACTGCACAACACATTGCACGATAATACACAAACAGCAAGATGGACTGTACTTCAATGGAAGAAGAAGAAGAAGCTTATGTTCTATTATCCTTTCTGCAGAGAAAATGACGTCATCGTGTCGATTCGTCGGGCAAGTCGTGAAGTGAAAGCAGTGCCGCATGAAGCCCTGGTGGAGTGGTTTCGTGAGGCTGGCCGAACTATTACGCTGGTAAGTGCTTTCTTTTCCTTGCCCCGAGGGTGATATCATTGTTTGGCATTGTCTTGTCAGCAGATTGAAAAGGTTGCTTCATTATTTACCATTTATTTCATTGTTCATAAACACAATTCAACGTATCAATTTGCACAATAACGTGAAGACATCAAAGTACATATATCAATAAACAACATTTACTCGTAACTGAGTACAAAAAAAATGAATTAGATTCTTCAATTTCTCGAAATGAATAAAAAAAAAAAAAATTCTGGACGCTATGACTTTTTAATTTTTTCCAAATCAAATATCTTTATTTTGAATTGCTGAAAATATATATAACTACATAGGCATTTGTTCCTGAAAATGAAATGTTTACGAAAAATTGTAATTGTATTCATCATTATGTTATTTGATTTATACCCAAAATATAAACGGAACCATTAGTAAGGGAAACGCTTATCATTTCTGAAGCCGTGAGCTTACCTCTTCCCACAATGTTGTACACAGGGACATGGCAACAATGAACGAAGAAGAGTTTGCGTTTCAGTGTTGTAAAAGTTACAAACAGGTGATGATTTAGTTCCTACTTGAAAATTCCTACTTTCTTTATGAAAGACACGAAAAGATACTGGACATGGGAAAACCCTAATGGTACAACCAAGAATCAAATTGACTTCATTCTTTGCAGCCAAAGAGGAATTGTTCAAAGCTGTGAGGATATTACCAATGTTGATATTGCAAGCGATCACCGAATGGTAAGAGCAACACTATGTACCAACAGGAAGCTTGCTAGACTAAAGTTCATTAACAACAGGAAAAGAAGAATTAATGTAGTGAAAGGAAAGGAAAGAAGAATTCCAACTTGAACTGAGAAATCGTTTTACAGCATTAGATATTGAAGATGTAGACATCAACACAAGATGCAAGACAATAACTAGTACATGCATAATGTTGGAGGAGGCATGTCTAACATATCTAATACCACCAAAAAAAGCAAGTGTTCATAAATCAAAGGAGGATTAAGAAATAGAGGAACTGGATACAGGAAGAAAACTACTCAGAGAAATTGAAACAACATCATCTGATGAAAAGATAGAAAACTCAGAAATAGTAAAGACAGTGAGAATGAAACGTTGACAAAGGCTGAGGAAAAGGAAAAGAGAACATATTATTCTAACAATTCTGGAGAGTGGGAAGGGTCCAAGACTGTATTGAAATCAAACAGCAAGAAAACAAGAATCACCCAACTCAAACATAAAGATACGAAGACGTCAGATAAATCAGAAACTTCTATAAATATGCTTAGAGTTTTATCAGGATTTTATGCGCTTGATTTAATGATCCTAGCACAAGTATCTAATTTGCATAAATAGTGGCAGATGGTGCGTTTATTGGCATAAATAGCTGTCAATATTACTTTATTATCATACATAGCGGTCAATAGTACTTTTATCAACATAAATTTGCTTGTGCTTTAAGAATCCCTATAGGAGTTTGCGTGTTAATTCATTGGGCCTACCAAATGACCGCCACCTTCCAACATGTCCAAAATGGCCGCCACGAGTGACCACTTTTGACCATATCTCGACTAATACAGTATTAAGGGTTGCAATTTATGTGGCTTTAAACCGATTATAGGTGTTTGATAATCCAGGAAATTATTCAAAGCGACCCAACTCGACATTCTCCATAACAGCTGACATAATACCGACAGCTCGTTTTGTCTTCATCAACTTACATTGCCACTATTCTGGTTAAGTGTTTTGGAGAACCATAACTATTTAACAAGATTAGTACTGTTCTTGATATTTGCATATCATATAAAATATAGTTCAATAAAACCCAAGAGAGAAAGAGAGAAGAAAGAGCAGAAAAGACGAAGCAAAATTACCAACAATTTTACCAATAGAAGTAGAAGAGGCAATAAAACAAATGAAGGAAAACAAAGCACCAGGGCATGATGACATAACAAGTGACATTATTAAAGCTGGCGGGGAGGAAACAAAGGGAAAATTGACAAACCTGTTCAACCAGATACCGCTGGAAAAAATCCCAACCACATGGAGGGAAGAAAGCTTATTCTTGTGCATAAGAAAGGGGACAAGGCAGACATAAAAAAGCTACCGACCGATCAGTCAACTATCTCATACGTATAAAATATTCACCAAAGTAATTCAAAACCGGATCAAGATGATATAAGACCAGATTCAACCTAGGGAGCAAGCTGGACTTAGACGAGGTTTCTCTATAACAGATCATCTACATTCAATCAATCAGCTCACTGAAAAGTCCAATGAGTACCAGCTCAAGCTCTGTCTAGGCTTCGTAGACTTTCAGAAAGCATTCGACTTCATAGAACATAAGGACATGTTTGATGCCCTAAGAAATATAGGAATTGAAGAAGGTTACATTCACATCTTGGAAGGCATATACCATGTATACACAGATGCTACTGCAAGAATCCACATCGATAATGATATCTAAAAAGAAGTGAAGATAAATAGAGGTGTCAGACATATTATCACCTAAAATTTTCACAGCAGCACTGCATGACGGGCTTAGAAAGTCCAACCTTGAAGAAAAAGGAATCAACATAGATGGAGAAAAACTAACTGAACTACAATTTGCAGACGATGTGGCACTGATTACAACCTCTGTACAAGATATGGAAGAACAGTTGCGCACTCTGAACGTTGAAAGTAAAAGGGCTGGCTTGCAAATGTATATGGGAAAGACAAAATTCATGACTGACTTTGAAACAACAGAACAAATAAGAATAGACCATCAACAGTTAGAGACAGTCGACAGTTACATGAACTTGGGAAAAACCTTGAAAATGGAGGATAATACAAGAGAAGAAGTATTGACAAGGATAAAATGAGGGTGGAGATAATATGCACAGGGAATTTTAACCGACAATACCACTTACAATAAGGAGAAGGATATTTGACCAGTGCATTTTAACAACAGTGACATATGGAGCAGAAACCTGGTCTACAACTAAAGAAATGGAACATCAATTGAGAACAACACAAAGAGCTATGGAAAGAAGAATGCTCAATTTAACATTACTTGACAAAGTGAAACACACTGACCTCCGGCAGAAAAGGAAGGTCAAAGATATTTTAGTAACAATCAAAGAGATGAAATGGAGATGGGCAGGACAATTATATAGAGCACAAGACAACAGATGGAACAAGAGACTCACAGAATGGCAACCGAGAACAGGAAAATGAAGAAGGGGCCGACAAAAGAGAGGGTGGAGATACGAAATATCAACATACACAAATACAGCAACGTGGAACAGAATAAAGGCAAATAGAAGTGAATGGAAACTGATTGAGGAGGGCTTCATCCAACAGCGGTTGAACAATGCCTGATGATGAATGAGAAAAGGTGTTTGTCAGCAGATCTTCGTGCCAAATGATTAAATTGATGCCCAGATAAATTACAGTACATTTTACTAAGGGATTTCCCCCGCCAATTTGTTCCAGTGCCCCATGTCTGTATGTCTCTTCCTTTCTGTTTTCGTATCTCTCTCTTTCTCTCCCGTTCACTCTTTGTCTTCGCGTTTATCTTTTCCCCACTCTCCTTCTTGACAATAGTTGTGCGAGAACTTGATTAATGAATACTTTTGCGTTATCATTTGTGCGTTCAAACCTGAACAAATTAATATATAGTGACTGTAGCAACTGCAGCAATTTGGGTAAATTTGCTTCATAGTCACATCGAAAATGATCTGGGGGCCCTGTTGCATAGGACCTATTTAATCGATGTTTCTATATTTCTCCTAGCTTATTCGCCGGAATGGACAAGAGCTCGTGTGGATTGCGTTCCGCGTGGGGTTAAAAAGTAAGTGAGGTGCATGGGTTAATCACTTCCTCGTTGTTCTTTGTTAATCTCTTGCAAAAACGCTACAATCAGATGATTGTCATTCGTGAAGCCTGCTCTGAAATGCGATCATGTTCGACGAGTTTCAAACAGTTGAATCTATATTTTCATCTCTGATTTTACATTCTCTAATTCAACGAGACATGGACGTGGACTTGGAGACTAAGGAAAAGTGTCATCATGCTCACTTTGTTTCTCCACTTCTTCACACATGTGCATGGCAGAGAAAACTCCAGTCGTAAAAAAACGGTACAAGCGAAGCCTGGGGGAGGTGACTCCTCAAGACCCAGGCAATCTTCCCGACTGGACTACACCCATAGTCGACCCGACGCTCTACCGCTACAGCAGGACCTCGACTGTGCGGGTGTTCACCACGGCACAGGGCTCGGACATGATCTTGGGCATTTACCCAAAGAATTCGAGCTCTAAAGTCGCTCTATTCAGAGTTGATGAGTGTATGTATGCTTAACTGTGGTATCTATACATGCTGTAGGCCTACTTGTACATACTGGCGTTTAGACGTTTCTATATTTGAATGTAAATGTGAGCTGGAAAAATATATGCTGTATCTTATCATTACTTGTCGTTGGCGTGTTCAAACTCGCTGTTCCCCACATGTGTGTCTCAGTGTAGTCCCCCAGCGAACGATGTCGGACTACCTAGATTTGGTGACGCACAAGTATGAGGAAACGCTGTGATATAACCTCACACTATTTATTGTATTGCAGACTCTGCCTTCTTCCGTATGTACTCAGTGTAACTTGTATGAAATATTTTTCCTGACACTATCGCTATGACATAATACTAACAAATCAATTAGAACTTCCCTTCGCGGACAAATTGAGATGCAGCCGTAACCATTAAAGCATTTCTCTTGACCTTCAAAATCAGCATAATGGGGTTTCCTGCCACATAAATTGGCCACATGTATTACATCGATGCTAGTCGTTTTTGTCTCTCCTGAACGAAGTTCGGCTGAGACCTAGTAATCACTTTTCCTGTTAGTATGTTAGTCTGTTTAAAAAAAGATACAGTTTTGGTTTAACTTGCCCTCATTTGGGTAATAGCACATGTGTGCTGATGAGGATGATGAGGTCAAAGATCATTTAAGTGTCAAAAGGTCAAACATCAATATCAAAGTTTTAGGTTAACTTGCTCTCGTTTTTTTTCTGCATCAATAGTGTTCATACTTTATGAGCCTTGGTTGATACCAAATGTTTGTTAATAATGACGATGATGACGGATACTGTCCTTTATCCCATGTTTATTCCCGAAATATTTTGCCTGGATTCAAGAAATAAATGTCATACGCAGACGTTGATAAGGGACGATACACTCATTAGATGCAGGTGTACATTTGCGATGTAAAATAAAGATGATTATAATGTTAAATATGTTACTCACTGCGGATATAATCATTAGTGATAATTTGTCTCGCAATGTTTACATGGTATAGTCAACAAGGAATTTAAAAAGATCACGACGTTTCGCGCGCCGCTGCAACACTTCTTCAGGTGTAATTTAGTGAGTAGGGATTTAAATACCCTTTCGTCAATGCAGCCCACTAACCGAGGACAAAGGACGAAGCCCAATACTATTAGTCGACATTATGCCGCTGGCACGGCTCACATCCTCGAGCGATAATATGATTTTAATACCGATAAAGGACAAAGCCACTGGAGGGCACACACGGGTGATCGCTTCTTGATACGGGGTGGTCGGGGAGTCCAAAACTCGGGGATATCGATCCCGTTGTCTCGACTGAAATCATTGGGTTTCAGGCGGATATTGATGGCTTTCTTTACCCTACGTGTATACCAGTGTCATTGTTAGGTAATGCACTAAACCCCATCCTAGTCTAGTTGGTTCTGCTTATCTCATGCATGTTCGGCTACTGCTGAGCTGTCAGTTTGGAGGTGCCTGACATCTCTCTTATGCTCAGTGATTCGCTCAAATATAGGCTGGGCAGTTTCACCGAGAGACGAAAGATTACACCCTTTGCAAGGGATGTTGTATACAATTCCGTCTCGTCTGTGTAGATGAATTGGATCTTTGGGGCGTGTTATTTACTGTCGGAAAACCGTTGGACACCATGGCCTTCTAGAAGGCGCCTGAGTTGTGGGGGCACTCCATCAATGTATGACAAAACTACGAAAGACTTGCACTCATTCGGATCCTTTGGTTTTTTAACGTTTTCCGCTTGGTGTTTTGTAAAAAAAAAAATGTTTCTTTTTCACCCAATCAAACTAGTGCCACCCAAGCTATTTGTAATCTGGAAAGGTGTATAATGGACATTGACACTTGGTTGAAGTCACACTCATTACTTTTGAACCAAAGTAAATGTGAGTTCTTACTTTTTGGCTCAAAATCTCAACTCAACAAATTAGACATTGATTCCATTTCCATCTCAGGTAGCAACATTCCCTTGTCAAAATCATGTCGCAACCTTGGTGTTGTTTTTGACTCCCATATATTTATGTCCAATCAGATTACAAGTGTTTGCAGATCAGTTCGCTATCAATTGCGCAACATTGGATTTATAAGAAAGTATTTCATTCGCTCTGCAACAGAGAAACTAGTACATTCATTCATTTCGTCGCGGCTCGATTTTGGTAATGGCCTCCTATACAACTTACCAGACTCTTAAATTGGGAAACTGCAGAAGTTACAAAATGCAGATGCACGCATTGTAATTTTAACCGGAAAGCGCAGCCACATCACCCCTGTCTTGAAAAGTCTTCATTGGTTGCCCCTGAGGGAACTCCTTGTTTTTAAAATACTTCTTTTAGTCTTTGATATTGTCAATGGAACTTCCCCCAGTTATAACAAATCTTTAATTCAAAATTACCAACCATCACGAACCTTAAGATCCTCCACATCCGGTCTTTTGCAAGTTCCAGTTTCAAAGAGATCGTGGGGAGAACGGGCCTTTGCACATGCCGGGCCAACCCTGTGGAATTCTCTTCCACAGAGTTTGAAAACCCTGACGTCAGTGACCACCTTCAAGGGCAACCTAAAGACATCCCTGTGTAATGGTGATTTTTGACGTACAAGTTCATACCTGTATTGTATTTTCTTTTCTCTCTCTCTCTTCAATTTGCTCTGAAGCGCCTTGAGCATCTGATTAAGATGGAAAGTACGCTATATAAATTCTATGTATTATCTTATTATTATTATTATTATTATTATCATTACTATTATTATTATCAAAACGTCGGGGATAACCGTTAAGACTCGGGGCACTGCGGATTCGAACCCGATCTTCGTTTAGCTGTTGGGGGCTTGTCGCGAGGTTTGACTGTTTGATGCTCTGTCAAAAGACAATTCACCAGTCCTCTCTTCACCGATGTCGGTTAGTGAGATTCGAATGCATTGCACTGGTGTGTTAGTGGAGCCTTCCTGTAAACTGGGATGGAGAGCCTGTGGTTCTCGTGCCTGTGAACTAGCGTGTCTAAGAATTATATCTTCTATTCACACTCAACATCCGACGTAAACTGAATGGATGGTTGGCGGCTATTCATGTGTCTGAACAGATTCTCTGGTGAAAGTATAATCTACCTATATCCTCCAAACTCGATAAATGCAAGAGAGAGGGCATGTGTCCAACGCTTCATCTTAAAAACTTTCCATGTACAGGTTGGCCACGACAACAGAGACAGGACTGCCCATAGCCGCCTCTTCCGTCTGTTCATAGTATTTATCCTTTTACAGAAAATATGTGGATCTGAGAGCAAACTCAAGGAGTTGAGCGAGCTGTTCTGGTGACAGTGAGGTACGAGTAGATAGGTTTCTTTCTAATTGAAGGCGTTGCAAACACCCGCAATCGTTACATTAGCGAAGAGAGAGGCTACATCAAACGATACCATGCTTTCTTGTGGGCCAATGGCTTGCTCTGCTATAAACTCTGCAAAACCACTTAAATTGGGAATCGTGTGTTCTATGGAACCGGTTAGGTTGTGCGCAAACGAAACAATGCATGACACGTTGGGACGAAGAGGAACTGTGGGCTTGTGTATCTTGTGTAACTCATTATTCTAGGTGGTTGCTTCTGTGTAGGTTTCAGCCTTTGATAGGTTGGTATATCCATCACGTTGCTTTTATTTAAGTTCAGCAGGGTGCCGGAAAGCTTTCGACACAGACGATCTGCTGGATCCTTCCTTTACTCTAACAAATCGGTCAACTTCTCATGGTATGTGGTGGTGTCAAGAATGACAGCTGGGAGGATAGTAATACTATCATCAGCCTTCAAAGTCTTGGGAGCGGTGTGGATCTCTTTCGGGATGTTGTGCTTAGGAGGAGGGGGGGGGGGTGCTTTCTGTAGAATGCTATCTACATTTCTGCGGGTGGCGTCGGCCGACACCGTATCATGTTTCTTGACCGCATTCTCAACTTGCGCAATGATTTCAGTACCTGGAATCCTTCTAGCGGAGACGGCAAAGCCAAGGCCTTGAGAATTTGCTGTTCCAAAGCAGTAATCGTGTCTACTTTTGCATTGCATTTCCCAAAAAGTCACCGGTACGTAGGGTAAAGGAGCGGCCATCAATATCCGCCTCAAACCCAATGATTTCAATCGAGACAACGGGATCGATATCTAAGTTTTGTATTCGTACGATACGCCGCCATGACACTCACCTACCACCCCGTATCAAGACGTCATAGCGGCTCGTTAATTGATTGTTGTTACCGCCCAACGATACGAACCCTGCCAACGGTTACCAGTGTGTGCCGGCCAGTGGGGTTACCGCCCGATGATGCGAGCCGTACCAGCGGCCTATTGTTTGGTCGAGCATCCGTGTGTGCCGACTAATAGTATTGGGATTCGACTAGAGCTTTGTCCTTTGATCGTTAAGGACATGGTCCTCGGTTAGTTCACTGCACTGACCAAAGGGTATAAACCCCTACTTACCACAACTTTGTATCGCACCTGACGAAGTGTTGCAGCCGCGCACGAAACGTCGTGATCTTTTTAATTTCCTTGTTGACCATACATTGCAAGACAAACGATTATTACTAGTCATGATAATCATATTGCGAATTTTTGTTCCAATAAGTGATACCGGCCTAAGATATATTTATATTTTGTTGCCGGAGTAGTAAGAACATAATTGTCATTATCATAATGATAACATGTTTATCAATCAATACTATTTGCAAATAAATGTATATAGAATTGTCGATAGCGAATGAATGAAATAAAGAAATGTAGAAAAAAATTGAGAAATCTTACATTTTGTTGAGATGGTTTAATTGTAAACGTTCGCACAATGTGAAAGTGTATGACGAGGAAACTAAAGAGCACGCTACGCTTGTGCAACCTCCTTATCCATCATGTCCATGTAACTGCCAGCATATTATGTGTAACAGCCTATAACTTACAGGCAGTTAGTGTTTTAAGCCACTTTTCGCAAGGAATGTATGCATGTCGGAATGCACCATTATCCACCCTTTAAAAATGACCACCCAGTCAAATCCCTCACCACCACACTAATGGTAACGTACCCGAACGTCATCTGAGAGGTGTTTCGCTCAATATTTACCGGACTTTGGTTCATTTGTGATAAAATCAACATGGTTTCTCCCAACAGTTGAGATGAAAATGAACTTCTACGAAGAGATCGACTCCAGCAGTGGGGGTGGAGAGGCAATCATCTTCTCCGCCATGTCAAGTACAGCTGTTCCTGGGAGAAGGGTGTCGAATCCAGGAGGCTGCCTGCGTAGCGTTGACTGCGACGACGAGTCTGATGATGATGACGGCTTGATCTCTAATGCATGCTGCATTGCTGGAAATAGTGCCGGCAAAGTGCAAATTTTGGTAATGATTTTTCTTACCTCTTCAGCTGTAGGTTTCTGTTGAAAAACGACCGTGAAAGCTCGGTTGAACAAGTTACGAGACTCCGGCTTAAGAATTCACTAAGTTAAAAAAAATATCTTATATTGGTAGTTGCTTATTCATTTCCGGCAAAATGCTGGGGTACCTTAATAAAGTGAATCAATTGAAAGATACTGGGAAATAGAAAAAAAAAATCCTCCTTTCGTTAAGAGCAAAGTTTTTCAGTTTTAAATACGCAAAACTGTAACCAGGCGTTTCCTCGTCACAGGCTAGATAAAATGCGCACATGCGAAAGTCAATCAGATGCACCAACTTACTAAAATGTTATTTCTGCAAGTAATGCGATAAATCTTGTTACGTTCAGAGCAAAATAATATCATAATGTGCTGGTTGAATAATGTAAGTCTACTGAACCAGATGTAGTCAACTTTTGAATTGTAATAAATGTTTTTATGAGATTTAAATGAGAATTTTTTTTAACGTTCTACGTTAAAGTATCATTGCATCAAAGTCAAACTTAGCCCGATGGCATATTTTAAATGATAATTTGTGTGAGTTATGCAAAGAAATTGAAACTGAAACAACATTTTAGTTCCCTTTCTACTGTAAAAACGTTGGAGCATTTTGAAAACTTGTACGGACCACGGTATTTACATTCTGTGAGAGAGAAAAAGAGAATAATGGAAAGATTTAGATTTAGGGCATGATATTGCGAAAGGCAGGTATTTCATTTTAATCATTATTTGGATTTACGCACAAACCATTGTTGAGATGTACCATGAGACTTCTTAGTTATTCGAGTTCAAATCGTAGCTGAATTTGTACTTGAAGCATGATTGTGCATGAGAAACTTAATGTAGAAATACTTAGTGGTATTTGTATTTTGTAGAAAAAATATTTTATTGTGATTTCTTTTCTTTTTTTACGTTTCTTAGATGAGTATTACTGTTCTTAGATGAATATGCTCAATAGAGGAATAAGAATGTCCGTATACATAACCATATTCAAAGTTTAGTTTAATTTTATTGTCGAGCAGCATATAATTTTATTAATTCACCACTTTGTCATGCTCTTCATCTCCAGGGCTTTCCAGAATACATGACGAATCCAACTGCAGATATTCTAATAGATGTCCGAATGTTCCGCGCAAACCAACAGGCGAACGGTTCCTTTCACATTAAGGCGGCAAATACAGGCACGATATTTTTCTCACAATTAGCGTGCATACGATTTAATGTGCGGGTCAAGTGACAAGTATAAAGTTGTAGCTTAGTGCATAAATCACCTGTGCCAACGAGTATAACGGTGTTGCTCAGTGCGTGCACCACATGCACCAATGAATGTAACGGTGTTGCTAAGTGCTTACACCACCTGTACCAATGATTATAATGTTGTTGCTCAGTGCTTACACCACATGGCATATGGAACATAAGACAGTGAAACAACTTTTACGACTACATGTGCATGTCTTTGCGTTCCGTCTAACATGATCAGTGATTTCCGTTGAAACCTGTAGGGAACCAATTTATTTATTTGTATAGACCCCCAAATCTGCAAATGCGGCATACAAGCCTTTGTTCTCTCAGGCAGCAATATGATTAAGTATCACACGATAGTATACCGTACCGTACCATCACCTCACATACTTGAGAACCATTCCAAACTGGGAGATGGTCATCTGATGTACTACAGTAGAAGTAGTAGAAATCGAAGTATGAACAATTAGAGTAAATGCATTAGCAGAAGTAGTAGTAGTAGTAGTAGTAGTAGTAGTAGTAGTAGAAGTAGTAGTAGTACAGAAAGTTGTTAAATTATTTGTAGTAGTTCTAGTAGCAGCAACAGCAGTAGTGGTTATAGTAGTTTTAGTGGTAATATTGTATTACCACCAGTGATACCAGCAGCTGTAATCTTGGCACTCGCACTATAATAGTACATGTAGTAGAAGAAGTGGTGGTGGTGGTGGTAGTAGTAGTAGTAGTAGTAGCAGTAGCAGTAGTAGTAGTAGTAATAGTGTTATTACATGTAAAATAGATGAAAAACAAATTAATTCATTTAGAGCACTTAGCCCCTGAATTTATTCTTATTTTCCCCTTAACTTCACAGATATGAATCTCTACCTGAAAAGAGGATCAAACGGTCAGGCGATTTTGCAGAGCAGTACATCATTGTTGACCATTACGTCATCCACGTAACTACGAGCGCTGAGTTTGCACAGGGCACGGTGTGCTGCATTGCACACGTCTGCGGTCTATGGTGTTCGTGAAATACACTTTCATTGAGAAAAGCGGTTGTTAGTGATAGAACGTTTTCTTTAGAAAATCTGTTGAAAATGAAGTACGGGAGATGACGTCATAGGCGAGAGTTTTGGAGAATGGCTCACAATTGATGTGTGAGGGGGTTTCTTCGCATGCTACTGATTTTCCTTGCTTGGGACGGTCAGACGACCGTGAGTTATGATGATAAATTGATGATTTTTGATGAGCCCTACGTTGTAAGTACACAACTATGACATAATGCCGTTGATGACATGTTGATCGGTAATAGTATATATACATTATGCTGATGTTGACAGGAGGAAATTTGGTTCTATAGATTTGTATCGAGAGACGTTTAGTAGCGTGCGAGTACATATAGCGAGTAACGCAATGAAAATGCACAGTGCTGTGTAAGGCTTCCGTGTGCAAATTGAGTGACTGGCAATTTATACTGTTGCCACCAATGAACGTTCTTATTTGATATTTGGAACATCATAGGAATCGAACCCATCCAACAAAGCACAAAATGTGACAATTGCAATGCATGATTAAGACCAAGCATGATACCTTGCTTGGATACAGATGCGATCAAAATAATGAACGTGCATATAAATGAGATTTCTTCTTTATTGGTCATTGTCACAAGCAAATCTGGGGAGTCGGTCGACAGAGGGCGACGTAGGATATTTTTTGTTTTGAAAAAAGATTTTCGCGGGAAAATGACAGGTGACCCGAGGGGCGATTTTGTTAATCAGCGTTTATAAGTGGGAAGCAAAGGATTTTGAGGGCATACGAAATTGAAATTTGTACGGTGAAGGAGCGGCAGGCTGCGAGTCAAATTTGTGAATTTTTGTGGTGCTGTACCCTGCATTACAATATTTTAAAATCCACTAATTAAATGTTCAGCAGGCGATACTAGCAAAGAGGATTCCTCGATTCGGCACCTCCCTCGTTTTCACCTGGATTGCAAGAAATCATTATCTGGACCTACTTTTTCCGTCGGAGTCTTGGAGCCGGCCAGTGGAACTCCCGGCGGTTTCGGCTTCCATGTTTTTTTTTTTTTTTTTTTTTAGTAGTCTTTTTTTTATTGACAACTTCAATTCATATACAAAATAAATATATATAACAAATAGAACTTTGAAACATAGTATTTTCATGAATGTGACAATAAAACACAATGTCATACATCTTCCAATACGTAATTATAAATAACATTGATGATAATTATATGCATCAAGAAGAAACTTCTACAGAAATTTCCAACATAATGATTTATTTTTCAGTGTCAAATAAAAAACATAAGAGAAATTTTCCAAACACAAAAGTGAATAAATAAATCATTGATAAAATCTAAACGAATTGAAGCCATCAGCATATAGATTTTTGACCATCACCTCGGCCTCTTCACCCAAATAAATTCAAAAACAAACTCAGCCCTTGTCATTACCCCCCCCCCCCTTCCCCCACCCTCCCTTGAACACCCCATCCCCTATCCGGTGGAGAACTGGCTCTGGGCTCTGATACATGTTTACCTTTACTTTTCTCCTGCTTCCCGAAAAGAATTTCCTGCCAACTAAATTTATTTATTTCAAAATTTAAACTTCTTGCACATAGATCCCAAAGTGATTTTGGAAATTCACAAGTATAAAATACATGTTCATACGTTTCTTCTTCCTTTTCACAAAATGAGCATAAATTGGTCGTAATAAGACCAAAGCGGAAAAGGTGGTGGTTAGTGTATAAAATATTATGCAAGAGTTTATACTGGAACTCCCTTAATCGACTATTCAGTGTGCAATATCTTAGTCTTAAAAATATACTTTCTATTTCCTTATTGGTAAGATCTTAATTCGTTCTAATTCTGTCAATTTAATTTTTATATAACAGCTGTTCGTATATTTCTTTTGATTTCAAAAACATCAAATTAGTCGTTTTCTTACCCAAATTGAAATCGATTCCAGAGTTATGCTTTGCATTTATTTCAATATTGTTCTTCCAACTAACAAGTAAACAGGCATAAATATGCTTAATCTTTTCAACGTCATTTGCATCTAAATTCAAATTAAGAAAATGTGTATCACATTTTAATTTACCGTTATTATCCAAAATATGATGCAGTCTATAAACCCCTTTATCGTATAGAATCTTATCATATATACAACTCCATTTATATCGAATAAGCTTATTATTAAAAATCACCACTTTCCCAAACTCTGTACTTCTAATATGTCTTATATTTATCCACTCTTCTAACAAGTCCATGTAAAAATTTGGAAGCTGTTACTTTCAATAAACGTGGTATATAGTGACATGAAATTAACAGATCTCCACCCAAATGTTTAGTGACAAAATTAAAGAACCGTTTCCATTTCATATCTTTATCTTTGTTTAAAAGTCTTTGTTTGTTTGTTTGCATTTATTTCCGAATCAAAATAAAAAATACATACAATGTATACAAGTTAAGAAGCATATGTACAGTATCAGAAACGGAGGATAGCCCAAATTCAGCTGTATTAATGAAATACTGCTGTTCTTCCTTGGGGTCCTACATTTACTATTCAGAGAACAACAAGTATTTAACTACGAAAAATAACATATTACATACACACAAATCATTACAAAATCCTGTTCACGTAATACATGTATATATATAAAATATTTATCCAAAGTAATCATTTAATAAAGTCTGAAATGATCGTACATTTGCAGCATTTCGAATTCCAATGGGTAATTGGTTGTAATGTGATATTCCCCTATAGAAAAATGTTCTTTTACAATTATTTGATCTTGGTTTAGGAAGATTCAAGATTCAAGTTTTCACTTGAACGTAGTGCATATCTGGAAGTTCTAATTGTAAGGTTATCAGACATGTAATCCGGGCTAAGATTGTGCAAGACTTTGTACATCATTGTGTTCAGATGTTTCTTATAACTTAATCCACATTATTCGCTGAGCCTTTACCTGTACAGGGAAGTTTATCATCTTTAATCCTCCTTGCTTATAGTCTAAAAAAAATTGTATTCCTATTAATTTTGTCTTTCTTACCTTTCCATAAAAAAAAATCAAAAGTTAATTTATCCAATGATTCATAACCCACTTAGGAGAGACGCTCGGAAGAGTACTTTAGAATAGATATGCACCTTCAATAGTTGAATTTTCCCCATGAGTGTTATATCCCTTAGCTTCCAAAAGTGCAAGAGTGTTTTAATTTTGCTTAAGATTTCTTTGTAATTTAGATCTTCTTTCTTATGTTCATCTAAGGTGAAAAATACTCCTAAAACTTTAAGAAAATCCACGGTCTCGCCGAAGGAGAAGTCATAATGCAAATGTTGGCATGAACCTAGTTTTAGTACTTTAGTTTTGTCATTATTGATTTTTAATCCAGAAAGTGTTTCAAAATCTGCAAATAGAACTTTTAGCCTATCCACTCATTGTACATTACGAGCAAAAATTGTCATGTCATCTGCATAAAGAGCTAATTTAATTTCTTCATCTCCAAATCTAATTCCTTCAATCAGATTATCTTTTCGTAATTTATGAGCCATTACTTCAATACACAAAATAAAGAGGTAAGGACTAAGCGGATCCCCTTGCCTAACCCCCCTTTTTATTTCAAAATAGCCGGTGGAATTTCCTTAATTTAAAACGCAACTTAAAGTGTCAGTATACAAAACTTTGACCAATCTCCGAAAGGATGGACCAAAACCAAAAGCCGTCAGAGCCTTTTGAACAAAATGGTTTGATAACGAGTCAAAGGCCTTCTCAAAATCTATAAAAAACAATAGCCAGGTAGATTAAAATGGGATGTATGAAAAATAACATCATCTATAGTACGAATGGCTTCACCAATATTTCTACCTTGTATGTAACCCACCTGATCCCCCACAACGATTTCATTAGGTATTTTCTTGATTCGCTTAGCCAAAATTTTTGTTAAAATCTTATAATCTACGTTAAGAAGGGATATGGGTCTATAATTTTTCAATAAAAAAGGATCTTTCCCATCTTTAGCGATTAACGTAATAACTGCTTGTTTTTGCGACGAAGCCAATTCCCCGGACCAATATGCCTCATTTAAAGAATCTTTTACTAAATCTCCAATATCCGGCCAAAAAGTATAGTAAAACTCCGAAGACAGACCGTCATTTCCAGGTGATTTGTTATACTTCAATTCTTTTAAAATTTCTAGACATTCTTTGTTATTTATTACTCCTTCACAAAGTTCTCGAGATGTCTTCGCCAATTTAGGTAATCCTTGAAAAAATTCATCAAAGAGGTTATCCGAACACATGCACATTACTTTATCATACAACTTACTGTAAAATTCCCTGATTTCTTCACTTATTCTTTTTCATCACAGCAGACGTTTCCATCTCTGGTTTTAATTTTTTAATTGTGTTTTTTCTTTTATTACTTTGCATCAACTGGTTGAAATAACGCGAGTCTCTTTCACCACATTCATACCAGGAGGCACGAGATCGAACCTTAAGACCTTCATATTAACATAACTATAGATTTCCCTTAATTTCTCTTTTGTATTTTCTATTTTTTCTAAGGTATTTGCATCAGTAGGATCTTTCAATTGTTCTTCTAAAAACTGTACTTCTCTTTCTAAATCCGCTTTTATCAGCCAACTTTTTCGAGAATTTTTGTGTGAACCTTCGAATTATCATTTTTAGAAAATCCCATAACAACCTTTTATCTTTTATTTCAGATTGCAATTCATTTCTCAATTCATGAATTTCTTTCTTTAATTCCTTAACATAATCTTCATTTTCACTTTAACTGTTATTAAACTTCCAATATGGCCTCTTCCTACCAATAATTTAATTTTTTCTTTTGTCGAATAAGTGTACAAAAATTGAAGGATGATCAGGGGCCACAGATGGAATTATATCGCACTTTATAACCATTTCCTCTAAACATTCTGAAATTATCCAGTAATCAAGTCTGCTTTGCATGAAGGGGTTCTTTTGCAAATATGTAAATTGTCTTTTCAGGGGATGTCTAACCCTCCAAACATCAAAAAATTGAAAGTCTTCCATAAATTTTCCAAAGTCTCGATTAAATCTATTTGAAATCCTATTTACAGATTGTCCGTTATAATCTAAATTATTGTCCCTGATCATATTAAAATCACTAACCAATTATTACAGGGTATCTATCTTTATTCAACTTAGCAAGGGTTTTTCGTATTTTTTTAAAAAAATTGCAATTGTTCATTTTCAAAGTTTCTTGTAGGAAAATACACATTTCCTACAATCAACCTAACCTCTTCAAACTTACAATCTATGAATATAAATCTACCCTCATTGTCTCTTAAGACTTATATTATCTCTATATCTACCGTTGGCGCAATTAAAACTAATACACCCTTGCACACACTAAAATAACTGGTTAATCTATCCTCACATTCCCTAGTTCTAAAGGTTTCTTGCAAAAAGACAATATCGGCCCCTTTATCTTTACACCAAAAAAAGATACGGTCTCTTTTATCATTATCTCTAATTCCTTTCACATTGAGGGCGATCAATTTACAATTAATCTGGAGACTCATGAAAAAACCGATATGAAACAAATAGTCGAACACCGGAGCCAATCATCCACCAAAGGGGTTCCCAAAACTTGAGGCCCCCGTCCCCTCCCACCCCCAACCCTCCCCAAAACCCAGGGCAACTCCGAAGAGTAAGCTCCATGCTGTGAGCAAGAAGCAAGGTGGGAACGACCATGACCATTATAGGCGAAACCCTCTCCTCGGACAATGAAAGAAGAAAAAAATAAGATAAAAATAAAAGTAATCTAACAGGCACTCTTAACATAAAAGACGACACCAAAACAATACCTTAACAAGACAAGAGACTCGCACTGCGTTTCCCAACATAAATACAACACATAACAAAGGAGGGTAGGGCTTTCCCATGGGGTCTCCTACGAAATCCATTTCTTACATAAGTACGTAAAATCTGTAAAGAGCTTGAACCTTGCCCTTATTTTATGAAAGAGCATTCTTTCCCGGCATTCGTTCGTAAGAAGGATATCTAGTGTGTGTCCGGGAATTTACAACCGTTTAACATAACAAAGGTAAATGCAATGTAGGAATAAATTAAGATGAACACGGATCATTGAAATGAGAATAGGCGAACAGCGATTCCGGTGCTGTAGAGTGTGTTTATAATTGTCCAAATGAAAAGGGTAAAAGCTTCGAAACCCTAAGATAGTTTTTTTTTTTTTTTATAGTAGCTGCAATTGTAAATAATGAAAAAAGTACGGAAAATTTTAATAATGAATATATATTTGCTATTTACAGCAACTTTGGCCTATTGAGTTCTCAATTTTTTTTATGTCTGTGTTCAACCAAATTATCTAAAATGCCTTAAACATAAATCAAAGTTTCTTCAATTTACTTCCTGGTCATTCTTCCATCAGCTTTTAAACATTTCCGAGAAAATCAGGCTGAAGAAAATTGCTAATAGTGGTGCTACTTCCATCGATTGAGTTACATATCTCTTCGTATTAGTTTTTTCAAAGAAAACATAACCGAGGTAAAAATACATCTTGAAAATACTTGTCAATTGCATGATAAACATGCCTATTTCTTATGGTCTCGCTTAATACACACAATATTATTGATCTCTTGTCATATGAATGCTCTTTCCTTATTTAATATTCCGGAAAATGTATTTATCCAGTATATATACAAGGACAAAAAAAATCTTCCTTTTTGAAAATCGAAAAAATATCTTGACTCTCTTTAAGAACTATTATTGATTCACTCGATTTCTCGTCCAAGCATCATGATTATGCGGACATACTAGCTCAAGCACTTTAAACTATGCTTAATGACTGCAAGAATTGTACGTAGTGAATAAATGGAATCATGTATTTCATTTCCATCTCCTTCTGAATATAATAAAAAAAATATTCTTTACGTTTAATTAGGACATTTTTAATGTCACAACTTTTTCTCTCGTATTAATATGATTATATCATTCTATTTCAACATTGTCAAACTTGAAAAAGACCACTTTCTCTATACAAGCTATGAAGTCATTATGTTCCATTTTTCCTAGTTTCACAAACTTATGTCTATTTCACTATCTACGTATTGGATGTTTTTAATGTTGAGTATTATTCATTGTACAATCTGTCAATTTAAATTTCATGTCTTAAGATAGTATCACCACATGCCATGCGTATATCTGTGGCAAATAATCTGTGGTCTGTGCTGTTTGATTGAATGATACAATAAATACATCAATGTACTGAAATAAAAGTCACTTTTCTTCTTTTTTTTTTTACTTAAGATTGTATGCATAAATAGATGAATACTGGCTGTTCCACATTTCAACTTAATGTGTTTAAAAAAAACATAGCATATAACAAAAATACATTTCTAGCAATACTATTTATCTTAGTCTTTTACAGTGAAATTACACATTCATGATACAATATAGCTCACATTTTACAATGGTTTGTTGAATATTTTACCTTGAATCAATGAACATGATAAAAATGTTATATCTTTCTATACTTTATACTGTTTTGAATTAATTCTGTATTTTCTTTGAGAAACTATCCTGGATTCAAACAATCATGGTATTGATTTCTATATATTCAATATTTTCAGAATATCAAAACATTGAATCAAAGAACATGATAAGTATGTGGTTGTACAGAGGGTTGCTCACCTACTTCTTTTCAAGCGTTTACAAGTGCTGTCCAAGGTGATGTTGATCCCTTTACTCGACACTCTAGGGTTAGCTTGATTCCATTTAGACGAATCCTTGTTGATTTATTTTTATTTTTCCTCAATTGATAGGCGTGATTTTCCAACTCAAACCTTCGCTTTTTCAATTGTAATGGAAGATTTGTGACAAGTCGAAGCCGTGAACTATCAGAACTTGGTTGAGCATGGTGATTTTTCTTCAGCTGTGACATCTTGTAATCGATCAGGACTAGTCACACCATCGATTGGGCACTCTCCACGCTATCGATTCTAGTGCACTGAAAACCATTCACGAGCCACCTCTGGGACGAGGCGAGCATCATCATTTCTTCACGGATCAGCTGGACAACTTGCGCCAAATCACCGGATCAGATATTTATATTGTAACGAAAATGACTGAATGAATACGGACGGTGCGTGCGGGTAGGCGCGCGCGTGTTATGTAACGCCTGTATTGTCTGTATAATAGATGTAACACGAACGAGAAAATGGGCAGTTGTTTTTCAGCCACGCCGGAGGCGACACGTGTGTGCGGCGAGTCCCGGTGATTTACTTTTACAACGATTAAAGGCGAGTGTACGTCGTCAATTATAATCTAATGATGTTGTCTATGTTGTTTTATTTATTTTTGGGTGAATGCTTGGTTTTGGTTTTGCGTGAATGCAAGCTGAGTCTTTTGAGAGAGTTGAGCAATTCTAATGTACATCTTTATGTGAAGCAATAATATCCCAAGTACAACGCGTAACTGGACAGAGAGAGAGAGAATGATCCATGACCCAGTTACGTTGCAATATTTTAAATAACCGCAGAACTTTCGCATAGACTTTAAAACTATTTGGCCAGTTAAGTATTGTTTTTAATTTATTTATTTTCGTTTAATTTTGTGTCAGTGCTTTCTTTCTTATTCAAAGGAAGACATATATATATATATATATATAAAAGGCAAGGCAATTTCTTAGTGAGCATTATAGCTTTAACACTTTCTAGTTATTTATCTATATGAATCATTGTTTTTTTTTATAATCTCTCAAATGTACTTTTTAAATTATGTCTAGTGTTTGAAGTTGATAATAAATATATAACTGTGTCTTATTGTAACTTCAGATTAGTATGCCATATTGCCCTTATTTTTGTCTTTCATTCTAAACCACGAAGCCTTGACAGTCATGTACAATAAACATGCAGTCATCTTGAGAATAATTATCAGTGTACATCCTGAATCATTTCAACGTAATAAATGTGCAATGAGGAAGAGAGAATAGCAGTACAGCATTAGCAACGGTTTCACTGATTGATAGATATGGAAAAGGATAAAGTAAGGTACAATAGATTGATTTATAGATGAAAAGAGAGAGAGAGAGAGGAAATGAGGGAAGGAAAGAGTTTGAGTAAAATTTGATAGATCGGGAAAAAAGAAAGCGTGAGGATGATATATTGATTGATTGACTGATTGATTGATAGATCAAGGAGAAAAAAGAAAGCGTGAGGATGAGATATTGATTGATTGATTGATTGATTGATAGATAAATGAGAAAAAAGATAGAGAAAGCAAAAAAGGAATGAAGTAAAAGTGATTGATTGATATATCACAAAAGAGTGAGGGTGATAGATTAGTTGATTGATAGAAGAAAGAGAGAAAGATAGAAACGGATGGACAGAAAGAAAAGAGATTGATCAATTGATCGACTTTCACAATTATGGTAGAATTTATACTACATGGGATATGGGCGTGTCTACAGTTATGGGGTTACGTTTACTGTAACATTTGCAGGGTTACGCCATTTCCTGACCCACTTTTTCTGACCCACTCTTTCTGACCCTCTTTTTTGCCATTCACTCAGTACACATGGCAGTTTTCTTGAGTCGGCCTCTGTTATTGGCTACTGTGCTAATGAATATTCAAGACTATGGCTGGTCGAAATTCTGCACCCGGGTGCGTTCTCATTCACTGCATCCACGGCACAATGCACAGTATGAAGTATGCTGGCATATGCATACATGTACTCTGTGTGTGTACAGTGTGTATGTGTGCAGTGAGCGAGCTAGCTGCTCGCTCATTCACTTTCCTAGTATAGGTTAGCTGAGTGAAGCTGTAGGGATTATTTTCCTCTCCTTTGCTTTCCTGTTTTTAGCCCTCTTTTGTGTCACCTTTTCCTCTGACTGCAATTTTTCCGTGTGTGGATATATTGTGACGGTTCTGACAGCTGGATGTGGCATTTTGTTGAGTTTGTGGTGAGTTTCGGGCTGGTTTAGAATGCTTGGTAGATGACTGTTGTGTGATGACTGAGGTGTGACTGCCGTTTGTTTTTGCTCGCCGTGAACGCATTACGTGTGTGTAAGACTGGGCTGTAGCGCGAACAATACGATAATAGGTAGACATAGATCCGAGGTTTTTTGCTTTGCATCCTTTTCAGTCGCATTTCAGTTCTAATTTGGTTCACAATCCTGACCAGCACTGTTTTAGTTATCGTGTAGCTTTCATCAGTATACCTCTAAACACTTTTTTTTGCAGTTTAAATCAGGTGTGTTCTCAACACTTCAAATTTCATCGCAGACCCAGTCCCAAACACTCGTTTTGCTGTGATCGTGTTGTGGCTGTTGTGCAGAGAGAATGGCTGCTGTCCTCTTTTATTCTCTAGTTGCTTTCTTCCACAGGTTTTGCAAGCAGCTTGTCACAGTTTACCCCCTTTTGATCATATGTATATATGTATATCTTGTATAATAAAGAGAGCCTGCTCAGCAGGTGTTTCATTCTTCCTTTCTTCATCTTTCTAGTTCTCTGAACCCCAAATGATGAACAAAAAAAATCCACAATAACTATGTAAAGAAAGAAACAAACAAAAATAATCACACTTTTTTTCTTTTTCACTTCCAACACATCTGTTTCTATGGACTTTTTTCCCTCCATGATGCATGTTGTAAAACTATACTCCTCAGAGGGCAATGATTATATCAATGTAGTAACCAAATTCCTGTAAATTGTTTCAAGAAAACCACAACTTTTCTTCACTTGAGGTAAATGTCGTTTATCATGGTAAAAATACCATCAAAGTTTGAGGTGTAAGAACACTCCCTGAAAGAACATGGAGAAAAATGAATACTTAACATCACATTCGCATTCCTTTGCAAAATGTAGACATCACATGCCTCTCTGGAAGGTCATAATAGTTTGAGAACTTCCCCCAAGACAAGCCTGCAATGTTTACATTTTGCAAAAGAATGTGTTGATGCATAGTGTAGCGTCCAGACTATGAAGGTCTCTCGTAGGACGTTGATAGTCTACACTCCAAAACTTTTTGTTCTCCTCTTGTTATAAACATGCTCTTATCTCTTGAATACCAATGCTACCAATGCTAACAAAATCTTGCTTCCGTGATAAAATCAAACATTTTTCTTTATTTGTTGGTTATCTTATTGTGATACTTGCGCTTCTTTTGGATCGTGCCTTATCAAAATTCTCGGAGTATAAATATTCATTGTGTCTAGGAACGTAAGACTATCAGTTGTTTCTGATATCAGCTCGCACTCTAAAGCGCGTTCTCATTGACATCCCATTCGCAACCGCTCTCTGATTACACGCTCAGAGTCACGTGGCTTAATCCACGCGGGAATTGCCGGCGCCGGACTGCTCCACTACAGAAAAAGCGGACGGTGCTCTCAGAAAGAAAATATAATGTAAAAAACATTGGATTTTTGTGGGACAATAATATAAAAGGGAGTTTGTTTATCCTTGTTGTATTATTGAAGAATACATCATCTCATGAAAATGTTATTGAATGATTGAATAAGGAATATTTTTGATAGAAATTTATTATGCACCCCTATCAAACAGTCGATGACTCCAATATTTTTTTCTCTAGCGAGATTTGGGGAAAAAGAGATGGAAGATTCCATTTTGTTCTAGGGGATTTAGAGCATCATGTCGGGAGGGACAGATAAAAAAATGATAAATAGTCTGATAAAACCTAGCAAACATGAAATAATTATAACACAAACACATATCTATTTACTCAACTTTTTATCACAACATGGCATTTGTGCACAGTAATGGGTTTTCTAGTGTCCTTATATCAACTCATTACCCACATACAATGGTACAAAGGAACACATTACGTGAATCCCCAGGACGAAAAACCAGTAGAAACCAGTAGAGAAAAACCATTAGAATCTCTACTGGTTTCTACTGGAAATTTTCTACTGGTTTGAATATGGAAAGTGAAATGATTTCCAGTAGAAACCATTAGAAAAATACCAGTAGAATACCAGTAGAAACCAGTAGAAATCTCTACTGGATCCAATACAAGACCAATAGAAGACCAGTAGAATACCAGTAGAAACCAGTAGGAATCTCTACTGGATCCAATAGAAGACCAGTAGAAACCAGTAGGAATCTCTACTGGATCCAATAGAAGACCAGTAGAAACCAGTAGGAATCTCTACTGGATCCAATAGAGCTTCCTACTGGTTTCTACTGGAATTTTTCTACTGGTTTGAATATGGAAAGTGAAATGATTTCCAGTAGAAACCATTAGAAAAATGCCAGTAGAATACCAGTAGAAACCAGTAGGAATCTCTACTGGATCCAATAGAAGACCAGTAGAAGACCAGTAGAAACCAGTAGGAATCTCTACTGGATCCAATAGAGCTTCCTACTGGTTTCTACTGGAATTTTTCTGCTGGTTTGAATATGGAAAGTGAAATGATTTCCAGTAGAAACCATTAGAAAAATACCAGTAGAGTGCCAGTAGAAACCAGTAGCAATTTCTCCTGGATCCATCAGAATACCAGTAGAAACTAGTAGAATACCTACTGGAGCCATCAAGAGACCAATAGGAATCAAAATTAAAAATATTGATAAAATATCGATTTAAATTTAATATATGATAATCCGAATTATGACATATTTCCTTATCATTTTAACCTAATCCTATCCTATCCTATATTTATTCCTATCCTATCCTACACCTATCCTAATTCCTACTCTTACCTTTACAGACTTTCATATATATAGCAGTACCGTTATAAGGTTCATAAGATATTGGTTACTCTAACTTACATTTAAGAAGATCATTTTTGTTGTTGTTATCATTATTGTCTTCACTTAAGTAGGTGACATTCACTATTTTACGTTTAAACTTGAAATCATTACTTGGTAAAATTCCTTTTATCTGGTTAGGTGGAGGTTATCTATTTAAAAGTACAAAATTAGGACACGTAAATACATGCATGAATATTCATGAGCATCTCTATTTCTATTGGTTTCTATTGGTTTCTACTGGTCTCCATTACCAGTAGAATTCACTGGTCTCTAATGGTTTCTACTGGTTTGACTTTGTATTTTTCATACTCCTTTTCCAAACATTATATCTCACTAGTTTCTATTGGTTTCTACTGATCTCCAATACCAGGAGAATTCACTGGTCTCTAATGGTTTCTACTGGTTTGACTTTGTATTTTTCACACTCCTTTTCAAACCATTAGATCTCACTGGTTCCTATTGGTTTATACTGGTTTGACTTTGTTTTTTTCATACTCCTTTTCCAAACATTATATCTCACTAGTTTCTATTGGTTTCTACTGATCTCCAATACCAGGAGAATTCACTGGTCTATAATGGTTTCTACTGGTTTGACTTTGTATTTTTCACACTCCTTTTCAAACCATTAAGTTTCACTGGTCTCTAATGGTTTCTCCTGGTTTGACTTTGAATTTTTCACACTCCTTTTCAAAACATTATATCTCACTAGTTTCTATTAGTGTGAAAAAAAAACAAAGTCAAACTAGGAGAAACCACTAGACACCAGTGGATTCAAATGGTATTGAAGACCAGTAGAAACCAATAGAAACCAGTGGGATCTAATGGTTTGAAAAGGAGTGTAAAAAAAACAAAGTCAAACCAGTAGAAACCATTAGAGACCAGTGGATTCTTATGGTATTGAAGACCATTAGAAACCAATAGAAACCAGTGAGATCTAATGGTTGAGAAGGAGTGTGAAAAAAACAAAGTCAAACCAGTAGAAACCATTAGAGACCAGTGGATTCTAATGGTATTGAAGACCAGTAGAAACCAATAGAAACCAGTGAGATCTAGTGGTTTGAGAAGGAGTGTGAAAAAACAAAGTCAAACCAGTAGAAACCATTAGAGACCAGTGTATTCTAATGGTATTGAAGACCAGTAGAAACCAATAGAAACCAGTGAGATCTAATGGTTTGAAAAGGAGTGTAAAAAAAAGAGTCAAAAACAGTAGAAACCATTAGAGACCAGTGGATTGTAATGGTTTCTACTGGTCTTCAATACCATTAGAATCCACTGGTCTCTAATGGTTTCTACTGGTTTGACTTTGTTTTTTTCACACTCCTTCTCAAACCATTAGATCTCACTGGTTTCTATTGGTTTCTACTGGTCTTCAACACATTAGACTCTACTGGTTTCTACTGGTTTCTACTGGTTTGGTTTCGTAGTTCCTCTTCAGACCAGTAGACTCTACTGGACCAGTAGAAACCAGTAGACGGTCTCTACTGGTTTCTACTGGTTTCTATGGGAATTTCGACCTGGGTCCTGTGTTTAAAAAATACCCCACCAGCTTATAACACAGGAACCCCATTGCCCTGCGTGTAATGTCAATTGGAGGTCAGGTGGGGAATCTGAAACCCCAATTTCAGATTTTGGGAGAGCTTCAATTCTCTCGTTTAAACTGGGGTGGGGTTCATTTGACTGCTGATAAGGCCTTGCGTGTAAGTCAATGGGAATTCAAGTGGGGTATCGACACCCCATTTTCAGTTTTTGGGGAAAGTTGAGTTTTTCTCGTTTAAACTGGGGTGGGGTCGACTGCATCAGCTGATAAGAGCCGAACAAACAACGCACTGGAAATCGCAACAGGCTGATGAACAGCGTGGAGTGAGATTGCAGCTGTCCTCCTTACGTAATAGGATAAACAAACTATTAAGAGCTTCCTGGCTGGAAGTAATCTTGAAATAATGACTTTGTATTAAATTAGTTTTAGGACATTAGCATGTCGAAAAATGATTCAAAAATTTGATGAAGATTGGAATACAATTTTGAACGATGCAAAATGACCCACAATTGCCGAAATAACAGTATGTAAATAAATACCTCTATCTCTCCCTCTCTCTCTTCCTCTGCCTGGCCGTATGAAAAGGTCACTTCTCCTTAGGGGGAAGGTGGATTATCTGGGAGAGTGTGTGGGTGTTTACTTAAGGATTACCATTCCTGCTGATATCGGGATGGGGGGGGGGGGGCAGTGAGAGAAGCTTGGAATTTGAAATTGGGGTGTCAGAGGAGATCTGTTTTTAAACACAAATTTTCGTAATGAGCTGATATCGGCATGAGCGTGCGCTCGCAGGCTGTGGCCGATTGCAGAGAGCAAGGATTTCTGTCTCAGCTGTGATAAGCTCTGGCGTCTATGAGCTAGCGTGTAAAAAAAAATTGCGCCTCCTGGCCGCCTCTTTGGCCGCGCCGGCGCGAATGTTCGACAAGCCATACCATAGTCTTGAATATTCATTAGCACAGTAGCCAATAACAGAGGCCGTCTCAAGAAAACTGCCATGTGTACTGAGTGAATGGCAAAAAAAGTGGGTCAGAAAGAGTGGGTCAGAAAAAGTGGGTCAGGAAATGGCGTAACCCACATTTGCATAAATCGCTTAAATTCCATTTTTTTTCTATCTTAAATAAACCAGCGAATAATAAAAAGATATGAAAGAAGTGTATTGATTTGCAAGGTTTTACAAAGTTTTGCACGCTTCAGAAAATTTACCCTCTACAAATTTGTCATATCACGTTGGTAACGGGACAGACGATTTTATAACACACTCGTTTGTCCCGTTACCAACATGCTATGGCAAATTTGTACAGGCTTAGTTTAGAAATATATAACAAATGACCATTCAGAGCAGGATTTTAGCTGAAGTTATTTTGGAGGGAATTAATTCAGAACTCTGTCATATTTTGGTGGTGCAAGGTGGTCATAATTTCAAATGATTCAGTTGTGCCAAAAAATATACCTCTACTGGTAGACAGACCCACATGCACACTATTGAGTTTTTGCGCGCATACAGAAATGCCATTGAAACTGTGTTGTTGCTAAAATATAACGTTGAATTACTGCTCAGCATGCATACTGCATTGCAACACGGCTAGCTGCATGTGCGCAGGTACATGTGTGCAGGTTCATATTTTTTTGCACTAGCTACGTAATACATGTAATGTACACATTTTCATACTTCTTTCACTAGCTGTGTAACACATGTAATACATGTTCATACTTCTTGCACTACCAACACAATAAATGTAATTCTACATTCTACGTGCTTTGTAATACATATAATAGGAACTCAGGTTATTTGAGCCACTTTTTAATCAATGTCACCTGATGCTTTTGGGGGAATGTTTTGTAAGGCTGTTTAGGAGAGGGATTGAAAGAGCAATATGTTAGGCATATTATATTTGTACATTACGAAAAAAACCTTTTGGTTTTTGTACATCGAGGGGAGATTATAAAAATTGTCAAGTGGCTCAATTAACACCAACACGCAGGTTAGTTGAGCCAGGGCGTCGGGCTAGTTGAGCCATGCAGCAGTGGCTTAAATCCATGCTTGCCGTGCAACAAATCACACACACACACACACACACACACACACATTATATACACGCAAGCCCACATGCACGCACACATACACATACACACACAATTTGACACAAACACACATGCAAATACACACAAATATGGGGGAAAACGTGCATTCAGATACTTATTGACTGTTTTATGAACACTCAAAGGTCTATTTTGTATGCAAAAGTAAACACCACATAAGCATACAATTAAAGAAAGAAAGTTGTTTTATTCTAACACAACATTAAACCAGTTTCTTGATAAAAAAAAAAAGACAAGGAAAACATGATGCAAATAATTGCTGAAACATGTAAAAAAAAATGCAAAAGGATGCAAATAGGACGTGCATGAGGGACATTAAACCCCAAATATTCTTGGAAGCTTTAATTTTCCAACATCAAATCTTCAGCAGAATTGGAAGAAAAGAAACACATATATAATTCAAATTATTTTCATCTGCAAAGGAGGTGTTAAAAATCATTCAAAACAAAGCATAATGTAAATGCGAATTACATAATACAAAACTAAAGTTTACATAACAGCAATGAATATATAAGTCGATGAGATAGGTGAAACATAATACTCATATTCATATTTGCATTACATTTTTCTCTTTAGCAAGGAAGGGGGCAGAAATGCAATTTTACAACGTAAACTTTCTTTCATTATGAAGCTGAAATTTGCAAGGTTATTTTTCTTTGGCAATTAGCAAATAGTTTGGTTACTGTAACCTTATCCAATGTAAATTTTACCCTGGTAGGAAACAACGTACAACCAGGTGAAAAATGGCTTGCATCCCAGATTTTTTTTTACCTATTAAACAAACTGAATCGTGATTTTTTAATCATTTCTTTCAATTACGAATACTCATTACTCAAATAGACATAGTTAATGAGTCAAGAAATAGAACTCTGAAACATCAGATTATCTTTTGTCAAAGCAATTAAAAACGTTAAACCCTGAATACTCTTAGAATGGATGTCTTATAAGATAGCATTAAATCTTCTGCACAATTGGAAGAACACAAATAATTCACACACTTTGGTCTATATAAGAGGTGTTTACCACAATAAAACACAGAATAAATGTTAATCATAATAGAGATATACATGCATGTAAAGTTTCCATAAGGCCAGTGAATCTATGAGATGAGTCGATCAGTTGTGTAAAATATATTTATACACGTTTTTGCAGTATAGTTTTCTCTTTGGCACGTGGAAGCAGAAATGCAGTTTTACAACATTAACTTTCTTATTTATGAAGCTGAAATTGGCACAGTTAATTTTCTTTGGATATTAGAAGCCTTAAAAGAAGATGGCACACGTTTGAAATTTTGAATTTTGTTACTACAGTGGAAACTTTATATAAAGAGATTAGGTCCCCATGTTATAAAGAGTTGCGATTGATCCGAATCAATCGTAACTTCAAATCAATCGCACCTGTGTACTTAAGAGATAGGAGTTATGACTGATTTGAAGTTATGATTGGTTCGGATCAATCGCAGCTCTTTATAAGACGGGACCGTGCTATAACAACATATCTGATATAACAGACTAATTTCTTTGTTTTGTATTGTCTATTAACTACTGATATAACAAAATATCTTATTTAAAGAGCAATTTTGTCTCGGTCCCAAGGATCTCATTATACTGAGTTTCCACTGTAATAACAGTTGTATGATGTAAATTTTACCCGGTATGAATAGTACTAACAACTGTTCTGGTACCAACAGTTTTTATTGTTTCACTTCACAATCATGTTAGTATCAATGTATGGTAAAGTTCACCAAACAGTCCTTAATTATTGTTCCACTTCTGCAGGTTGTATTTGAATACCAGTTGGCATGGTCTCCGACCGACCTGTCTGGGTTTTGGCAGCTTGTGAATTATATCGCTCGCTTCAAAGAAAGCAGGATCATCTTCATTTACCACAAATACTGACCTTTCCATAGAAGCTTTTCTGACCAGTCTCCGAAGATAGGCTCACTCATATTCGTTCCCATCGTCGACAAACATCGACTCTCGCGATGATGTATTTTTTAGATCTCTTTCCTAGTACCTCAGCGATGACAAAGTCACCTTCTATAGAATCATCATCAACTTCTGATTGTTCACTCTCTGAATCATTCATGAGGTCATCAAGTAACTCTTCATAACTTTCGTCAGATGATGAGTTGTTGCATGCTCCTTCAAAAAGGACCCTTTTGGTTGAAGAAGTGGTTCTTTTTGATGACTTGTCCTTTTTCTATATTTGTTCCTCTGAAGCTAGCTCTTCTCGCACAGGAGTATCAGTAAAAATGCGGGAGTTTTCCTTCTTTCATCGTGTTTGTTTTTCTTCTCTCAGTTGCTTTGGGGAGTGGCAACACCATTGAAGGTGACATGTATGCTTGGTCAGGTTCGGGTGACACACGATCTGAGCTGCTCAGCACCGCTGTACCTGTAGGGATCTTAGGCTGCTTTCCTGAGCTATCAAGTTCTGCTGGACGGTTTCCTGCATTGCTGTCATCCTCCTCCTGATTGACTGAGGTGCTGGGTTGATCCTGTGATGTGTTATGCAAACACTCCTGACATTCTTGCTCTGTTTCAGTACTCGCAACAGGCACATCTGTCACTTAAGATGGAGCGAAATCAACATCATCAAAGAGATTTCTGTTGAATGAACATATGCCCATGGATCGGAATCCAGATTGGACATTTCTCTGGGTCATCCCTAGCAACTGCGCTTCATTGACCAGTTCTGGTATGTCGTAGATTGTAACTGACTTTGATGGGTGAGTCGTCATCCAGGCATCCATGGCAGTATCGTATGCCTTATTGAATGGCCCAAATTCTGCCCTATCCAGAGGCTGGAGTCTATGAGAGCAATGTGGTGGACTTGTTAAGAGTACAATGCCAAGTTCCCTTGCCTTGTCGATTGCCTTGAGAGAGATGTGCGACTCCTGGTTGTCAAGAATCATCAGCACTTTCTTCTCTGGAGAGCATCTGACGTGATTGGCAAAGTGAGTGAGATATTCTGGGAATATGTCTACCTTCATCCATCCGGATTGTGTTGCGTTGCCTGTCGTACCAGCAGGTGCTCCCTTTGTCAAGTGGTCCTTGTAGTGGGCTCGGGGGAAAATTAGCATCGGGGGCACTGTAACTCCAGCAGCACTGATATCATAAACAGCAGTGACGAGCTCACCCCTTTCCGCTGACTTGACAAATCCGAGTTGCTTTTGTCCTCGCCTTCCAACTACCCGTCCTGGTTCTTGTACAGTGGAGCAACCTGTTTCACCAATGTTGTATATATCCTTCTCCTCAAACTGGTATCGTCGGAGGACATCCTCAAGGTTGTTGAAGAATTTGTTCACCACAGGCCTGTTAAATGCCGACGCCCTTGCCAATGGGGTAGGTTCGGGGCTTCGAATGCATAGTTGCTGACGTTATTTGAACTCTGCCCACCACTCTCTCCCAGCTTTATGGTCCCTCTTCCAATTCTCTGGCATTGGTAATTTGTTTGCTGCCGCAAACTCATAAGCTAGCGCCAAAAATAGCCAGGGGCAGACCATGGAACTGATCTGCCATATCAGTAATATGTGTGGCGAGGTCTCGTTCCATTTCCTCACTGAAGACAGCATGGCAGTGAGACATCACTCTGTACCCAGTGACACGTGTAGGTTCTTTGTCACGCTTGTCCATAAAACGCTTCAATGTCATACGGTCAATCCCGAAATCTTTGGCAGAAGATCTAACACTGGCTCCACCCTTAACAGCAGCTGCGGCTCTTTCAAGAACATCTATATAGGAGTAGTTCCCCTTTTGCTTTTCCTCTTGCAAATTCTTGGCATAGTTGTTGTGTAAGGAAATTCAAATGAAAACAAATTGACTGTAGCTTATAAGAAAGAACTACATGTATTATACACAGAGATGCAAGAAACCTACCAGCAACCCTTTGGAATGACATGTTTTATAATGACAGGGGGCGAAATCTCACTCTGTAGAGTACCTATGGGAAAAGTGTGCGGACAACTATCTTGTGGCTTTAATATGGTCTACCTTAGTTTAGCCTTTAGGTCATGTTAGTTCTTACTCTGATGGAACAGAAGGTGAGAAGCTGTGTCAAGTTACATCAGATCGATCTAGGCCTGTGTTTACATATGATTTACATGGTTGCAATATGGTAGGATAAGTTGAGCCACCATGGGGTTAGTTGAGCCACTGGCTCAACTAACCTGACACACACAGACTCAACTAACACCACACCTACCATTTTTTAATTTATAGTGGTGATAAGTGAAAGTCTCACTAGACTTGAATGAAATACCAAGGTTGAAAGGATACGCAGTGATACTCCTTTCAACTGTATCATGATAGTCATTTAAATCTATAAGGTGTGGAAAATATGAGGACACTTACCACTTTTGAAGGAATTCACTTTATACAGCAAAAATCAAATTTTGTTGATTTATACAACTTTGTAGTCTGCATCCCTGTGCCAGCCTATCTTCGTTCTCAATAAAAAAAAATCTTCTCTCTGAAATTTGTGTAAAATCTAAGACATTCGGTGATAGAGCTTTTGCAAATACGGCACCCAAATTATGGAATAACCTCCCCCAAGGCATTAGATCATTGACAGACTTCGATCAATTCAAATCAAGACTAAAGACGCGTCTGTTTGATAATTATTAGTTATTTTCAAATTCTATAATCAACTTTTACTTTGATTCACACGCATAGAGACTATTTAAATGGTATCATGTCTCAAGTCTCTAAGAATTGAATATTGTTATTATTAAGAGCATGTGATGCCTGTACCATAAATCAACACCAGATGGCAGCATTTAATTTAAAAATAGTTATGGTTTATGGGGGTGGCTCGACTGACCCACTGGCTCAACTAACCTGAGTCTCCCCTACATGTAATAGATGTACGCATGTTCATACTTCTGTCACCAGCTACATAATACATGTACGCATAGCCCTAACCCTAACCCTTCATACTTGTCAATACTGTCAATAGCTACATAATACATGTACGCATAGGGTTACCCTTACAAAAAATTCCTGTGGTACTTCTGTGGTAATACCACACATCAGTACCACAGGAAATACCACAGGAAAGTACCACAGGATAGTCCTGTGGTTTTGTGTGGTTTTTTGGGACAAATACCAGAGGACCTTACAGAAGTACCACAGGAAATACCACACAGGAGTACCACACACAAGTACCACACATCACTACCACAGGAATACCACATATACCACACAGAAATACCACATAGCAGTACCACACAGAAATACCACACAGCAGTACCACACAGAAATACCACATAGCAGTACCACACAGAAATACCACACAGCAGTACCACACAGAAATACCACACAGCAGTACCACACAGAAATACCACAGCAGTACCGCACAGATAAACCACACAGCAGTACCGCACAGAAATACCACACAGCAGTACCACACAGAAATACCACATAGCAGTACCACACAGAAATACCACATAGAAGTACCACAGAAATACCACATAGCAGTACCACACAGAAATACCACATACAAGTACCACAGAAATACCACATAGCAGTACCACACAGAAATACCACATAGAAGTACCACACAGAAATACCACATACAAGTATCATATTGCTGTATGATACTCCTGTGTGGTATTGTTGTGATACTCCTGTGTGGTATTCTTGTGATACTCCTGAGCAGTATTGCTGTGGCACTCCTGTGCAGTATTGTTGTGGCACTCCTGTGTGGTATTGTTGTGGCACTCCTGTGTGGTATCGCACTGCTTTACCAAAGCACATAATACCACATATCAATACATGTACTACATTGGTTAACGAACTTGTTCTGTCATCTTTTAATAAAAGAAAAACAAATATGAGTAAATGTCTTAATTGATATCATATCAGAAAGCTGTGATACTATAAAAGCATGTGATCATTCACTGAATACTTAGGTTTAAACTTCGTTGGGACACACACTTAAGAAACTAGGCAGGTACATGCAATTATTGCAGTTAATGCACCCGAACAACAAGACTGTATGGACTTCGAAAATCTGGTAGTCAATATGTGACAATATACACAAGAAAAAATACACTGCAGTAAAGATTCTATCAATTTACATAAGAAAACTACATACCTACATGAGCTAAATAAGAGTAAAAAAGAGAACTTTTAGTGTGTACATGTATATATCATCCAAATACACTGTCAAATTGTCCATTTTTCCAGGTTTACAAGTAACTTTTTCAATTGATGATACATGTAATTTCAAGATTTATTCACCAAAGTCAAAGGAAACACTATGTCCAAGTTTATGTATAGATTTTTTTTTCATCAGTATTTGCACATTTCATTTCTAAACCAATGTGAAGATGCAACAGGGTTATGTGTTCCCTTTCCATCAATAGAATACTGTATTGCGGCCGAATATAAACCACTTCATCAAAGTGGAACATTACATTACTGGAACTGCACACTGTATATGTTGACAAACTGAAACTGTATGTCGGAATTACAGTCTCCTCCTGTTAAAAAGAGCACCGGTTTTGTGTGAACAAGA
Source organism: Arbacia lixula (assembly GCA_963669155.1). Lineage (NCBI taxonomy): Eukaryota > Metazoa > Echinodermata > Echinoidea > Arbacioida > Arbaciidae > Arbacia > Arbacia lixula. The sequence goes on from OZ022578.1 coordinate 30,152,255, forward strand.
CCAATTTTCTCGGTTGGGACGGTTTCAATTTCAAGTACCGTTATGTGCACAATGCAGCACATGAACATTTTTGTTCACTCATCAAAAATAAACCACTTGACAAAAGTGGAACATCACATTACTAGAACTATAATAACAAGGTGGTTCGCAAACCACAAGTCTCGCCTGATTTTACAATTGATATACAGTGCTAAGTTGTTTTTCAAATATTGAATATGGTGCCTAGATGACCTTTGACCTCATCGTCTTCTTCAACACACATGTGGTATTAGCCAAGGATCATTTGTACAAAGTTTGATAACAATTGATGCAGAAGTAAAGATATGAGAGCAAGTTAAACAAAAACTACAACATTTCTGTAATAACATGGCCTCATATTATTGACCTCTTGTCCCCTAGATGACCTATGACCCAATCATCCTCATGACGACACATGTGGTATTACCCAAGGATCATTTGTACCAAGTTTGATTACAATTGAAAGTTAAACAAAAAAATTTTTGTGACAGACCAACTAACAGAGAAAATTATTACTAGGTCTCTGCCGAACTTTGTTCAGGCGAGACAATAAAAAAGCACACTGTATATCACAAAAGAGGTTTACGGTACACCATGTGTAAACTCCTGGAAGGACTGAGAGGAGAAAAGTAGATAAAAATTGGAGGTAAGTGGAAAGGCGAGAATGATGAATAGAGGTGGACTTGACGTTTCAGGCAGATTGACTGTCCATCTTCAGGAGTGAGAGTGTTTGCTAGTTGAGTGACGTTACTTATGGCAAGCGTGCGGACATGGGAGGAACCGTGGAAGGAAACCGCGGGCTGTTGGTCTCGGCGGGTGGTGGCACTCTGTGTCTGGGTTGGCGGGAATCGGTGGTCAGTTGGTAGCGTGGTGGCGTCCGTGTTGGCGAGGCTGGCTTGGTGGGTGAAGAGGCTGGCTGGGTAGGTGAAGAGCTGGAGGTGTCTGGTTGTGAAGATATGGTTGAGTGATTGGTGGTGGTGGAGGAGACAGTGCTGGTCAAAAGAAGGGAAAACAAATGAAGAATTACATGCTTGGTAGTCATGAACTCAAGAGCAATTACTATTGATTTGTTATGTAATGCGATTCTATAAATGTATTCCATTCTTCCTACAATGTACAGTAGCCAGGCTCTAAGTAGTTTTATTTCACTTATTTTTGCAAGATTCAGTTGGAATATATTTAAGTGCTCAACATGTATACTTGACTTGATTATACGAATGTGGGTTTATATTTTTATTACATGTACATTTGATTACATCACCCTTTTACAGTACATGTAATAAAAATATAAACCCACATTCTTATAATCAAGTAAAGTAAACATGTTGAGCACTAAAATATATTCCAACTGAATCTTGCAAAAAATGACCGCTGAAACTAGCTGATATGCATGCATCTATAACATGAGTGCCAAATGATCTTTAGATGTAAATGATTGTAAGTAATTAGCAATAGCATTAGCAATAGCGGATAGCATGATATAGAGTGGCTCCGCACAAGCGATTCGGGGACCGCTGATTGGTGCATCACGTAGATCACGTAATGACCATGTGCTTGTGGAGGTATCGATAGCGATAACGATATCCGGTCACGTTGTCTGAAACCCGGAAGCCGATTGACTTTGTGCACGTTGCAATAGACTCTACAGATTCCAACTATCACGGTGCTATATTGACGCTAATTCGTAAGATTTTGACGGAAAAGCAAGAAGTAAACGCTTACATGTACGGTATCGGTGAGAAAATAGATTCTCCGAAAAAACCTTTCATAATTCATGTAAAATATAGGAAAGTGAAATTCTAGGTCAATTTTTGTACGAGGTGATGGAGCATTGCACACTTGCACTGCGCATGCTTACTTTATTTTCATTCATAAATTGGCTCTTGGCAGTGGCTGGCTGATGTCATGTAATCAGCAAAATTATACATGACCACTAACATTCGCACTCCGCTATCCGTTGTACACGTACAATTTGTCAATGTGCCGTCGATGCATCGATGTTCGATCGGCGCAAAATCAATATGATTCAGGCTTAATGTATACTGTCATTGGCAAAACTTGAATTGACCGTGAACACGACTAAAATCAATTACTACCACGTCATGTGCCCATGCATGCTTGATGATTTTCAAGTTCATGTGGTTTTATTCAATTCAAATTGCCATAACTCAAACCAATGCACCTACGTTTTTAAGACATTCTCTCAAACTACACTGCAAGTACTCCAGTTCAAAAGCTTTATTGAATATTAGCTTCTACACAGCATTGTATGACTATGGAAACGTGAATTAAAAAATTATTTCAACAAACCTGTATTCTCCCAGGACATGGACAGACAAGGTCTCCTTCACAGCTACAGATAGAATGCATCTTTCATCTTGGTGGTGGCTATCCTCCCTCTTCTTCTTTTAGCTCCACATACAAATCTGACGAGAAAAAAGGAAATCAATTTGTGATTTAACAAAAATAATGCTTCAGTACTTCCCAAGTCACAACTAAGAACGTATTATCATGCAATATAAACAGGGCGAGTACCTTGTCTTTTGAAACAAGTTACAAACTTCTCTTTCATCTAGTCTAGACCGATGGCATCTTGCCTCTAGGCTATATTACAATGAGCCTATTTGCAATATATTACAGCAAGATGCCCTCGCCATCGATCAGACTAGCCATACAGGTAGTGGCCCATTCTCATCGTGGTCTTCTAGTCCACGCACTGGCAAAAATGCATAGAACGCAATGGGAAGAGTATGTACATATGCATGGAATGGAATCACTGGTGGCACAACAGTTTTGGTCAAGCTACTCAATGTTATTGTTTGTAAAAAAAAAATGAAATTTCATGAAATATCGTGAAAATGTTAGGGTATGACAAATTTTATTATTCAATGAATGTCAAAAGACAAAAAAAATACATGTTTATAATTTTGACATATATTTTGCATAGCTTAGTGATTGCTTCAATCATGACCCACTATTAAAAAAAATATAAAGTAAAGATGTCAGTTTGGTCACAATGTGCATGCCTACATGTGCAATTCAGCATAATGTGCGCTCTGAGAAATGCATATTGGGTCTGCATGTAGGAATACAAGTTCATATGGCAATCACCTTTTTTCGGACCTCGGTCCATGAAACATTTAGGGTAGCCTCAAAGGAAATACAATACTTACCTTTACAGTTCTTGCATCGCAATGCATGATGGGACGGAATTCTAGTACGCGAGCGTTCAGCGATCGCTGCGGTCAGATTGTTTACAACGCTTGTGACACTAGCCGCAGCGAGCGCGAAGTTCAATATTATTATTTTCATGTTACAGATTTGTTATGTGGACCAGTTCCGACGCGATTACTTTCAGTAAATCTGAATTATATTTTAACGAAAAGACCTTTGATTATTATTTTCTCAACAAACCCTTTATAAATCATTATTTATATACAATAATACAAATCAAAATTTCTCATCGTAAAAATACAATTCAGATTTACTGAAAATTATCACGTCGGAACTGATCCACGTAACAAATCTGTAACATGAAAATGACATTTTAATCAATAACGGTAACCGCAGCGATCACTGAACGCTCGCGTACTAGAATTCCGTCCCATAATGCCTTGCGATACAAGAACCGTAAAGGTACGTATTCAACCACTTCCACTTCAAATATTTCGATTGAGTCTGACCAGCAAACTGTATTTTTCCCCCCAATCACCAAAGTGTCAGTGTGCTTAGACGGGAATAACCGTCTCATTCGGGGTATTCTTTAATCGAAATTACATTTTTGGACATAGATAGGGTGTTCAGAGGCTGATTTTTTGGTCTACAACTACAGTGTGCTGCCCTGGCTTGGCCTGAAATGACATGACTAGAATCCTTTCTCAATTGCTGTGGATTGCATCATCACAATTTATGTATTGATATCACCCTTTTTGTATAATTTAAACTCACAAGTAAGGCCTGGGCTACCCTTATAGAGTAAGGGTTATGAAGAGTTCACAGTGCAGTGCATCGATGTCGAGCAACATCAACACCAACATATGGGGATAAGTTCACAGACATTACACACTGTCACTGACTGCTGCCTTGTTGGCATCTTTGTAAAAACATGATATCTTCAAAGTTATAACTGCTAGTAAATACCATTAAATCTAGGTCTTACCTTGGATTGATTGGTCATGTATGACATGATGTCCAAAGCTAAAAGGTCCGTCTTGAATCCCAAGCATAATTTTCTTTGCCGCAATTGCCGAGCTAGCTCGAAATCAACCGTTTCCCGCTCAAATGATACGTGCTGATACAGCATGCAAGCATTGCTTGCAGTGCACTAGTGCTAGTAGTGGGTGCAGTGTGTGCAGTGTGTGTAGTGGGTGAAGTGTGCATGTACTACACCCACTACTGTACACAAAAATACATGTACATGTATGTACCTGTGCGCGCGCGTAGAGCTGAAGTAATAACTCTATGGTTAGCATGCATTGTTGTGTGCTGATGCTCTCCAGCCAGTTAGCTCAGTAGTCTTCTATTCAGACTACAGGAATGTATCATATTTGTTTTTCTTTTTTTTAAAAAGATGACAGTACAACATTTCGCAAGTTCCAAGAACTAGGTGATTTAGCAGAAGGCCAAAAAGACACAATAGAGCAATAGTATAGAAAAAAAAAATCCCACAGCACTGCTGTATGGTATTGCTGTGGTATTTTCTGTCCCACATGAGTACCACAGGCGACACCTCTGCATTACCACATACATCTGTGTAGGCATCTTCATCCCTGTGGTATTTTATGTGGTATTACACTGTACCGTATTAAAAACCACAGCACTGTTGTGTGGTATTGTTATAATGTTTCTCTGTGGTATCCTGTGGTATTTTCCGTACCACATGAGTACCACAGACACCTGTGCATTACCACATACATGTGTGTAGGCCTTTTTCATCCCTGTGGTATTTTATGTGGTATTACACTGTACCGTATTAAAAACCACAACACTATTGTGTGGTATTGCTGTGGTATTTTCTGTGGTATTTCCCGTACCACAGGAGTACCACAGGCTACTCATCTGTAGTACCACAGAAATATGTGTGGTAACTTTCCATCCTGTGGTATTTTCTGTGGTATCATGTAGTACCACAAAAAGTACCACAGGACATTTTTGTAAGGGTAGGGTTAGGGTTAGGGTTAGAGTTAGGGTTGGGGTTGGGGTTGGTTAGAGTTAGGGTTAGGGTTAGGGTTAGGGTTAGGGTTAGGGTTAGGGTTAGGGTTAGGGTTAGGGTTAGGGTTAGGGGTTAGGGTTAGGGTTAGGGTTAGGGTTAGGGGTTAGGGTTAGGGTTAGGGTTAGGGTTAGGGTTAGGGTTAGGGTTAGGGTTAGGGTTAGGGTTAGGGTTAGGGTTAGGGTTAGGGTTAGGGTTAGGGTTATCATCCCGTACCTTTGGGCACCCGAGAATTGACCAAGTCTCCCCGAAATTTGACGCGGTTCCCCCAAATTGTACTTTGGTACCCGAAATGTGACGTGACTCCCTGAAATTTGACTCTGGGTACCCGAGATTTTACCTCGGGTACCTCGAAATTAACTTCGGGTACCTCGAAATTAACTTTGGGTACCTGAAATTTAACTTTGGGTACCTCAAATCAACCCTGTGTACCTCAAATTTGACGTTTGGGTACCTCAATTGCTTAGGTCATGTTTGACATGTTTTTTCTTTGCAATTAAACCTCATATAGTACAGTGAATGGGTAGGATGTCATCAATGGCTATATTTTTATCACCTTAGAGACATTCATGAAATGTTATAATTTTTTCTGAAAATTAAGCGACTTTCAAAGTGTGATGTTCTTATTTGTGAATTTTTGAACATTTTTGGTCATTTTCGAACTTTTTTGCCTCTCTTTGACAACATTTTTCTTTCAATTTATAATATCCTACACCTCAGGTTTCAGGAATTGAGGTCTGAATTTATCTTTCTACGGATTTCTTAATTGCCAGCTCGACATTATTTTTTAAAGTAAAAATATCTGCAATTTTGTAAAGTTATGACAGACTTCTATTTAAAATGTTTTGGACTCTCGCACGGACTGATTGACCTTAGGTACCCGAGACCGTTAAGTTGCAACAACTGGAACTACTTCCATATGATTTGTGAATAACTTGTTATTAAGCCAAAGCTTTATCCGGCTGTGTGACGAAATCATCTTTTTTCTTGGTAATTGGAAATAATTGGCGAATACAAAGAAGGCTAGTTCAACTGAAGGCTTTCAAGATAAGGGAGACCATGTTTTATACAAAGGAAAGCTGTTTATGACGCTGAAATTAAGGTGTTCTTTTCATCAATCCTTTGGAATACTTCCTGCCCGCCAGACCTGGCGTGGCGAACGGTGAGTACATGTCTAAGTGGTACACCCACCCCATCATGTTTGCATGTTGCTCATTAGACATTTAGAATGACCCACATTATTTTTTGATCTTTTCTATTATTCACATTGACATGTCGTGTATAGGTAAAATAGAAATGTACAATGTAGGAACCAAAATTTCAGATGAAGGGAGAGTCTACAAAATGAAACAAATAAGCTCAAAAGTGGTTAATTTCAGCACTTATTCACTGTGCATTTGGTATGAGACAATTTAGAATGCCCCCCCTTAAATTCTCACCGTTGTTTTTTCTATTGGAAAAAAGCCACTGCGATATGTTCGGTGTAGTTGAGAATGATCATTGAACGTGTCGTCATGGTTCAATTGTCCGAACAATTTCGCTTGTAACAGTTGACGTCACAGTACGTACTGCAGCTGCATGTACTCTATGCATTTGCCACTTAGTATTGTATCAAATTTAGAATGCCCCCTTTTAATTTCTCACTGTTGCTTTTTTATCGGCAAATAGCCGCTGCGATATGTTGGGTGTAGTTGAGAATAATCATTGAACGTGTCGTTACGGTTCAATTGTCCGAACAATTTTGTTTGTAACAGTTGACGTCACAGTACGTACATAGACTGCATGTACTATGCATTTGCCACTTAGTATTGTATCAAATTTAGAATGCCCCCTTTTAATTTCTCACTGTTGCTTTTTTATCGGCAAATAGCCGCTGCGATATGTTCGGTGTAGTTGAGAATGATCATTGAATGTGTCGTCATGGTTCAATTGTCCGAACAATTTCGTTTGTAACAGTTGACGTCACAGTGCGTACATATAGACTGCATGTTCTCTATGCATTTGCCACTAAGTATTGTATCAAATTTAGAATGCCCCCTTTTAATTTCTCACTGTTGCTTTTTTATCGGCAAATAGCCGCTGCGATATGTTCGGTGTAGTTGAGAATAATCATTGAACGTGTCGTTACGGTTGAAATGTCCGAACAATTTCGTTTTAACAGTTGACGTCACAGTACGTACATAGACTGCATGTACTCTATGCATTTGCCACTTAGTATTGTATCAAATTTAGAATGCCCCCTTTAAATTTCTCACTGTTGCTTTTTTATCGGCAAATAGCCGCTGCGATATGTTGGGTGTAGTTGAGAATAATCATTGAACGTGTCGTTACGGTTGAAATGTCCTAACAATTTCGTTTGTAACAGTTGATGTTACAGTACGTACATATAGACTGCCTATACTCTATGCATTTGCCACTTAGTACTCTACCAAATTTAGAATGCCCCCTGCTTTTTTATTGGCAAATAGCCGCTGCGATATGTACGGTGTAGTTGAGAATAATCATTGAACGTGTCCTTACGCATGATTCAATGAACCAAATCTCTCTCTCTCCTCAGATCAGTATCCTTTCATGCATCTTTCTCCTGATGTATCAATCAATCAATCAATCTATCTATCAATCATTCAATCAAATTAGTAAATTCTTTCACTCCTCCATGCCACACCCCCCCCCCCCCCCCCCCCTCTCCTTCATTTCTTTCTCCTGATCTATTAATCTAAAGTATGGGTCCAACCCATACACGGGAACAATAACATATCTAGCACAGGTTTATTCTTATATATTATAATTTTAGCAATATTAGGAAATCTTCTTCCCACCGTGTTTATCTACTTTCTCTAGCTATCCTTCTGCACGTGTACTATCATGAGAGATTAATTTCATAGAGAAATAAATTGATTGATTCTGTGATTATTTTATTGTTGTGCATGGTCAATAAACAATAAATGAAATAACACTACATCATCTGGATCCAAGGAGGTCCATGATCACTTATTGCAATGGTCGCATTTTGTGCTTTGTCGGATGGGTTCGATTCCCATGATGTTCCAAATGTCAATTCAGAACTTTCATTGGTGGCGACAGCATGAATAGAGACCAAAGCTTTATGTGCACAATGTTCATTGCATCATCAACACACAGTTGCATTATATTGCATAACTTATGGTAATGAAATATAATTTTGAATGAAAATGGTAGTTTGTTTCATTATTATAACTTGAAGTTGGCTTTGTCACAACTAGGGGTATACATCATTCTATTTACACAGTATGTGCATGTCCTTCGAATCTTTCTTTATCTGATGTCTATTGTATTTTCGTTATTCGCCCCTTTTTTTCCTGCCCTATGATAATCTGTAGTGAATTTGTATATTCTGGATTTTGAGAAAAGTAGTCATTTTTTTTTCTGTATCTCTCTCTCCCCCAACAGGGAATAGGGGATACATCAGACCACGATGCCACTAGAATCTTGGCCTTACTACACAAAAAGTTTACGACCTGAGTGGTAGTAGCAATGTGCTTTTTTTTTAATGTGACTGTGTATTTTATAAATGATCGTTCGTAAACATAGAAACAGATGGGAATTAAAAAGCTCTTCATCTGATATATTACATTTCCTTTATTCGTACTACTTTTCTTCCCTACAATGTACAATCTATAATTAATATTTACAAAGTACCAAATTATTTAAGGCCCACACAGTGACACAACTGAGCTCTTGTGGCGCGACATTGTTTATAGAGTTCGGTGGTGGTTCTATATCAGCCCCAACCTCAAGATAGGTAAAACTTCTATAGTCGGTATGTCACATGGAGGTGGTAGAATATAATTATGTCCTGTCCATGCCCCCCCCCCCCAACCCAAGGTATTTAGTTGGATGTTATAAGGCCGTCTCACCCCCCCTCCCACCAAGGTAGGTAATAGAATATAAGAGCTGTTCTCGCCCCCCTTATAGGTATGTAGTATTTAAGCTGGTCATCACCCCACCCCCCCCCCCGCCCCACAGAGGTAGATGAAAGGAGGTAAGAGCTGTCGATGCCCTTCCCCCTCCCCCACATCCCCTCCCCCTAGCTGCCCCAACCTCAAGATAGGTACGACTTCTATAGTCGGTATCTCACATGGAGGTTATAATTATGTCTCCCCCCCCTCAAGGTAGATAATAGAATGTAAGAACTGTTCTTGCCCCTTAGTTATGTAGTATTTAAGCTGGTCATCCCCCCCCCCAGGTAGGTGGAAGGAGGTAAGAGCTGTCCATGCCCTTCTCCCCCCCCCCCCCCCCCCCCACCCCAGCAGTGCTAGGGTTACACTTCTGAATTCGTACACATGCAGTACAACTCTCGTTCATTTTGTAAACAGAATTTTCGAACATTTTTGCCTCTCTTTGACAACATTTTTCTTTCAATTTCTAATATGCTACGCCTCAGGATTCAGGAATTGAGGTCTGAATTTATCTTTCTACGGATTTCTGAATTGCCGGCTCGATATTATTTTTCAAAGTAAAAATATCTGCAATTTTGTAAAGTTATGACAGAATTCTATTCAAAATGTTTCGGACTCTCGCACGCGCACGGACTGATTGACCCCAGGCCACCCGAGACCGTGCGTGAAGTTGCAACAACTGGATACTTCCATATGTTTTGTGTATAGCCAAAAGCTTTATCCGGCTGTATGACGAAATCATCCTTTTTCTTGGTAATTGGAAATAATTGGCGAATTCATAGAAGACAAGTTCAGCTGAAGGCTTCCGAGATAAGAAAGACAAGGTTTTATACAAAGGAAAGCAGATTATGACGCTGAAATTAAGGTATTCTTTTCATCAATCCTTTGGAATACTTCCTGCCCGCCAGACCTGGCGTGGCGAACGGTGAGTACATGTCTAAGTGGTACACCCACCCCATCATGTTTGCATGTTGCTCATTAGACATTTAGAATGACCCACATTATTTTTTGATCTTTTCTATTATTCACATTGACATGTCGTGTATAGGTAAAATAGAAATGTACAATGTAGGAACCAAAATTTCAGATGAAGGGAGAGTCTACAAAATGAAACAAATAAGCTCAAAAGTGGTTAATTTCAGCACTTATTCACTGTGCATTTGGTATGAGACAATTTAGAATGCCCCCCCTTAAATTCTCACCGTTGTTTTTTTATTGGAAAAAAGCCACTGCGATATGTTCGGTGTAGTTGAGAATGATCATTGAACGTGTCGTCATGGTTCAATTGTCCGAACAATTTCGTTTGTAACAGTTGACGTCACAGTACGTACTGCAGCTGCATGTACTCTATGCATTTGCCACTTAGTATTGTATCAAATTTAGAATGCCCCCTTTTAATTTCTCACTGTTGCTTTTTTATCGGCAAATAGCCGCTGCGATATGTTCGGTGTAGTTGAGAATAATCATTGAACGTGTCGTTACGGTTGAAATGTCTGAACAATTTCGTTTTAACAGTTGACGTCACAGTACGTACATAGACTGCATGTACTCTATGCATTTGCCACTTAGTATTGTATCAAATTTAGAATGCCCCCTTTTAATTTCTCACTGTTGCTTTTTTATCGGCAAATAGCCGCTGCGATATGTTGGGTGTAGTTGAGAATAATCATTGAACGTGTCGTTACGGTTGAAATGTCCTAACAATTTCGTTTGTAACAGTTGATGTTACAGTACGTACATATAGACTGCATATACTCTATGCATTTGCCACTTAGTACTCTACCAAATTTAGAATGCCCCCTGCTTTTTTATTGGCAAATAGCCGCTGCGATATGAACGGTGTAGTTGAGAATAATCATTGAACGTGTCCTTACGCATGATTCAATGAACCAAATCTCTCTCTCTCCTCAGATCAGTATCCTTTCATGCATCTTTCTCCTGATGTATCAATCAATCAATCAATCTATCTATCAATCATTCAATCAAATTAGTAAATTCTTTCACTCCTCCATGCCACACCCCCCCCCCCCCCTCTCCTTCATTTCTTTCTCCTGATCTATTAATCTAAAGTATGGGTCCAACCCATACACGGGAACAAAAACATATCTAGCACAGGTTTATTCTTATATATTATAATTTTAGCAATATTAGGAAATCTTCTTCCCACCGTGTTTATCTACTTTCTCTAGCTATCCTTCTGCACGTGTACTATCATGAGAGATTAATTTCATAGAGAAATAAATTGATTGACTCTGTGATTATTTTATTGTTGTGCATGGTCAATAAACAATAAATGAAATAACACTACATCATCTGGATCCAAGGAGGTCCATGATCACTTATTGCAATGGTCGCATTTTGTGCTTTGTCGGATGGGTTCGACTCCCATGATGTTCCAAATGTCAATTCAGAACTTTCATTGGTGGCGACAGCATGAATAGAGACCAAAGCTTTATGTGCACAATGTTCATTGCATCATCAACACACAGTTGCATTATATTGCATAACTTATGGTAATGAAATATAATTTTGAATGAAAATGGTAGTTTGTTTCATTATCATAACTTGAAGTTGGCTTTGTCACAACTAGGGGTATACATCATTCTATTTACACAGTATGTGCGTGTCCTTCGAATCTTTCTTTATCTGATGTCTATTGTATTTTCGTTATTCGCCCCTTTTTTTCCTGCCCTATGATAATCTGTAGTGAATTTGTATATTCTGGATTTTGAGAAAAGTAGTCATTTTTTTGTATCTCTCTCTCCCCCAACAGGGAATAGGGGATACATCAGACCACGATGCCACTAGAATCTTGGCCTTACTACACAAAAAGTTTACGACCTGAGTGGTAGTAGCAATGTGCTTTTTTTTTTAATGTGACTGTGTATTTTATAAATGATCGTTCGTAAACATAGAAACAGATGGGAATTAAAAAGCTCTTCATCTGATATATTACATTTCCTTTATTCGTACTACTTTTCTTCCCTACAATGTACAATCTATAATTAATATTTACAAAGTACCAAATTATTTAAGGCCCACACAGTGACACAACTGAGCTCTTGTGGCGCGACATTGTTTATAGAGTTCGGTTGTGGTTCTATATCAGCTCCAACCTCAAGATAGGTAAAACTTCTATAGTCGGTATGTCACATGGAGGTGGTAGAATATAATTATGTCCTGTCCATGCCCCCCCCCCCCCAACCCAAGGTATGTAGTTGGATGTTATAAGGCCGTTAATGTCTCCCCCCCCCCCTCCCACCAAGGTAGGTAATAGAATATAAGAGCTGTTCTCGCCCCCCTTATAGGTATGAAGTATTTAAGCTGGTCATCACCCCACCCCCCCCCCCGCCCCACAGAGGTAGATGAAAGGAGGTAAGAGCTGTTCATGCCCTTCCCCCTCCCCCACATCCCCTCCCCCTAGCTGCCCCAACCTCAAGATAGGTACGACTTCTATAGTCGGTATCTCACATGGAGGTGGTACAATATAATTATGTCTCCCCCCCTCAAGGTAGATAATAGAATGTAAGAAATGTTCTTGCCCCCTTAGTTATGTAGTATTTAAGCTGGTCATCCCCCCCCCCCCCCAGGTAGGTGGAAGGAGGTAAGAGCTGTCCATGCCCTTCTTCCCCCCCCCCCCCCTCCCCCCCCCCCCAGCAGTGCAAGGGTTACACTTCTGAATTCGTACACATGCAGTACAACTCTCGTTCATTTTGTAAACAGAATTTTCGAACATTTTTGCCTCTCTTTGACAACATTTTTCTTTCAATTTCTAATATGCTACGCCTCAGGATTCAGGAATTGAGGTCTGAATTTATCTTTCTACGGATTTCTGAATTGCCGGCTCGATATTATTTTTTAAAGTAAAAATATCTGCAATTTTGTAAAGTTATGACAGAATTCTATTCGAAATGTTTCGGACTCTCGCACGCGCACGGACTGATTGACCCCAGGCCACCCGAGACCGTGCGTGAAGTTGCAACAACTGGATACTTCCATATGTTTTGTGTACAGCCAAAAGCTTTATCCGGCTGTATGACGAAATCATCCTTTTTCTTGGTAATTGGAAATAATTGGCGAATTCATAGAAGACAAGTTCAGCTGAAGGCTTCCGAGATAAGAAAGACAAGGTTTTATACAAAGGAAAGCAGATTATGACGCTGAAATTAAGGTATTCCTTTCATCAATCCTTCTTTGGCATGTTTGGAATACTTCCAGCCCGCCAGACCTGGCGTGGCGAACGGTGAGTACATGTATGTCTAAGTGGTACACCCACCCCATCATGTTTGCATGTTGCTCATTAGAAGTGACATTTAGAATGACCCACATTATTTTTTGATCTTTTCTATTATTCACATTGACATGTCGTGTATAGGTAAAATAGAAATGTACAATGTAGGAACCAAAATTTCAGATGAAGGGAGAGTCTACAAAATGAAACAAGCTCAAAAGTGGTTAATTTCAGCACTTATTCACTGTGCATTTGGTATGGGAGACAATTTAGAATGCCCCCCTTTAAATTCTCACCGTTGTTTTTTTATCGGCAAATAGCCACTGCGATATGTTTGGTGTAGTTGAAAATGATCATTGAACGTGTCGTCAACTTTCAAATTGTTGAATTGTCCGAAGAATGTCGTTTGTAGCAGTTGACGTCACGGTAAGTACATAATGCCTGTAGGAATGTGCCCGCACTCAGTTGTACCAAATTTAGAATGCCCTGTCTCAAAGTTGTTATTTTATCGGCAAATAGCAACTGCAATATGTTTGGTGCAGTTGAGAATAATGATTGAATGTGTCTGTCAACTTTTCAAATGTTTACATGTAATTGTCTGAAGAATCTCATTTGTTTCTAGCAGTTGACGTCATATGTGACCGGTACACTGCAGTTCTTGAGATGTTCATCTGCTATTGTACCAAAAGAAGAAAGGCCCCTCAATTTCTCACTCTTAGGTTTTGATCGGCAAATAGCCACTGCGATATCAGTATCATTGTACAGCTTACTCTCGATATAACGAGGTCGTCGGGACCAGAGGTTTTTCCTCGTTATAACGAAACCTCGTTATATCCAAACAGCATAAAAAACAATAAAAAACATTGAAATATGTGTGCTTGTGTGTTCTTTGTGTTTTACTATGTTTTGATATCTATAGCCGCCTCGGAAACATGCGTTATCAAACGGGAAAAGGGGGATTGGAAACATGCGTTTTCAAATGGAAAAGACGATATATTTTTGCCCAACACATCATCTGACCTCGTTATACTGTCGCCGTTTAAATAGCTAATTGCATTACATGACATGAATCTGACTTTCAAACCACATGCTTTCAATGTACGTACTCTGTGCGAAGGAGTATGCTCCCGTATGTGTGCAGTGTATTACGAGACACGTGTGTCTGGCTCCATGCGTTACCGATGCAAACATGTGCTTTCAATATACATGTACGTACGCTATGCGAAGGAGTACATGCTTGCGTTGTGTGTACAGTGTATTACGAGGCTCCATGCGTTGCCGATGCAAGACATGTGCTTCCAATGTACATGTGCGTACGCTATGCGAAGGAGTACATGCCTGCGTTGTGTGTACAGTGTACATGTATTACGAGGTGTGTGTCTGGCTCCATGCGTTGCCGATGCAATACATACGTGCTTTCAATGTACATAAGCCATGCGAAGGAGTACATGCTCGCGTTGTGTGTACAGTGTATTACGAGGTGTGTGTCTGGCTAGCTCCGAGCTCCACGCGTTGCCAAAGCAATACGTGTGTAAGAAGATTGCTTTCAGCCCGCTCGCCCTCAATTTTTTGTTCCTCGTTGTAACGGACACATTTGTTATGTTTTTCTTTGTCTTGGGGTCAACATGAAAAGCTTGTTATAACGAAATCTCGTTATAACCGTGCTCGTTGTAAGCGGCGTAGTGCACCATAGGTTTGCATGTAGACAATTTTGGGCCCGAGATATTTCCCTCGTTATAACGAAACCTCGTTATATCCGTGCTCGTTGTATCGAGAGTAAGCTGTATTGGCTTGAAATATGAATGCGTGGCTATGTGTATGTATTATGTACAAATTAGCGTCAAACATGTACAAGCCAATACAATTATGCATGAAGTACATGTATGCATGATAACGGCCTGGAGAAGGGTGAGTACATGCATGAATATACCCATACGTTGAATTGTCTGAAGAATCTCATTTGCAGCAGTTGACGTCACAAATTACACTGAATGTGTGCCACTCAGCTTTGTAGACAATTTAGAATGCCCCCCACCTTAATTTCTCACTGTTGTTTTTTTATCAGCAAATAGCCACTGCGATATGTTCGATGTAGTTGAGAATAATCATTGGAGGTGTCAATCAACTTTTCAAATGTTAAACTGTCTGAAGAATCTCATTTGCAGCAGTTGACGTCATAAGTAACCAGTACACTGCAGTCCCTGAGATGTGCATGTGGTATTGTACACAATGTAGAATGACCCCTCTTAATTTCTCACTCTAAGGTTGTTATTGGTAAATAGCCACTGCGGTATAATCGGTATAATATTATTGACTTGAAACATGAATACGTGGCTATGTGTATGGATATAATACAAATTAGCAATATATACTATACAGCCAATACAGTTATGCCTAGTCTTGTGCATGTATGAGAATGGTGAGTACATGCATGAGTGATACACCCGTATCATATTTGCATGTTGGCACTACTCATTAGAAATGAGATATAGAATGACCCACATTATTTATTGATCTCCTCTATTGTTCACATTGAAATGTCATGTAAAGGTAGAATAGGAATGTACAATATAGGAAACAAAAATTTCAGATGAAGAAGAAGTCTAGAGAATTGAACAAATAAGCTGAAAATTGGTTAATTTCAGTGCTTATTCGCTGTGCATTTGGTATTGTACACAATTTAGAAAGATCCCCCTTTATTTCATATTTTTAGATTTTTATTAACCTTTGCTCTGCTTTTTTGTCTCTAGCAGTTGATGTCATGAATTACACTCTACCTGTGCATGAATGATCCCCCCCCCCCCGTGATTTCTCACTGTTATTTTTTTATTAATTGCCACTGCGAAATGTTAGGCATCTTCATATCGGCTTGGAACATGAATATGTGGCTCTGTGTATGCATCAGAGATGCCAAGTTCAACAAAATTGTATACGTGAGATTTTCATGACTCAGCGCATATGTCACGTGGTGGGTTTCATCACGATATCGACGCAGATGGTATACATGTATGTATACGATTCATGGCCATACGTATAAAACCATGCGATTCTCGCGGGTGATTCATTGTATCACATGTACGTACAAAGTACAAGTCATGTTGCACTGTTTGCTGACTGCACTCTCGGCTCTCAATGCGTGTGCCAGGCCTGTAGATGGCTCGTGCGAAAGCAGCCAGTGGAAGTGTATAGCAAATCATGCTACTTTTTTTTTTCTGTCGGGTCCCAATGCGTTAGAAATATGGATGTCATGCGTGAGATCATGAGACAGACCCTTAATGTGCGAGTAAAAGTACATTCCCGTTCACGCTGTACACAGTACGAATCCCATCCACTTTAGGGGAATTCTTATTCACTGTGCACACAGTGTATTAAGCCACCATTCATTTTCAGCATGTAAGCGCTCCTGGAAATAAACTATGAGGCAGGGTTAAGGTTAAGGTTAGGGTTTGAATTGACCTCTTTCTTTCCTCTTTCTCCTGCATGATCTGTCAATCAACTAAATATCTTTCTGTACCCTCTCTAGCATCTTTCTCCTGATGTATCAATCAATTAATCAATTTTTTCCCTCCTGCACCCCTCCATTTTCTCCTGATCTATCAATCTAGTGTATGGGTACAAAATATACACAGGAACAAATACATATCTGGCACAGGTTTATTCTTATATAATTTTAGCAATATTAGGAAATCTTTTAATTTTATCCACCTTAAATTTATTTTTGTCTTTACTTGTTCTATTTGTTCTATTTGAAGAAATTAATTTCTTTGACAAATTCATTGATTGAGGGCATGCGGGTATGTAGGTGGTGGTATGTAAGAGCTGTCCATGCTCCCCCCCCCCCCCCCATTCATTCTGTACACAGTAAAGCATCCATTCACTTTATTCATAGGATATGGCCCATTCACTCTGTGCACAGTGTGAATTCCATCCACTTTGCACATGGGCCTGATAACATACTTCACTCTGTACACTTCTGTATGGTGGTGAATTCCTATTCAATGTGCACTGTGCACAGTGTACTAACTATGAGGCAGGGCTAATCCCTTTGACCTCAGTCTACTGGATGTGGAGTGGTTGTCTTGGGAACCAGCCTGATCATTATGTAAGAGTGGTGGCAGTCTGGGTTTACAGACCTCTTTAAGTTTAGAGGAGTAGTTGGGAGTTTGGAAGCACATTCCCATGAACTTTGTGTAGTCCATGAAGTAGAATCTGCATTATGAGACTATAATAAAGCATATACTGCAACTACTTTGGACAAGGCATAGCCATGGAGTAAGGAATAGTCTTCACTCAGGGGATGAAAAATGTCCTCAAAATGTTAATTTATTGTCTGCGATGGTAGACTAAGTAGAAGAAAAGAAGTGATGCTACTTATAACAGGGAACTCCCACCTCCCTGCTGAAAAGAACTATAATATCACTCCTTACTCATTTCTCTCCATCAGTCCATGCTCTATCTTTCCCTCCCTCTCATCTACCAATGAATTGATCTCTTTCTTTCCTCTTTCTCCTTCATGATTTAATCAACCAAATCTCTTTCTCTCCTCAGATCAGTATCCTTTCCTGCATCTTTCTCCTGATGTATCAATCAATCAATCAATCAATCGATTAGTCAGCTTTTTCACTCTCCCTCGCCCCCCCCCCCCTTTCCTTCATTTCTTTCTCCTGATCTATCAATCTAGTGTATGGGTCCAACCCATACACACGAACAAAAACATATATGGCACAGGTTTATTCTTATATAATTTTAGCAATATTTCTTATGAATTGATCTCTTTCTTTCCTCTTTCTCCTACATGATTTAATCAACGAAATCTCTTTCTCTCCTCAGATCAGTATCCTTTCCTGCATCTTTCTCCTGATGTATCAATCAATCAATCAATCAATGAATCAATCGATTAGTCAACTTTTTCACTCTCCCTCGCCCCCCCCCCCCTTTCGTTCATTTCTTTCTCCTGATCTATCAATCTAGTGTATGGGTCCAACCCATACACAGGACCAAAAACATATCTGGCACAGGTTTATCCTTATAAGATTTTAGCAATATTAGTTAATCTTATTATTTTATCCACCTTGGTTGTTTATTTTTGTCTTTACTTCTGCACATGTTTTATTTGAAGAAATTAATTTCTTAGACAAGTTCATTGATTGAGAGACTGCGGGTATGTAGGTAGTAGGATGTAAGAGCTGTCAATGCCCCCCCCCCCCCCCACCAAAGGAGGTGATGGGAAATAATGAAGAGCTGTTCATGCCCCCCCCCCCCCAACCGAAGGAGGTGATAGGAAATAATGAAGAGCTGTTCATGCCCCCGTCCTGTCCAAGAGAGGTGGTAGGATGTAAGAGCTGTCCATCCCCACCCCACCCCCTCCCCTAGGTATGTAGGATGATGTAAAACCTGGTCATGCCCCCCCCCCCCTCCACCAACGTGGGTGGAAGGAGGTACGAGCTGTCCAGTCCTTTCCCCTTCTCCCCGCCTCCCCCCCCCAGCCCCAACCTCAAGATAGGTATAGTCAGTATCTCACATGGAGGTGGTAGAATATAATTAAGTCCTGTCCATGTCCACTCCTCCCCCCAAGGTATGTAGTTTGATGTTAAAGCTGTTAATGTCCCCCCCCCCACCCAAAGAATCCAATAGAATATAAGAGCTGTTCTTGCCCCCCCCCCCCCTTAGGTATGTACTATGTAGTATTGAAGCTGGTCATCCCCCCTCCCCCCCCCCCCCCCCCACTGAGGTAGGTGGATGGAGGTAAGAGCTATCCATGCCCTTCCCCCTCCCTCCACCCCCCCCCCCCCCCCCCCCCCATGCCATTGCTAGGGTTACAAATGTATGGGCAAGCAAATTATGCTTTGCTTTGTGAAAATTGCTATTCACTTTCTACAGGGGATAAACACAGTAAAACGCTCATTCATTTGGTACCCAGTAGAAACCCCTTTCACCGTGCACACACAAGGAATTCCTTTCATTGTGTACATTCTGGGCCAGCTAACTTCACTCACTCTTTACACTTCTCTATGGTGGTGAATTCCTATTGACTTTGCACACAGTATACAAGCTTAGAGGCAGGGTTTGACCTTCAAGGGAATGGATGAGGAGTGGTTGTCTTGGGAACCAGCCTGAGCATTATGTAAGAGTGGTGGCAGTCTGGGTTTACAGACCTCTTTAAGTTTAGAGGAGTAGTTGGGAGTTTGGAAGCACATTCCCATGAACTTTGTGTAGTCCATGAAGTAGAATCTGCATTATGAGACTACAATAATGCATATACTGTAACTACTCTGGACAAGGCATAGCCATGGAGTAAGGAATAGTCTGCACTCAGGGGATGAAAAATGTTCTTAAAATGTTAATTTATTGTCTGCGATGGTAGACTAAGTAGAAGAAAAAAAGCAATGCTACTTATAACAGGGAACTCCCACCTCCCTGCTTAAAGATTGTCCGTCCCTTTTGCAAGCTTAAAATTTGAAATCGTCTATCACGATCGTAAATTGAAGAAAGTGTGATTCAAGACCATTTCTAAGAATATAGCATGTTGAAGCTTCCTGTATATGAAAAGATTTCAGCCGTTAAATTTCAAACCGACTTTTTTCGTACTACGAAAAAAGTATTAGTCTTTGTTACAGTATCTATGTGGTTATTATGCGTGTGTGAAATCCTAGTTTTATGAGTAATTACCAAACTTTGGAGATGATTCCTTCTATAGAACAATTTTTTTCATAATACGTTTTATAATTTAACAAACAGATTAATCAATAAAGCAAATATTTCAACACAAACTGCTAAGAGCCTGAGGTAAAGACTATTAATCAGACGTTGTTTACGTGCATTATTTGAATTTTACACTACGTATCAGTTTCAAATTGTGAATATAGAGCTTGCTAACACTCCTCTATATGTTTTGCCAATGTTTCGATAGTTTTGTGGTGATCTGAAAAAGGGACTAGCTGTCTTTAAAAGAACTATAATATGTCTGACAAGTGTACCCCTGTTAACATATATTTCTCTTACACTCACTCCTTACTCTTTTCTCTCCATCAGTCCATGCTCTATCTTTCCCTCCCTCTCATCTACCAATGAATTGATCTCTTTCTTTCCTCTTTCTCCTTCATGATTTAATCAACCAAATCTCTTTCTCTCCTCAGATCAGTATCCTTTCCTGCATCTTTCTCCTGATGTATCAATCAATCAATCAATCAATCAATCAATCGATTAGTCAACTTTTTCACTCTCCCTCGCCCCCCCCCCCCCTTTCCTTCATTTCTTTCCCCTGATCTATCAATCTAGTGTATGGGTCCAACCCATACACACGAACAAAAACATATCTGGCACAGGTTTATTCTTATATAATTTTAGCAATATTTATCTATAGGAAATCTTCTTCCTACCATGTTTATCCACTTCTTCCTTTCCTTCTGCACATGTACTATTATGAGAGATTAATTTCAAAGACAAATAAATTAATTGACTCTTTGATTATTTTATTGTTGTGCATGGTCAATAAACAATAAATGAAATAACACTACATCATCTGGATCCAAGGAGGTCCATGATCACTTATTGCAATGGTCGCATTTTGTGCTTTGTCGGATGGGTTCGACTCCCATGATGTTCCAAATGTCAATTCAGAACTTTCATTGGTGGCGACAGCATGAATAGAGACCAAAGCTTTATGTGCACAATGTTCATTGCATCATCAACACACAGTTGCATTATATTGCATAATTTATGGTAATGATATATAATTTTTAATAAAAATGGTAGTTTGTTTCATTATCATAACTTGAAATTGGCTTTATCACAACTGGGTGTATACATCATTCCATTTACACAGTATGCATGTGCGTGTCCTTCGAATCTTTCTTCATCTGATGTCTATTGTATTTTCTTTATACGCCCCTTTTTTTTCCTGCCCTATGATAATCTGTAGTGAATTTGTATAATCTTGATTTTGAGAAAAGTAATCATTTTTTATATTTCTCTCCCCCCCCCCCCCCCAACAGGAATAGGGGATACATCAGACCATGATGCCACTAAATTCTTGGCCTTACAATTGGCCTTGCAGACCTACAGAAACAGTTAAGGACCTGAGTGGTAGGAGCAATGTGCTTTTTTTTTAATGTGACTGCGTATTTTATAAATGATCGTGTGTAAACATAGAAACAGATTGGAAATTAAATAGCTTTTCATCTAATATATAACATTTCCTTTACTCGCACCACCTTTTTTTCCCTACAATGTACAATCTATAATTCATTACAAAGCACCAAATTCTTAAAAGCCCACACAGTGACACAACTGAGCTCTTGTGGCGCGATATTGTTAATAGAGGGTGATGTGTTTGGTGGTGGTTCTATATCAGGCCCAACCTCAAGATAGGTAAAACTTCTATAGTCGGTATCTCACATGCGAGCGATAGTAGCGGCAATGTTTCATATAGGCATGTTTACACAAAATAAGCGGTATGTGCACATGTGTGTAAGCATTGTTTAAACTTTGTGTAGCTTCGGTCAAGTTTGTGAAGTTTGATCGAATTACCAGTCTGACAAGCGCACAATGTGTGTGACTGATGTGTACAGGTCAACAGGCCTTTCGCAAAGCCTGTACGCACCTCTACTCCCCATTGGTACTGACGATTGTGCACTTTCAATACTTCCTTCTCCCTTTCCTTTGTAGAGTCCACCTGTTTCCACAGAGGACCTC
This sequence comes from Arbacia lixula, assembly GCA_963669155.1. Classification (NCBI taxonomy): domain Eukaryota; kingdom Metazoa; phylum Echinodermata; class Echinoidea; order Arbacioida; family Arbaciidae; genus Arbacia; species Arbacia lixula. The sequence continues at coordinate 30,174,345 of OZ022578.1, forward strand.
GATCTCATCCAACAACTCGCCTCTTTGACAGTTCCTGGAAGCTCATCGCCTTTTGAAATGCAGCTCCTTGGACCTCGGACCCATTACCAGATAAAGCCAGCTCCTCGACAGTTGATTCTGTGGCTACTGGATTAGAATCCCTGGTTAGAAACAAAAAGATATTGGAACAACAATTGCATATCTTGCTATTTGTTGAGTTCTACAAAAAACTGCTTAGATTCTAAGATGAAGTTAACAACAGTCTTTAAATAACTGATGGAGCTACCTTGTGGACATGAATGTAATATTTAAGGATATGTCATTAATCACAAGTAAATAGTCTCAACTTATGCTGTTGCCACCAATGAATGTTCTCATTTGATATTTGGAACATCATGGGAATCGAACCCATCCAACAAAGCACAAAATGTGACCATTGCAATACATGATTAAGACCAAACATGATACCTTCCTTGTATACAGATGCAATCAAAATAATGAACGTGCATATAAATGAGATTCCTTTTTTATTGGTCATGTACAATAAACATGCAGTCATCTTAAGAATAATTATCAGTGTATGTATCCTGAATCATTTCAACATAATAATAAATTTGCAATGAGGGGGAGAGAAAAGCAGAACAGCATTAGCAAGGGTTTGATTGATGGATATGGAAAAAGATTGAGTGAGGTACGAAAGATTGATTTATAAATAAAAAGAAAGAGAGAGAAAATGAGGGAAGGAAAGAGTTTGAGAAGAATTTGATAGATCAGGAAAAATGAAAGAGTGAGGGTAAAATATTGCTTGCTTGATTGATTGATTGATTGATTGATAGATACACAAGAAAAAAACAAAGAGAAAGCAAAAAAGGGAATGAAGTAAAAGAGGTTGATTGATTGATTGATATATCAGAAGGAAAGAGTGAGGGTGATAGATTGGTTGACTGATAGATAGAAGAAAGAGAAAGATAGAAACGGAAGGACAGAAAGAAAATAGATTTATGCACACTATTAAGTTTGTGCGCGCAGACAGAAATGCTATTGAAACTGTGTAGGCTAAAAGATAAGGTGCAGATTGGTGAATTACTGCTACATAGTAGTACTCAGATCAGCATGCATACTGCATTGCAACACGGCTAGCTGCATGTGATCATGTACATGTGTGCAGGTTCATACCTTTTGCACTAGCTACGTAATACATGTAATGTACACATGTTCATACTTCTTGCACTATGCAATATATGTAATACATCATATGTACACATGTTAATAATACTTCTAGCACTAGCTATAATACATGTAATTCTACCAGTTCGAGTTCAGCTCCGGTCTCAAGTACTAGCAATAGTACTCAGATCAGCATATCGCACTACAACATAGCTAGCACTGAATGTAGGCAGGTACATGTACGCGTGTTCATACTTCTTGCACTAGCTAGCAAGGATAGATAAACGGTTAATCAGTCAAATCAGATACCGTAATTACATGCTGGGCTGACACGTATACTAACAGAGTTAAGATTAATAGATTAGAAAAAAGACAGAATTTTATTCACAGGTAGTTATACATGTGACAATTTTAAATCATTTGACAACTAACAGAAAATGACATTTCCAAATTGAACAATGGCGCAAGTGCCTACGGACTTTAACCCACACTTGATAATTGTGTGGCCAGTCTCGGCGGCCAGTATATCATGGGGATGTCTGTAGTTCTAACAAGCCGACAATTGTAAACAAAGTTACCAACATAAACACATACAATTTCTGTATCAAAATCCTAGCTTGTAGTGTACACCATTTGTTATTGTAACCTGTCTTACATCATAATTGTATGGCTTTTGAAACCTTCTGGATCTGGATGTTGTACAGTGCAGGACCTTTAGGTATAATACACCGGATAAGGAGAGGGCGCGGATGAGTTTAGTCGAAACATAGGTGGCTTTCTTCAATCTTGGCTTTAACCACCTCTGGTGATGTACTCTTCACAACTTCGTTTGGGAGTTGATTCCAGGCCAGTGTCGTATTCACAAAAAATGAGTTTCTTAATTGCCTTTAAGAGCGAACATGAACAAAAAAGAACTCTTCATCTACATATTTGGGCTTTTACATTTCCCTGGATTTGGATTGGATTGTTGAATTACTAGTAGTACTCAGATCAGCATATATTGCATTGCAACATGGCTAGCTGCATGTGCACTGCCACTAGCTATGTAAACAATACATGATGTATGCAGGTTCATACTTCTTGCCCTAGCTACGTAATACCTGTTATTCTACATATGCTACGTAATACCTATAATTCTACATGCTACGTAATACGTGTAATTCTACATGCTGCGTAATACATGTAATTCTACATGCTGCGTAATACATGTAATTCTACATGCTACGTAATACATGTACGCATGTTGATACCTCTTTCACTAGCTACGTAAACCGTTTACGCAAGTTCATACTTCTGTCACTGTCTACGTACATGCATGCAGGTACACATGTTCATATACTTCATGCACTACCTACGTTGTACAGACTACGTAATAGGCCTACATGTATGCATGTTAATACTTCTTGCATCAGCTACGTAATAAGTATGTAATTCTACATGCTACGTTCTACGCATGTTCATACTAGCTATGTAATACATGTAATTCTACATGCTATTTAATACATGTAATACATTATCCCTGGGACTGCTCACTGCGTGAACGGGCTGGTTTCAGCATAAAGTAGACCGAAAAATCATTCTCTATAGGACGTTGGATCCGCTGAGATTGCATGCCATCTATGTCCAAAAATGTCATTTTGATTAAACTCGAATGAGACGGTTATTCCTGTCTAAGACTAAGTATAAAGTAGCACTAGCTACATGTACGTAAAAACTAATAGGAGAAGAATGCTGCGTAATACATGTAATTCTACATGCTGCGTAATACATGTAATTCTACATGCTGCGTAATACATGTAATTCTACATGCTACGTAATACGTGTAATTCTACATGCTACGTAATACGTGTAATTCTACATGCTGCGTAATACATGTAATTCTACATGCTGCGTAATACATGTAATTCTACATGCTGCGTAATACATGTAATTCTACATGCTACGTAATACGTGTAATTCTACATGCTACGTAATATGTGTAATTCTACATGCTGCGTAATACATGTAATTCTACATGCTGCGTAATACATGTAATTCTACATGCTACGTAATACATGTACGCATGTTGATACCTCTTTCACTAGCTACGTAAACCGTTTACGCAAGTTCATACTTCTGTCACTGTCTACGTACATGCATGCAGGTACACATGTTCATATACTTCATGCACTACCTACGTTGTACAGACTGCGTAATAGGCCTACATGTATGCATGTTAATACTTCTTGCATCAGCTACGTAATAAGTATGTAATTCTACATGCTACGTTCTACGCATGTTCATACTAGCTATGTAATAGTATACATGTAATTCTACATGCTATTTAATACATGTAATACATTATCCCTGGGACTGCTCACTGCGTGAACGGGCTGGTCTCAGCATAAGGTAGACCGAAAAATCATTCTCTATAGGACGTTGGATCCGCTGAGATTGCATGCCATCTTTGTCCAAAAATGTCATTTTGATTAAACTCGAATGAGACGGTTATTCCTGTCTAAGACTAAGTATAAAGTAGCACTAGCTACATGTACGTAAAAACTAATAGGAGAAGAATGCTGCGTAATACATGTAATTCTACATGCTGCGTAATACATGTAATTCTACATGCTGCGTAATACATGTAATTCTACATGCTACGTAATACGTGTAATTCTACATGCTACGTAATACGTGTAATTCTACATGCTGCGTAATACATGTAATTCTACATGCTGCGTAATACATGTAATTCTACATGCTGCGTAATACATGTAATTCTACATGCTACGTAATACGTGTAATTCTACATGCTACGTAATATGTGTAATTCTACATGCTGCGTAATACATGTAATTCTACATGCTGCGTAATACATGTAATTCTACATGCTACGTAATACATGTACGCATGTTGATACCTCTTTCACTAGCTACGTAAACCGTTTACGCAAGTTCATACTTCTGTTACTGTCTACGTACATGCATGCAGGTACACATGTTCATATACTTCATGCACTACCTACGTTGTACAGACTACGTAATAGGCCTACATGTATGCATGTTAATACTTCTTGCATCAGCTACGTAATAAGTATGTAATTCTACATGCTACGTTCTACGCATGTTCATACTAGCTATGTAATACATGTAATTCTACATGCTATTTAATACATGTAATACATTATCCCTGGGACTGCTCACTGCGTGAACGGGCTGGTCTCAGCATAAGGTAGACCGAAAAATCATTCTCTATAGGACGTTGGATCCGCTGAGATTGCATGCCATCTATGTCCAAAAATGTCATTTTGATTAAACTCGAATGAGACGGTTATTCCTGTCTAAGACTAAGTATAAAGTAGCAATAGCTACATGTACGTAAAAACTAATAGGAGAAGAATGCTGCGTAATACATGTAATTCTACATGCTGCGTAATACATGTAATTCTACATGCTACGTAATACGTGTAATTCTACATGCTACGTAATACGTGTAATTCTACATGCTGCGTAATACATGTAATTCTACATGCTGCGTAATACATGTAATTCTACATGCTGCGTAATACATGTAATTCTACATGCTACGTAATACGTGTAATTCTACATGCTACGTAATATGTGTAATTCTACATGCTGCGTAATGCATGTAATTCTACATGCTGCGTAATACATGTAATTCTACATGCTACGTAATACATGTACGCATGTTGATACCTCTTTCACTAGCTACGTAAACCGTTTACGCAAGTTCATACTTCTGTCACTGTCTACGTACATGCATGCAGGTACACATGTTCATATACTTCATGCACTACCTACGTTGTACAGACTACGTAATAGGCCTACATGTATGCATGTTAATACTTCTTGCATCAGCTACGTAATAAGTATGTAATTCTACATGCTACGTTCTACGCATGTTCATACTAGCTATGTAATACATGTAATTCTACATGCTATTTAATACATGTAATACATTATCCCTGGGACTGCTCACTGCGTGAACGGGCTGGTCTCAGCATAAAGTAGACCGAAAAATCATTCTCTATAGGACGTTGGATCCGCTGAGATTGCATGCCATCTATGTCCAAAAATGTCATTTTGATTAAACTCGAATGAGACGGTTATTCCTGTCTAAGACTAAGTATAAAGTAGCACTAGCTACATGTACGTAAAAACTAATAGGAGAAGAATGCTGCGTAATACATGTAATTCTACATGCTGCGTAATACATGTAATTCTACATGCTGCGTAATACATGTAATTCTACATGCTACGTAATACGTGTAATTCTACATGCTACGTAATACGTGTAATTCTACATGCTGCGTAATACATGTAATTCTACATGCTGCGTAATACATGTAATTCTACATGCTGCGTAATACATGTAATTCTACATGCTACGTAATACGTGTAATTCTACATGCTACGTAATATGTGTAATTCTACATGCTGCGTAATACATGTAATTCTACATGCTGCGTAATACATGTAATTCTACATGCTACGTAATACATGTACGCATGTTGATACCTCTTTCACTAGCTACGTAAACCGTTTACGCAAGTTCATACTTCTGTCACTGTCTACGTACATGCATGCAGGTACACATGTTCATATACTTCATGCACTACCTACGTTGTACAGACTACGTAATAGGCCTACATGTATGCATGTTAATACTTCTTGCATCAGCTACGTAATAAGTATGTAATTCTACATGCTACGTTCTACGCATGTTCATACTAGCTATGTAATACATGTAATTCTACATGCTATTTAATACATGTAATACATTATCCCTGGGACTGCTCACTGCGTGAACGGGCTGGTCTCAGCATAAAGTAGACCGAAAAATCATTCTCTATAGGACGTTGGATCCGCTGAGATTGCATGCCATCTATGTCCAAAAATGTCATTTTGATTAAACTCGAATGAGACGGTTATTCCTGTCTAAGACTAAGTATAAAGTAGCACTAGCTACATGTACGTAAAAACTAATAGGAGAAGAACTTTTTTTGGACTTCTCTGATCTGCCTTGCCCTTGATCTCGATCCACTTTTTGCTTCCGGATCACAACACTACACAATTCCAGGTCATAATTGTACAGCGCAAAGGCTATTTGCCAATGAAAATACAAAAAGAAGAATTTAAGGGGAGTTCTAAACTATGATGAGTCATGGACAATGGCATACCCAACAACAATGAACTGATTTTGAGCTTATTTTGTTATTTTTGACTTCGTAGACATCTCCTAGCTCATGTGTCTGAAATTTTGTTTCCTATATTGTACATTCCTAATCCTATCGATCTTATACATGGCATTTCAATGCTCACAATAGAGGAGCTCACAAACATGACAAAAGAAAAGGGGGGCATTGAATTCTACAAGTCATTTCTAATAATGAACAATGACAACAACAACAACACAGTCACAGACCCATGTACTCACCCTTCTCCTCGTCACCACGCAATAACAATGTACCGTAGGCAGGCCAGGGGGAGTATAAAGAATACCTTGATTTAAGCTTTCAAATCAGCTTTCCTTTTTATGAAACCATGTCTTCCTTTCTCCTGGTAACATTCCACTATTCCTACATCGTATATATTTCCAACTATCAAGGAAATTGATAATTTTATCGTAAAACAACTGCAAACGGCGCGCCGATCCACTCGCCCGCACCCTCAGCCTCGCACGTCTTCAGTTCAGGCCGAGTCCAACTCAGTCCAAGCAATGCAAAGTGAAGTAGCTATTTAATTAAGCCAACGCAAAGCTAAGGCTACTACAAGATGCTATTTCTAATACGAGGGTTGGATGGATGACAGTAAATGTGATTGTTGTTCATCTTACCTCTTATTTGATATTTCGTACATTGGGGTACAGCTAGAACTGAAATGTAACGTCACAAGATCTAAGGCAGCTTGCTTTGTACGTTGTCATGGAGATAATTGGAGATCGAGAAGCAGACGACACTGAGCAAGGAGCAAATGCTTACAATCTCTGAAGCCTGGTGAATTATTTGATGAGCGACGAGAAATATGACTAACTGAAATTGTAAATCAATATCACTGATGAGTCAAGTTGATCTGCAGGTCATGTGCACAATTTATTTGAAAATGAAAAAGGATTATCTATTTGCCGTTTGACCGTTTTTTTGGAAAACCGCATTACTTGGGCGCATGAATCGCCCTATTTGTTATTATTTGAAGCGCCATCTATGTTGAAAATATGCCAATGCCGAGCTCAGGATGAAAAATGGATTTGTTTTGTCGCATTTTAAGAACAAAATTCATAAATTTATGTCAATCCAATGCCAGAAAAGTGATAATTGATTATGACTCGATTGGAGTGGGGGTTATTTAGCTCCTGGTGAAGATCCAACCTAGAGTTAACATAAATTTTCCTACACCTACTGTTTGTGTACAAACATATGTAAATTCGGTCAGTAAGAGGTATAAATTAGTCATTTTTGACTACTAATATTTAATATTTCTAATGAACAAATGAGACCCAAAAGCATGAGAACATGTTAGAATATACTTACATGTTACAATTAAAAAAGTCCGGTCATCCAGCCATGATTATTATGGAAAATATGAAAGGTGAAAATATGGCCCAAATTGTGATTTTGGCCATTTTGGCCTTTTTCGACTATAAACATTGGTTATGGAAATTAGCAATAACTAATTAACTACTTTATTATATCTTTTAATTTTTACAGGACATCTTACTGATGAAATGCTTAACATAATGCAATTTTTCCCGAAATTTTTAGTGCCCTAGTTTTACTTTTAGGTTTTATGCGAGAAAAAAGTAGATAAGTGGTAATTGCATATTAAAGGTTTACTCCATTTTTTGGAGAAATTGATTTTCTTAACCCTGGAGGTGTTAATTAAGCTCTAAAACCAATAAAAGCTGGTGATTAGCCGCCGCAATCGATATCTAATCAAATCCTCAACTTAAGAAGTGATTTAGAAGTGCCTGAACCAGCAAAGGTACCCATGGGTCACTTTTTTTCATAAATGGTCATTTTTACACTCTTTACCATGAATTAATGAAAAATACCGTCCGATTTTTAGAAAGAGCATGACAATTGCTTGTACTTGCAAAAAAAAAATATTAAAATTTGACCTTTCAAAAAATATATAATCAACTTGGTTGTGAAAATTTCCTGGGTTTACTTCATGTACCCCAAATCGGCCATTTGGGTACCCCAAATGCGTTGTAGGGGTTAAGAAATTCGCCAAAAAAAGGAAATACATAAGATCGGCCAAATATACACATATTGATATAGACCAACTATCTGGTAATCCATCTGAAAAGAAAGAATTCTAAAATCAGTTAAAGTATCTGAACAGAAGGCATTTGAAAAAAAATTGTCAAATCCCACAACCCTAATTGGGGTTAGGGTTAGGGTTAGGGTTAGGGTTAGGGTTAGGGTTAGGGTTAGGGTTAGGGTTTAGGGTTAGGGTTAGGGTTAGGGTTAGGGTTAGGGTTAGGGTTAGGGTTAGGGTTAGGGTTAGGGTTAGGGTTAGGGTTAGGGTTAGGGTTAGGGTTAGGGTTAGGGTTAGGGGTTAGGGTTAGGGTTAGGGTTAGGGGTTAGGGGTTAGGGTTAGGGTTAGGGTTAGGGTTAGGGTTAGGGTTAGGGTTAGGGTTAGGGTTAGGGTTAGGGTTAGGGTTAGGGTTAGGGTTAGGGTTAGGGTTAGGGTTAGGGTTAGGGTTAGGGTTAGGGTTATCATCCCGTACCTTTGGGCACCCGAGAATTGACCAAGTCTCCCCGAAATTTGACGCGGTTCCCCCAAATTGTACCTTGGTACCCGAAATTTGACGTGACTCCCTGAAATTTGACTCTTGGTACCCGAGATTTTACCTCGGGTACCTCGAAATTAACTTCGGGTACCTCGAAATGAACTTTGGGTACCTGAAATTTAACTTTGGGTACCTCAAATCAACCCTGTGTACCTCAAATTTGACGTTTGGGTACCTCAATTGCTTTGGTCATGTTTGACATGTTTTTTCTTTGCAATTAAACCTCATATAGTACAGTGAATGGGTAGGATGTCATCAATGGCTATATTTTTATCACCTTAGAGACATTCATGAAATGTTATAATTTTTTCTGAAAATTAAGCGACTTTCAAAGTGTGATGTTTTTATTTGTGAATTTTTGAACATTTTTGGTCATTTTCGAACTTTTTTGCCTCTCTTTGACAACATTTTTCTTTCAATTTATAATATCCTACACCTCAGGATTCAGGAATTGAGGTCTGAATTTATCTTTCTACGGATTTCTTAATTGCCAGCTCGACATTATTTTTTAAAAGTAAAAATATCTGCAATTTTGTAAAGTTATGACAGAATTCTATTTAAAATGTTTTGGACTCTCGCACGGACTGATTGACCTTAGGTACCCGAGACCGTTAAGTTGCAACAACTGGAACTACTTCCATATGATTTGTGAATAACTTGTTATTAAGCCAAAGCTTTATCCGGCTGTGTGACGAAATCATCTTTTTTCTTGGTAATTGGAAATAATTGGCGAATACAAAGAAGGCTAAATCAACTGAAGGCTTTCAAGATAAGGGAGACCATGTTTTATACAAAGGAAAGCTGTGTATGACGCTGAAATTAAGGTGTTCTTTTCATCAATCCTTTGGAATACTTCCTGCCCGCCAGACCTGGCGTGGCGAACGGTGAGTACATGTCTACGTGGTACACCCACCCCATCATGTTTGCATGTTGCTCATTAGACATTTAGAATGACCCACATTCTTTTTTGATCTTTTCTATTATTCACATTGACATGTCGTGTATAGGTAAAATAGAAATGTATAATGTAGGAACCAAAATTTCAGATGAAGGGAGAGTCTACAAAATGAAACAAATAAGCTCAAAAGTGGTTAATTTCAGCACTTATTCACTGTGCATTTGGTATGGGAGACAATTTAGAATGCCCCCCCTTAAATTCTCACCATTGTTTTTTTATTGGAAAAAAGCCACTGCGATATGTTCGGTGTAGTTGAGAATGATCATTGAACGTGTCGTCATGGTTCAATTGTCCGAACAATTTCGTTTGTAACAGTTGACGTCACAGTACGTACTGCATGTACTCTATCCATTTGCCACTTAGTATTGTATCAAATTTAGAATGCCCCCTTTTAATTTCTCACTGTTGCTTTTTTATCGGCAAATAGCCGCTGCGATATGTTCGGTGTAGTTGAGAATAATCATTGAACGTGTCGTTACGGTAAATTGTCCGAACAATTTTGTTTGTAACAGTTGACGTCACAGTACGTACATAGACTGCATGTACTATGCATTTGCCACTTAGTATTGTATCAAATTTAGAATGCCCCCTTTTAATTTCTCACTGTTGCTTTTTTATCGGCAAATAGCCGCTGCGATATGTTGGGTGTAGTTGAGAATAATCATTGAACGTGTCGTTACGGTTCAATTGTCCGAACAATTTTGTTTGTAACAGTTGACGTCACAGTACGTACATAGACTGCATGTACTATGCATTTGCCACTTAGTATTGTATCAAATTTAGAATGCCCCTTTTTAATTTCTCACTGTTGCTTTTTTATCGGCAAATAGCCGCTGCGATATGTTCGGTGTAGTTGAGAATGATCATTGAACGTGTCGTCATGGTTCAATTGTCCGAACAATTTCGTTTGTAACAGTTGACGTCACAGTGCGTACATATAGACTGCATGTTCTCTATGCATTTGCCACTAAGTATTGTATCAAATTTAGAATGCCCCCTTTTAATTTCTCACTGTTGCTTTTTTATCGGCAAATAGCCGCTGCGATATGTTCGGTGTAGTTGAGAATAATCATTGAACGTGTCGTTACGGTTGAAATGTCTGAACAATTTCGTTTTAACAGTTGACGTCACAGTACGTACATAGACTGCATGTACTCTATGCATTTGCCACTTAGTATTGTATCAAATTTAGAATGCCCCCTTTTAATTTCTCACTGTTGCTTTTTTATCGGCAAATAGCCGCTGCGATATGTTGGGTGTAGTTGAGAATAATCATTGAACGTGTCGTTACGGTTGAAATGTCCTAACAATTTCGTTTGTAACAGTTGATGTTACAGTACGTACATATAGACTGCATGTACTCTATGCATTTGCCACTTAGTACTGTACCAAATTTAGAATGCCCCCTGCTTTTTTATTGGCAAATAGCCGCTGCGATATACGGTGTAGTTGAGAATAATCATTGAACGTGTCCTTACGCATGATTCAATGAACCAAATCTCTCTCTCTCCTCAGATCAGTATCCTTTCATGCATCTTTCTCCTGATGTATCAATCAATCAATCAATCTATCTATCAATCATTCAATCAAATTAGTAAATTCTTTCACTCCTCCATGCCACACCCCCCCCCCTCTCCTTCATTTCTTTCTCCTGATCTATCAATCTAAAGTATGGGTCCAACCCATACACGGGAACAAAAACATATCTAGCACAGGTTTATTCTTATATATTATAATTTTAGCAATATTAGGAAATCTTCTTCCCACCGTGTTTATCTACTTTCTCTAGCTATCCTTCTGCACGTGTACTATCATGAGAGATTAATTTCATAGAGAAATAAATTGATTGGCTCTGTGATTATTTTATTGTTGTGCATGGTCAATAAACAATAAATGAAATAACACTACATCATCTGGATCCAAGGAGGTCCATGATCACTTATTGCAATGGTCGCATTTTGTGCTTTGTCGGATGGGTTCGATTCCCATGATGTTCCAAATGTCAATTCAGAACTTTCATTGGTGGCGACAGCATGAATAGAGACCAAAGCTTTATGTGCACAATGTTCATTGCATCATCAACACACAGTTGCATTATATTGCATAACTTATGGTAATGAAATATAATTTTGAATGAAAATGGTAGTTTGTTTCATTATCATAACTTGAAGTTGGCTTTGTCACAACTAGGGGTAAACATCATTCTATTTACACAGTATGTGCGAGTCCTTCGAATCTTTCTTTATCTGATGTCTATTGTATTTTCGTTATTCGCCCCTTTTTTTCCTGCCCTATGATAATCTGTAGTGAATTTGTATATTCTGGATTTTGAGAAAAGTAGTCATTTTTTTTGTATCTCTCTCTCCCCCAACAGGGAATAGGGGATACATCAGACCACGATGCCACTAGAATCTTGGCCTTACTACACAAAAAGTTTACGACCTGAGTGGTAGTAGCAATGTGCTTTTTTTTTTAATGTGACTGTGTATTTTATAAATGATCGTTCGTAAACATAGAAACAGATGGGAATTAAAAAGCTCTTCATCTGATATATTACATTTCCTTTATTCGTACTACTTTTCTTCCCTACAATGTACAATCTATAATTAATATTTACAAAGTACCAAATTATTTAAGGCCCACACAGTGACACAACTGAGCTCTTGTGGCGCGACATTGTTTATAGAGTTCGGTGGTGGTTCTATATCAGCCCCAACCTCAAGATAGGTAAAACTTCTATAGTCGGTATGTCACATGGAGGTGGTAGAATATAATTATGTCCTGTCCATGCCCCCCCCCCCAACCCAAGGTATGTAGTTGGATGTTATAAGGCCGTTAATGTCTCCCCCCCCTCCCACCAAGGTAGGTAATAGAATATAAGAGCTGTTCTCGCCCCCCCTTATAGGTATGTAGTATTTAAGCTGGTCATCACCCCACCCCCCCCCCCCCCGCCCCACAGAGGTAGATGAAAGGAGGTAAGAGCTGTCGATGCCCTTCCCCCTCCCCAACATCCCCTCCCCCTAGCTGCCCCAACCTCAAGATAGGTACGACTTCTATAGTCGGTATCTCACATGGAGGTGGTAGAATATAATTATGTCTCCCCCCCCCCCCTCAAGGTAGATAATAGAATGTAAGAACTGTTCTTGCCCCCTTAGTTATGTAGTATTTAAGCTGGTCATCCCCCCCCCCCCAGGTAGGTGGAAGGAGGTAAGAGCTGTCCATGCCCTTCTCCCCCCCCCCCCCCCCACCCCAGCAGTGCTAGGGTTACACTTCTGAATTCGTACACATGCAGTACAACTCTCGTTCATTTTGTAAACAGAATTTTCGAACATTTTTGCCTCTCTTTGACAACATTTTTCTTTCAATTTCTAATATGCTACGCCTCAGGATTCAGGAATTGAGGTCTGAATTTATCTTTCTACGGATTTCTGAATTGCCGGCTCGATATTATTTTTCAAAGTAAAAATATCTGCAATTTTGTAAAGTTATGACAGAATTCTATTCAAAATGTTTCGGACTCTCGCACGCGCACGGACTGATTGACCCCAGGCCACCCGAGACCGTGCGTGAAGTTGCAACAACTGGATACTTCCATATGTTTTGTGTATAGCCAAAAGCTTTATCCGGCTGTATGACGAAATCATCCTTTTTCTTGGTAATTGGAAATAATTGGCGAATTCATAGAAGACAAGTTCAGCTGAAGGCTTCCGAGATAAGAAAGACAAGGTTTTATACAAAGGAAAGCAGATTATGACGCTGAAATTAAGGTATTCTTTTCATCAATCCTTCTTTGGCATGTTTGGAATACTTCCAGCCCGCCAGACCTGGCGTGGCGAACGGTGAGTACATGTCTAAGTGGTACACCCACCCCATCATGTTTGCATGTTGCTCAATTAGAAGTGACATTTAGAATGACCCACATTATTTGTTGATCTTTTCTATTATTCACATTGACATGTCGTGTATAGGTAAAATAGAAATGTACAATGTAGGAACCAAAATTTCAGATGAAGGGAGAGTCTACAAAATGAAACAAATAAGCTCAAAAGTGGTTAATTTCAGCGCTTATTCACTGTGCATTTGGTATGGGAGACAATTTAGAATGCCCCCCCCTTAAATTCTCACCGTTGTTTTTTTATTGGCAAATAGCCACTGCGATATGTTTGGTGTAGTTGAAAATGATCATTGAACGTGTTGTCAACTTTCAAATTGTTGAATTGTCGGAAGAATGTCGTTTGTAGCAGTTGACGTCACGGTAAGTACATAATGCCTGTAGGAATGTGCCACTCAGTTGTACCAAATTTAGAATGCCCTGTCTCAAAGTTGTTATTTTATCGGCAAATAGCAACTGCAATATGTTTGGTGCAGTTGAGAATAATGATTGAATGTGTCTGTCAACTTTTCAAATGTTTACATGTAATTGTCTGAAGAATCTCATTTGTTTCTAGCAGTTGACGTCATATGTGACCGGTACACTGCAGTTCTTGAGATGTTCATCTGCTATTGTACCAAAAGAAGAAAGGCCCCTCAATTTCTCACTCTTAGGTTTTGATCGGCAAATAGCCACTGCGATATCAGTATCATTGTATTGGCTTGAAATATGAATGCGTGGCTATGTGTATGTATTATGTACAAATTAGAGTCAAACATGTACAAGCCAATACAATTATGCATAAAGTACATGTATGCATGATAACGGCCTGGAGAAGGGTGAGTACATGCATAAATATACCCATACGTTGAATTGTCTGAAGAATCTCATTTGCAGCAGTTGACGTCACAAATTACACTGAATGTGTGCCACTCAGCTTTGTAGACAATTTAGAATGCCCCCCACCTTAATTTCTCACTGTTGTTTTTTTATCGGCAAATAGCCACTGCGATATGTTCGATGTAGTTGAGAATAATCATTGGAGGTGTCAATCAACTTTTCAAATGTTAAATTGTCTGAAGAATCTCATTTGCAGCAGTTGACGTCATAAGTTACTAGTACACTGCAGTCCCTGAGATGTGCATCTGGTATTGTACACAATGTAGAATGACTCCTCTTAATTTCTCACTCTTAGGTTGTTATTGGTAAATAGCCACTGCGGTATACTAGTAATCGGTTTAATATTATTGGCTTGAAACATGAATACGTGGCTATGTGTATGGATATAATACAAATTAGCAATATATACTATACAGCCAATACAGTTATGCCTAGTCTTGTGTATGTATGAGAATGGTGAGTACATGCATGAGTGATACACCCGTATCATATTTGCATGTTGGCACTACTCATTAGAAATGAGATATAGAATGACCCACATTATTTATTGATCTTCTCTATTGTTCACATTGAAATGTCATGTAAAGGTAGAATAGGAATGTACAATATAGGAAACAAAAATTTCAGATGAAGAAGTCTAGAGAATTGAACAAATAAGCTGAAAATTGGTTAATTTCAGTGCTTATTCGCTGTGCATTTGGTATTGTACACAATTTAGAAAGATCCCCCTTTATTTCATATTTTTAGATTTTTATTAGCCTTTGCTCTGCTTTTTTGTCTCTAGCAGTTGATGTCATGAATTACACTCTACCTGTGCATGAATGATCCCCCCCCCCCCGTGATTTCTCACTGTTATTTTTTTATTAATTGCCACTGCGAAATGTTAGGCATCATCATATCGGTTTGGAACATGAATATGTGGCTCTGTGTATGCATCAGAGATGCCAAGTTCAACAAAATTGTATACGTGAGATTTTCATGACTCAGCGCATGTGTCACGTGATGGGTTTCATCACAATATCGACGCAGATGGTATACATGTATGTATACGATTCATGGCCATACGTATAAAACCATGCGATTCTCGCGGGTGATTCATTGTATCACATGTACGTACAAAGTACAAGTCATGTTGCACTGTTTGCTGACTGCACTCTCGACTCTCAATGCGTGTGCCAGGCCTGTAGATGGCTCATGCGAAGGCAGCCAGTGGAAGTGTATAGCAAATCATGCTACTTTTTTTTTTTCTGTCGGGTCCCAATGCGTTAGAAATATGGATAGTGTGAGATCATGAGACAGACCCTTAATGTGCGAGTAAAAGTACATTCCTGTTTACGCTGTACACAGTACGAATCCCATCCACTTTAGGGGAATTCTTATTCACTGTGTACACAGTGTATTAAGCCACCATTCATTTTCAGCATGTAAGCGCTCCTGGAAATAAACTATGAGGCAGGGTTAAGGTTAAGGTAAGGGTTTGAATTGACCTCTTTCTTTCCTCTTTCTCCTGCATGATCTGTCAATCAACTAAATATCTTTCTGTACCCTCTCTAGCATCTTTCTCCTGATGTATCAATCAATCAATCAATCAATTTTTTTCCTCCTGCACCCCTCCATTTTCTCCTGATCTATCAATCTAGTGTATGGGTGCAAAATATACACAGGAACAAATACATATCTGGCACAGGTTTATTCTTATATAATTTTGGCAATATTAGGAAATCTTTTAATTTTATCCACCTTAAATTTGTTTTTGTCTTTACTTGTTCTATTTGTTCTACTTGAAGAAATTAATTTCTTTGACAAATTCATTGATTGAGGGCATGCGGGTATGTAGGTGGTGGTATGTAAGAGCTGTCCATGCCCCCCCCCCCCATTTTTTCTGTACACAGTAAAGCGTCCATTCACTTTGTTCATAGGATATGGCCCATTCACTCTGTGCACAGTGTGAATACCATCCACTTTGCACATGGGCCTGATAACATACTTCACTCTGTACACTTCTGTATGGTGGTGAATTCCTATTCTCTGTGTGCCCTGTGCACAGTGTACTAACTATGAGGCAGGGCTAATCCCTTTGACCTCAGTCTACTGGATGTGGAGTGGTTGTCTTGGGAACCAGCCTGATCATTATGTAAGAGTGGTGGCAGTCTGGGTTTACAGACCTCTTTAAGTTTAGAGGAGTAGTTGGGAGTTTGGAAGCACATTCCCATGAACTTTTTGTAGTCCATGAAGTAGAATCTGCATTATGAGACTACAATAAAGCATATACTCTAACTACTCTGGACAAGGCATAGCCATGGAGTAAGGAATAGTCTTCACTCAGGGGATGAAAAATGTCCTTAAAATTTTAATTTATTGTCTGCGATGGTAGACTAAGTAGAAGAAAAGAAGAGATGCTACTTATAACAGGGAACTCCCACCTCCCTGCTTAAAAGAACTATAATATGTCTGACAAGTGTACCCCTGTTAACATATATTTCTCTTACACTCACTCCTTACTCTTTTCTCTCCATCAGTCCATGCTCTATCTTTCCCTCCCTCTCATATACCAATGAATTGATCTCTTTCTTTCCTCTTTCTCCTGCATGATCTGTCAATCAACTAAATATCTTTCTGTACCCTCTCTAGCATCTTTCTCCTGATGTATCAATCAATCAATCAATCAATTTTTCCCTCCTGCACCCCTCCATTTTCTCCTGATCTATCAATCTAGTGTATGGGTGCAAAATATACACAGGAACAAATACATATCTGGCACAGGTTTATTCTTATATAATTTTGGCAATATTAGGAAATCTTTTAATTTTATCCACCTTAAATTTGTTTTTGTCTTTACTTGTTCTATTTGTTCTACTTGAAGAAATTAATTTCTTTGACAAATTCATTGATTGAGGGCATGCGGGTATGTAGGTGGTGGTATGTAAGAGCTGTCCATGCCCCCCCCCCCATTTTTTCTGTACACAGTAAAGCGTCCATTCACTTTGTTCATAGGATATGGCCCATTCACTCTGTGCACAGTGTGAATACCATCCACTTTGCACATGGGCCTGATAACATACTTCACTCTGTACACTTCTGTATGGTGGTGAATTCCTATTCTCTGTGTGCCCTGTGCACAGTGTACTAACTATGAGGCAGGGCTAATCCCTTTGACCTCAGTCTACTGGATGTGGAGTGGTTGTCTTGGGAACCAGCCTGATCATTATGTAAGAGTGGTGGCAGTCTGGGTTTACAGACCTCTTTAAGTTTAGAGGAGTAGTTGGGAGTTTGGAAGCACATTCCCATGAACTTTTTGTAGTCCATGAAGTAGAATCTGCATTATGAGACTACAATAAAGCATATACTCTAACTACTCTGGACAAGGCATAGCCATGGAGTAAGGAATAGTCTTCACTCAGGGGATGAAAAATGTCCTTAAAATTTTAATTTATTGTCTGCGATGGTAGACTAAGTAGAAGAAAAGAAGAGATGCTACTTATAACAGGGAACTCCCACCTCCCTGCTTAAAAGAACTATAATATGTCTGACAAGTGTACCCCTGTTAACATATATTTCTCTTACACTCACTCCTTACTCTTTTCTCTCCATCAGTCCATGCTCTATCTTTCCCTCCCTCTCATATACCAATGAATTGATCTCTTTCTTTCCTCTTTCTCCTGCATGATCTGTCAATCAACTAAATATCTTTCTGTACCCTCTCTAGCATCTTTCTCCTGATGTATCAATCAATCAATCAATCAATTTTTTCCCTCCTGCACCCCTCCATTTTCTCCTGATTTATCAATCTAGTGTATGGGTGCAAAATATACACAGGAACAAATACATATCTGGCACAGGTTTATTCTTATATAATTTTGGCAATATTAGGAAATCTTTTAATTTTATCCACCTTAAATTTGTTTTTGTCTTTACTTGTTCTATTTGTTCTACTTGAAGAAATTAATTTCTTTGACAAATTCATTGATTGAGGGCATGCGGGTATGTAGGTGGTGGTATGTAAGAGCTGTCCATGCCCCCCCCCCCATTTTTTCTGTACACAGTAAAGCGTCCATTCACTTTGTTCATAGGATATGGCCCATTCACTCTGTGCACAGTGTGAATACCATCCACTTTGCACATGGGCCTGATAACGTACTTCACTCTGTACACTTCTGTATGGTGGTGAATTCCTATTCTCTGTGTGCCCTGTGCACAGTGTACTAACTATGAGGCAGGGCTAATCCCTTTGACCTCAGTCTACTGGATGTGGAGTGGTTGTCTTGGGAACCAGCCTGATCATTATGTAAGAGTGGTGGCAGTCTGGGTTTACAGACCTCTTTAAGTTTAGAGGAGTAGTTGGGAGTTTGGAAGCACATTCCCATGAACTTTTTGTAGTCCATGAAGTAGAATCTGCATTATGAGACTACAATAAAGCATATACTCTAACTACTCTGGACAAGGCATAGCCATGGAGTAAGGAATAGTCTTCACTCAGGGGATGAAAAATGTCCTTAAAATTTTAATTTATTGTCTGCGATGGTAGACTAAGTAGAAGAAAAGAAGAGATGCTACTTATAACAGGGAACTCCCACCTCCCTGCTTAAAAGAACTATAATATGTCTGACAAGTGTACCCCTGTTAACATATATTTCTCTTACACTCACTCCTTACTCTTTTCTCTCCATCAGTCCATGCTCTATCTTTCCCTCCCTCTCATATACCAATGAATTGATCTCTTTCTTTCCTCTTTCTCCTTCATGATTTAATCAACCAAATCTCTTTCTCTCCTCAGATCAGTGTCCTTTCCTGCATCTTTCTCCTGATGTATCAATCAATCAATCAATCAATCAATCAATCAATCAATCAATCGATTAGTCAACTTTTTCACTCTTCCTCGCCCCCCCCCCCCTTTCTTTCATTTCTTTCTCCTGATCTATCAATCTAGTGTATGGGTCCAACCCATACACAGGACCAAAAACATATCTGGCACAGGTTTATTCTTATATAATTTTAGCAATATTTATTATGAATTGATCTCTTTCTTTCCTCTTTCTCCTACATGATTTAATCAACCAAATCTCTTTCTTTCCTCAGATCAGTATCCTTTCCTGCATCTTTCTCCTGATGTATCAATCAATCAATCTATCAATCAATCGATTAGTCAACTTTTTCACTCTCCCTGCCCCCCCCCCTTTCCTTCATTTCTTTCTCCTGATCTATCAATCTAGTGTATGGGTCCAACCCATACACAGGACCAAAAACATATCTGGCACAGGTTTATTCTTATATAATTTTAGCAATATTTCTTATGAATTGATCTCTTTCTTTCCTCTTTCTCCTACATGATTTAATCAACCAAATCTCTTTCTTTTCTCAGATCAGTATCCTTTCCTGCATCTTTCTGCTGATGTATCAATCAATCAATCAATCAATCAATCGATTAGTCAACTTTTTCACTCTCCCTCGCCCCCCCCCTTTTGTTCATTTCTTTCTCCTGATCTATCAATCTAGTGTATAGGTCCAACCCATACACAGGACCAAAAACATATTGGGCACAGGTTTATTCTTATAAGATTTTAGCAATATTAGGAAATCTTTTAATTTTATCCACCTTAAATTTATTTTTGTCTTTACTTCTGCACATGTTTTATTTGAAGAAATTAATTTCTTAGACAAGTTCATTGATTGAGAGACTCCGGGTATGTAGGTAGTAGGATGTAAGAGCTGTCAATGCCCCCCCCCCTCCCCCCCCCCCCCCCCACCAAAGGAGGTGATGGGAAATAATGAAGAGCTGTTCATGCCCCCCCCCAACCAAAGGAGGTGATAGGAAATAATGAAGATCTGTTCATGCCCCCGTCCTCACCAAGAGAGGTGGTAGAATGTAAGAGCTGTCCATCCCCACCCCTTCCCCCTCCCCTAGGTATGTAGGATGATGTAAAACCTGGTCATGCCCCCCCCCCTCCACCAACGTGGGTGGAAATAGGTAAGAGCTGTCCATGCCCTCCCCCCCCCCTGATTCCTCCCCCCAGCCCCAACCTCAACATATGTATAGACGTATAGTCGGTATCTCACATGGAGGTGGTAGAATATAATTAAGTCCTGTCCATGTTCCCCCCCCCCTCACCCCAACCCTTACAAAAAATTCCTGTGGTACTTCTGTGGTAATACCACACATCAGTACCACAGGAAATACCACAGGAAAGTACCACAGGATAGTCCTGTGGTTTTGTGTGGTTTTTTGGGACAAATACCACAGGACCTTACAGAAGTACCACAGGAAATACCACACAGGAGTACCACACACAAGTACCACACATCACTACCACAGGAATACCACATATACCACACAGAAATACCACATAGCAGTACCACACAGAAATACCACATAGCAGTACCACACAGAAATACCGCATAGCAGTACCACACAGAAATACCACACAGCAGTACCACACAGAAATACCACATAGCAGTACCACACAGAAATACCACACAGCAGTACCACACAGAAATACCACAGCAGTACCGCACAGAAATACCACAGCAGTACCGCACAGATATACCACATAGCAGTACCGCACAGAAACACCATACAGCAGTACCACACAGAAATACCGCATAGCAGTACCACACAGAAATACCACATAGAAGTACCACAGAAATACCACATAGCAGTACCACACAGAAATACCACATAGAAGTACCACACAGAAATACCACATAGAAGTATCATATCGCTGTATGATACTCCTGTGTGGTATTGTTTTGATACTCCTGTGTGGTATTCTTGTGATACTCCTGAGCAGTATTTCTGTGGTACTCCTGTGCGGCATTGCTGTGGCACTCCTGTGCAGTATTGTTGTGGCACTCCTGTGTGGTATCACACTGCTTTACCAAAGCACATAATACCACATATCAATACATGTACTACATTGGTTAACGAACTTGTTCTCTCATCTTTTAATAAAAGAAAAACAAATATGAGTAAATGTCTTAATTGATATCATATCAGAAAGCTGTGATACTATAAAAGCATGTGATCATTCACTGAATACTTAGGTTTAAACTTCGTTGGGACACACATTTAAGAAACTAGGCAGGTACATGCAATTATTGCAGTTAATGCACCCGAACAACAAGACTGTATGGACTTCGAAAATCTGGTAGTCAATATGTGACAATATACACAAGAAGAAATACACTGCAGTAAAGATTCTATCAATTTACATAAGAAAACTACATACCTACATGAGCTAAATAAGAGTAAAAAAGAGAACTTTTAGTGTGTACATGTATATATCATCCAAATACACTGTCAAATTGTCCATTTTTCCAGGTTTACAAGTAACTTTTTCAATTGATGATACATGTAATTTCAAGATTTATTCACCAAAGTCAAAGGAAACACTATGTCCAAGTTTATGTATAGTTTTGTTTTTCATCAGTATTTGCACATTTCATTTCTAAACCAATCTGAAGATGCAACAGGGTTATGTGCTCCCTCTCCATCAATAGAATACTGTACTGCGGCCAAATATAAACCACTTCATCAAAGTGGAACATTACATTACTGGAACTGCACACTGTATATGTTGACAAACTGAAACTGTATGTCTGAATTACAGTCTCCTGTTAAAAAGAGCACAGGTTTTGTGTGAACAAGACCAATTTTCTCGGTTGGTTGGGACGGTTTCAATTTCAAGTACCGTTATGTGCACAATGCAGCACATGAACATTTTTGTTCACTCATCAAAAATAAACCACTTGACAAAAGTGGAACATCACATTACTAGAACTATAATAACAAGGTGGTTCGCAAACCACAAGTCTCGCCTGATTTTACAATTGATATACAGTGCTAAGTTGTTTTTCAAATAATTAAAATGGTGCCTAGATGACCTTTGACCTCATCGTCTTCTTCAACACACATGTGGTATTAGCCAAGGATCATTTGTACCAAGTTTGATAACAATTGATGCAGAAATAAAGATATGAGAGCAAGTTAAACAAAAACTTCAACATTTTTGTAATAACATGGCCTCATATTATTGACCTCTTGACCCCTAGATGACCTATGACCCAATCATCCTCATGACGACACATGTGGTATTACCCAAGGATCATTTGTACCAAGTTTGATTACAATTGAAAGTTAAACAAAAAAAATTTTGTGACAGACCAACTAACAGAGAAAATTATTACTAGGTCTCTGCCGAACTTTGTTCAGGCGAGACAAATAAAAAAGCACACTGTATATCACAAAAGAGGTTTACGGTACACCATGTGTAAACTCCTGGAAGGACTGAGAGGAGAAAAGTAGATAGAAATTGGAGGTAAGTGGAAAGGCGAGAATGATGAGTAGAGGTGGACTTGACGTTTCAGGCAGATTGACTGTCCATCTTCAGGAGTGAGTGTTTGCTAGTTGAGTGACGTTACTTATGGCAAGCGTGCGGACATGGGAGGAACCGTGGAAGGAAACCGCGGGCTGTTGGTCTCGGCGGGTGGTGGCACTCTGTGTGTGGGTTGGCGGGAATCGTGGTCAGTTGGTAGCGTGGTGGCATCCGTGTTGGCGAGGCTGGCTTGGTGGGTGAAGAGGCTGGCTGGGTAGGTGAAGAGCTGGAGGTGTCTGGTTGTGAAGATATGGTTGAGTGATTGGTGGTGGTGGAGGAGACAGTGCTGGTCAAAAGAAGGGAAAACAAATGAAGAATTACATGCTTGGTAGTCATGCACTCATGAGCAATTACTATTGATTTGTTATGTAATGCGATTCTATAAATGTATTCCATTCTTCTACAATGTACAGTAGTCATGCTCTAAGTAGTTTTATTTCACTTATTTTTGCGAGATTCAGTTGGAATATATTTAAGTGCTCAACATGTATACTTTACTTGATTATACGAATGTGGGTTTATATTTTTATTACATGTACATTTGATTACATCACCCTTTTACAGTACATGTAATAAAAATATAAACCCACATTCTTATAAGCAAGTAAAATATATTCCAACTGAATCTTGCAAAAAAAGACCGCTGAAACTAGCTGATATGCATGCATCTATAACATGAGTGCCAAATGATCTTTAGATGTAAATGATTGTAAGTAATTAGCAATACAATAAGCATGTTAACTAGGCCTGAGTCAAATCGATTATTAAGCCGGTGTTCAATCGAAGATGTCGAACTCTGATTTCGTTTTGATGAATTTGATGCATCGACGAAATTACCAAATTGACTAGAAAACACAAAATCTTTTGTTTGATTGTCCTGTTGTACACAATTTATCTTCATATTTTCACAATTTTAATTTGCTTACTTGGTTCCTACTGTCTTTTGTAAGTTTTGCAGGTAACGCATCAAGAGAACAAACTGGTCGCTCGATGATCAAGCAGCTACTACATAATTGTCTTTGATTCGTTCACTACTAGTTATATCGTATACATGTACGTATGCAACGCCAAAACGAACAATTGTTCATAGACTGTGTACAACGGATAGCATCGTGTCTTGTGAAAACCTGGAAACAGCACAGTGGCGATCGTGCGTAAGACTATGTACAACGCGGATAGCATGATATAGAGTGGCTCCGCACAAGCGATTCGGGGACCGCTGATTGGAGCATCACGTGGATCACGTCATGACCATGTGCTTGTGGAGGTATCGATAGCGATAACGATATCTGGTCACGTTGTCTGAAACCCGGAAGCCGGTTGACTTTGTGCACGTTGCAATATAGACTCTACAGATTCTAACTATCAGGGTGCTATATTGACGCTAATTCGTAAGATTTTGACGGAAAAGCAAGAAGTAAACACTTACATGTACGGTATCGGTGAGAAAATAGATTCTCCGAAAATACCTTTCATAATTCATGTAAAATATAGGAAAGTGAAATTCTAGGTCAATCTTTGTACGAGGTGATGGAACATTGCACACTTGCTCTGCGCATGCATACTTTATTTTCATTCATAAATTGGCTCTTGGCAGTGGCTGGATGATGTCATGAAATCAGCAAAATTATACATGACCACTAACATTCGCACTCCGCTATCCGTTGTACACAATTTGTCAATGTGCCATCGATGCATCGATGTTCAATCGGCGCAAAATCGATATGACTCAGGCTTAATGTATACTGTCATTGGCAAAACTTGAATTGACCGTGAACACGACTAAAATCAATTACTGCCACGTCATGTGCCCATGCATGCTTGATGATTTTCAACTTCATGTGGTTTTATTCAATTCAAATTGCCATAACTCAAACCAATGCACCTACGTTTTTAAGACATTCTCTCAAACTAAACTGCAAGTAATCCAGTTCAAAAGCTTTATTGAATATTAGCTTCTACACAGCATTTTATGACTATGGAAACATGAATTAAAAAATTATTTCAACAAACCTGTATTCTCCCAGGACATGGACAGACAAGGTCTCCTTCACAGCTATAGATAGAATGCATCTTTCATCTTGGTGGTGGCTATCCTCCCTCTTTTTCTTTTAGCTCCACATACAAATCTGACGAGAAAAAAGGAAATCAATTTGTGATTTAACAAAAATAATGCTTCAGTACTTCCCAAGTCACAACTAAGAACGTATTATCATGCAATATAAACAGGGCGAATACCTTGTCTTTTGAAACAAGTTACAAACTTGTCTTTCATCTAGTCTAGACCGATGGCATCTTGCCTCTAGGCTATATTACAATGAGCCTATTTGCAATAATATTACGGCAAGATGCCCTCGCCATCGATCAGACTAGCCATACAGGTAGTGGCCCATTCTCATCGTGGTCTTCTAGTCCACGACTCCACGCACTGGCAAAAATGCATAGAAAGCAATGGGAAGAGTATGTACATATGCATGGAATGGAATCACTGGTGGCACAACAGTTTTGGTCAAGCTACTCAATGTTATTGTTTGTAAAAAAAAAAAATCATGAAATATCGTGAAAATGTTAGGGTATGACAAATTTTATTATTCAATGAATGTCAAAAGACAAAAAAAATACATGTTTATAATTTTGACATATATTTTGCATAGCTCAGTGATTGCTTCAATCATGACCCACTATCAAAAAAAATATAAAGTAAAGATGTCACTTTGGTCACAATGTGCATGCCTACATGTGCAATTCAGCATAATGTGCGCTCTGAGAAATGCATAAAATATATTGGGTCTGCATGTAGGAATACAAGTTCATATGGCAATCACCTTTTTTCGGACCGATCGGTCCATGAAACATTTAGGGTAGCCTCAAAGGAAATACAATACGTACCTTTACAGTTCTTGCATCGCAATGCATGATGGGACGGAATTCTAGTACGCGAGCGTTCAGCGATCGCTGCGGTCAGATTGTTTGCAACGCTCATGACACTAGCCGCAGCGAGCGCGAAGTTCAATATTATTATTTTCATGTTACAGATTTGTTATGTGGACCAGTTCCGACGCGATTACTTTCAGTAAATCTGAATTATATTTTAACGAAAAGAACTTTGATTATTATTTTCTCAACAAACCCTTTATAAATCATTATTTAGATACAATAATACAAATCAAAATTTCTCAACGTAAAAATACAACTCAGATTTACTGAAAATTATCAGGTCGGAACCGATCCACGTAACAAATCAGTAACATGAAAATGACATTTTAATCAATAACGGTTACCGCAGCGATCACTGAACGCTCGCGTACTAGAATTCCGTCCCATAATGCCTTGCGATACAAGAACCGTAAAGGTACGTATTCAACCACTTCCACTTCAAATATTTCGATTGAGTCTGACCAGCAAACTGTATTTTTCCCCCCAATCACCAAAGTGTCAGTGTGCTTAGACAGGAATAACCGTCTCATTCGGGGTATTCTTTAATCAAAATTACATTTTTGGACACAGATAGGGTGTTCAGAGGCTGATTTTTTGGTCTACAACTACAGTGTGCTGCCCTGGCTTGGCCTGAAATTACATGACTAGAGTCCTTTCTCAATTGCTGTCGATTGCATCATCACAATTTATGTATTGATATCACCCTTTTTGTATAATTTAAACTCACAAGTAAGGCCTGGGCTATACCCTTATAGAGTAAGGGTTATGAAGAGTTCACAGTGCAGTGCATCGATGCATCGAGCAACATCAACACCAACATATGGGGATACGTTCACAGACATTACAGTACACACTGTCACTGACTGCTGCCTTGTTGGCATCTTTGTAAAAAACATGATATCTTCAAAGTTATAACTGCTAGTAAATACCATTAAATCTAGGTCTTACCTTGGATTGATTGGTCATGTATGACATGATGTCCAAAGCTAAAAGGTCCGTCTTGAATCCCAAGCATAATTTTCTTTGCCGCAATTGCCGAGCTAGCTCGAAATCAACCGTTTCCCGCTCAAATGATACGTGCTGATACAGCATGTAAGCATTGCTGAGTGGGTGCAGTGCACTGCACTACAGTAGTGTACGGTGCAGTACATGCACACTTCACCACTACACACACTAGTGTGTGTAGTGGGTGAAGTGTGCATGTACTGCACCGTACACTACTGTACACAAAGAATGTACATGTATGTACATGTACTTGTGTGCGCGCGTAGAGCTGCAGTGATAACTCTATGGTTAGCATGCATTGTTGTATGTGCTGATGCTCTCCAGCCAGTTAGCTCAGTAGTCTTCTATTCAGACTACAGGAATTTATCATATTTGTTTTTCTTTTTCTAAAAAGATGACAGTACAACATTTCGCATGTTCCAAGAACTATGTGATTTAGCAGAAGGCCAAGAAGACACAATAGAGCAATAGTATAGAAAAAAAATCCCACAGCACTGCTGTATGGTATTGCTGTGGTATTTTCTGTCCAATTTGAGTACCACAGGCGACACCTCTGCATTACATCTGTGTACAGGCATCTTCATTCCTGTGGTATTTTATGTGGTATTACACTGTACCGTATTAAAAACCACAGCACTGTTGTGTGGTATTGCATGTTGTGTTACAATGTTTCTCTGTGGTATCCTGTGGTATTTTCCGTACCACAGACGACACCTGTGCATTACCACATACATGTGTGTAGGCCTTTTTCATCCCTGTGGTATTTTATGTGGTATTACACTGTACCGTATTAAAAACTACATGTATTGCTGTGGTATAATGTTTCTCTGTGGTATTTTCTGTGGTATTTCCCGTACCACAGGAGTACCACAGGCTACTCATCTGTAGTACCACAGAAATATGTGTGGTAACTTTCCATCCTGTGGTATTTTCTGTGGTATCATGTAGTACCACAGAAAGTACCACAGGACATTTTTGTAAGGGAAGGTATGTAGTTTGATGTTAAAGCTGTTAATGTCCCCCCCCCCAAAGAATCCAATAGAATATAAGAGCTGTTCTTGCCTCCCCCCCCTCAGGTATGTAGTATTTAAGCTGGTCATCCCCCCTCCCCCCCCCCCCCAACTGAGGTAGGTGGGGATAAACACAGTAAAACCCTCATTCATTTGGTACCCAGTAGAAACCCGTTTCACTGTGCACACACAAACAATTCCTTTCATTGTGTACATTCTGGGTCAGCTAACTTCACTCACTCTTTACACTTCTCTATGGTGGTGAATTCCTATTGACTTTGCACACAGTATACAAGCTTAGAGGCAGGGTTTGACCTTCAAGGGAATGGATGAGGAGTGGTTGTCTTGGGAACCAGCCTGAGCATTATGTAAGAGTGGTGGCAGTCTGGGTTTACAGACCTCTTTAAGTTTAGAGGAGTAGTTGGGAGTTTGGAAGCACATTCCCATGAACTTTGTGTAGTCCATGAAGTAGAATCTGCATTATGAGACTACAATAAAGCATATACTCTAACTACTCTGGACAAGGCATAGCCATGGAGTAAGGAATAGTCTTCACTTAGGGGATGAAAAATGTCCTTAAAATGTTAATTTATTGTCTGCGATGGTAGACTAAGTAGAAGAAAAGAAGGGATGCTACTTATAACAGGGAACTCCCACCTCCCTGCTTAAAAGAACTATAATATGTCTGACAAGTGTACCCCTGTTAACATATATTTCTCTTACACTCACTCCTTACTCTTTTCTCTCCATCAGTCCATGCTCTATCTTTCCCTCCCTCTCATCTACCAATGAATTGATCTCTTTCTTTCCTCTTTCTCCTTCATGATTTAATCAACCAAATCTCTTTCTCTCCTCAGATCAGTGTCCTTTCCTGCATCTTTCTCCTGATGTATCAATCAATCAATCAATCAATCAATCAATCAATCAATCGATTAGTCAACTATTTCACTCTCCCTCGCCCCCCCCCCCTTTCCTTCATTTCTTTCTCCTGATCTATCAATCTAGTGTATGGGTCCAACCCATACACAGGACCAAAAACATATCTGGCACAGGTTTATTCTTATATAATTTTAGCAATATTTATTATGAATTGATCTCATTCTTTCCTCTTTCTCCTACATGATTTAATCAACCAAATCTCTTTCTCTCCTCAGATCAGTATCCTTTCCGCATCTTTCTCCTGATGTATCAATCAATCAATCAATCAATCTATCCATCAATCGATTAGTCAACTTTTTCACTCTCCCTGCCCCCCCCCCCCTTTCGTTCATTTCTTTCTCCTGATCTATCAATCTAGTGTATGGGTCCAACCCATACACAGGACCAAAAACATATCTGGCACAGGTTTATTCTTATATAATTTTAGCAATATTTATTATGAATTGATCTCTTTCTTTCCTCTTTCTCCTACATGATTTAATCAACCAAATCTCTTTCTCTCCTCAGATCAGTATCCTTTCCTGCATCTTTCTCCTGATGTATCAATCAATCAATCAATCTATCAATCAATCGATTAGTCAACTTTTTCACTCTCCCTGTCCCCCCCCCCTTTTCTTCATTTCTTTCTCCTGATCTATCAATCTAGTGTATGGGTACAAAATATACACAGGAACAAATACATATCTGGCACAAGTTTATTCTTATATAATTTTAGCAATATTAGGAAATCTTTTAATTTTATCCACCTTAAATTTATTTTTGTCTTTACTTGTTCTATTTGTTCTATTTGAAGAAATTAATTTCTTTGACAAATTCATTGATTGAGGGCATGCGGGTATGTAGGTGGTGGTATGTAAGAGCTGTCCATGCTCCCCCCCCCCCCATTCATTCTGTACACAGTAAAGCATCCATTCACTTTATTCATAGGATATGGCCCATTCACTCTGTGCACAGTGTGAATTCCATCCACTTTGCACATGGGCCTGATAACATACTTCACTCTGTACACTTCTGTATGGTGGTGAATTCCTATTCACTGTGCACTGTGCACAGTGTACTAACTATGAGGCAGGGCTAATCCCTTTGACCTCAGTCTACTGGATGTGGAGTGGTTGTCTTGGGAACCAGCCTGATCATTATGTAAGAGTGGTGGCAGTCTGGGTTTACAGACCTCTTTAAGTTTAGAGGAGTAGTTGGGAGTTTGGAAGCACATTCCCATGAACTTTGTGTAGTCCATGAAGTAGAATCTGCATTATGAGACTACAATAAAGCATATATACTGCAACTACTTTGGACAAGGCATAGCCATGGAGTAAGGAATAGTCTTCACTCAGGGGATGAAAAATGTCCTCAAAATGTTAATTTATTGTCTGCGATGGTAGACTAAGTAGAAGAAAAGAAGTGATGCTACTTATAACAGGGAACTCCCACCTCCCTGCTGAAAAGAACTATAATATGTCTGACAAGTGTACCCCTGTTAACATATATTTCTCTTACACTCACTCCTTACTCATTTCTCTCAATCAGTCCATGCTCTATCTTTCCCTCCCTCTCATCTACCAATGAATTGATCTCTTTCTTTCCTCTTTCTCCTACATGATTTAATCAACCAAATATCTTTCTCTCCTCTGCTCAGTGTCCTTTTCTGCATCTTTCTCCTGATGTATCAATCAATCAATCGATTAGTCAACTTTTTCACTCTCTCTCGCCCCCCCCTTTCCTTCATTTCTTTCTCCTGATCTATCAACCTAGTGTATGGGTCCAACCCATACACAGGACCAAAAACATATCTGGCACAGGTTTATTCTTATATAATTTTAGCAATATTTATTATGAATTGATCTCATTCTTTCCTCTTTCTCCTACATGATTTAATCAACCAAATCTCTTTCTCTCCTCAGATCAGTATCCTTTCCGCATCTTTCTCCTGATGTATCAATCAATCAATCAATCAATCTATCCATCAATCGATTAGTCAACTTTTTCACTCTCCCTGCCCCCCCCCCTTTCCTTCATTTCTTTCTCCTGATCTATCAATCTAGTGTATGGGTCCAACCCATACACAGGACCAAAAACATATCTGGCACAGGTTTATTCTTATATAATTTTAGCAATAT
The DNA here is from genome assembly GCA_963669155.1 of Arbacia lixula. Classification (NCBI taxonomy): domain Eukaryota; kingdom Metazoa; phylum Echinodermata; class Echinoidea; order Arbacioida; family Arbaciidae; genus Arbacia; species Arbacia lixula. The sequence continues at coordinate 30,205,391 of OZ022578.1, forward strand.
TTATTATGAATTGATCTCTTTCTTTCCTCTTTCTCCTACATGATTTAATCAACCAAATCTCTTTCTCTCCTCAGATCAGTATCCTTTCCTGCATCTTTCTTCTGATGTATCAATCAATCAATCAATCTATCAATCAATCGATTAGTCAACTTTTTCACTCTCCCTGCCCCCCCCCCTTTCCTTCATTTCTTTCTCCTGATCTATCAATCTAGTGTATGGGTACAAAATATACACAGGAACAAATACATATCTGGCACAAGTTTATTCTTATATAATTTTAGCAATATTAGGAAATCTTTTAATTTTATCCACCTTAAATTTATTTTTGTCTTTACTTGTTCTATTTGTTCTATTTGAAGAAATTAATTTCTTTGACAAATTCATTGATTGAGGGCATGCGGGTATGTAGGTGGTGGTATGTAAGAGCTGTCTATGCCCCCCCCCCCCATTCATTCTGTACACAGTAAAGCATCCATTCACTTTATTCATAGGATATGGCCCATTCACTCTGTGCACAGTGTGAATTCCATCCACTTTGCACATGGGCCTGATAACATACTTCACTCTGTACACTTCTGTATGGTGGTGAATTCCTATTCACTGTGCACTGTGCACAGTGTACTAACTATGAGGCAGGGCTTATCCCTTTGACCTCAGTCTACTGGATGTGGAGTGGTTGTCTTGGGAACCAGCCTGATCATTATGTAAGAGTGGTGGCAGTCTGGGTTTACAGACCTCTTTAAGTTTAGAGGAGTAGTTGGGAGTTTGGAAGCACATTCCCATGAACTTTGTGTAGTCCATGAAGTAGAATCTGCATTATGAGACTACAATAAAGCATATACTGCAACTACTTTGGACAAGGCATAGCCATGGAGTAAGGAATAGTCTTCACTCAGGGGATGAAAAATGTCCTCAAAATGTTAATTTATTGTCTGCGATGGTAGACTAAGTAGAAGAAAAGAAGGGATGCTACTTATAACAGGGAACTCCCACCTCCCTGCTGAAAAGAACTATAATATGACTGGCAAGTGTACCCCTGTTAACATATATTTCTCTTACACTCACTCCTTACTCATTTCTCTCCATCAGTCCATGCTCTATCTTTCCCTCCCTCTCATCTACCAATGAATTGATCTCTTTCTTTCCTCTTTCTCCAACATGATTTAATCAACCAAATATCTTTCTCTCCTCTGTTCAGTGTCCTTTTCTGCATCTTTCTCCTGATGTATCAATCAATCAATCGATTAGTCAACTTTTTCACTCTCTCTCGCCCCCCCCCCCTTTCCTTCATTTCTTTCTCCTGATCTATCAACCTAGTGTATGGGTCCAACCCATACACAGGACCAAAACATATCTGGCACAGGTTTATTCTTATATAATTTTAGCAATATTTATTATGAATTGATCTCATTCTTTCCTCTTTCTCCTACATGATTTAATCAACCAAATCTCTTTCTCTCCTCAGATCAGTATCCTTTCCTGCATCTTTTTCCTGATGTATCAATCAATCAATCAATGTATCAATCAATCGATTAGTCAACTTTTTCACTCTCCCTGCCCCCCCCCCCTTTCCTTCATTTCTTTCTCCTGATCTATCAATCTAGTGTATGGGTCCAACCCATACACATGAACAAAAACATATCTGGCACAGGTTTATTCTTATATAATTTTAGCAATATTTATCTATAGGAAATCTTCTTCCTACCATGTTTATCTACTTTCTCCTTTCCTTCTGCACATGTACTATAATGAGAGATTAATTTAAAAGACAAATAAATTAATTGACTCTTTGATTATTTTATTGTTGTGCATGGTCAATGAACAATAAATGAAATAACACTACATCATCTGGATCCAAGGAGGTCCATGATCACTTATTGCAATGGTCGCATTTTGTGCTTTGTCGGATGGGTTCGACTCCCATGATGTTCCAAATGTCAATTCAGAACTTTCATTGGTGGCGACAGCATGAATAGAGACCAAAGCTTTATGTGCACAATGTTCATTGCATCATCAACACACAGTTGCATTATATTGCATAACTTATGGTAATGAAATATAATTTTGAATGAAAATGGTAGTTTGTTTCATTATCATAACTTGAAGTTGGCTTTATCACAACTAGGGGTATACATCATTCTATTTACACAGTATGTGCGTGTCCCTGGAATCTTTCTTCATCTGATGTCTATTGTATTTTCTTTATACGCCCCTTTTTTTTCCTGCCCTATGATAATCTGTAGTGAATTTGTATATTATTGATTTTGAGAAAAGTAATCATTTTTTATATTTCTCCCCCCCCCCCCAACAGGAATAGGGGATACATCAGACCATGATGCCACTAAAATCTTGGCCTTACAATTGGCCTTGCAGACCTACAGAAACAGTTAAGGACCTGAGTGGTAGTAGCAATGTGCTTTTTTTTAATGTGACTGCGTATTTTATGAATGATCGTGTGTAAACATAGAAACAGATTGGAAATTAAATAGCTTTTCATCTAATATATAACATTTCCTTTACTCGCACCACTTTTTTTCCCTACAATGTACAATCTATAATTAATTTACAAAGCACCAAATTCTTAAAAGCCCACACAGTGACACAACTGAGCTCTTGTGGCGCGATATTGTTAATAGAGGGTGATGTGTTTGGTGGTGGTTCTATATCAGGCCCAACCTCAAGATAGGTAAAACTTCTATAGTCGGTATCTCACATGCGAGCGATAGTAGCGGCAATGTTTCATATAGGCATGTTTACACAAAATAAGCGGTATGTGCACATGTGTGTAAGCATTGTTTAAACTTTGTGTAGCTTCGGTCAAGTTTGTGAAGTTTGATCGAATTACCAGTCTGACAAGCGCACAATGTGTGTGACTGATGTGTACAGGTCAACAGGCCTTTCGCAAAGCCTGTACGCACCTCTACTCCCATTAGTACTGACGATTGTGCACTTTCAATACTTCCTTCTCCCTTTCCTTTGTAGAGTCCACCTGTTTCCACAGAGGACCTCGATCTCATCCAACAACTCGCCTCTTTGACAGTTCCTGGAAACTCATCACCTTTTGAAATGCAGTTCCTTGGACCTCAGACCCATTACCAGATAAAGCCAGCTCCTCGACAGTTGATTCTGTGGCTACTGGATTAGAATCCCTGGTTAGAAACAAAAAGATATTGGAACAACAATTGCATATCTTGCTATTTGTTGAGTTCTACAAAAAACTGCTTAGATTCTAAGATGAAGTTAACAACAGTCTTTAAATAACTGATGGAGCTACCTTGTGGACATGAATGTAATATTTAAGGATATGTCATTAATCACAAGTAAATAGTCTCAACTTATGCTGTTGCCACCAATGAATGTTCTCATTTGATATTTGGAACATCATGGGAATCGAACCCATCCAACAAAGCACAAAATGTGACCATTGCAATACATGATTAAGACCAAACATGATACCTTCCTTGTATACAGATGCAATCAAAATAATGAACGTGCATATAAATGAGATTCCTTTTTTATTGGTCATGTACAATAAACATGCAGTCATCTTAAGAATAACTATCAGTGTATGTCTCCTGAATCATTTCAACATAATAATAAATTTGCAATGAGGGGGAGAGAAAAGCAGAACAGCATTAGCAAGGGTTTGATTGATGGATATGGAAAAAGATTGAGTGAGGTACGAAAGATTGATTTATAGATAAAAAGAAAGAGAGAGAAAAAGAGGGAAGGAAAGAGTTTGAGAAGAATTTGATAGATCAGGAAAAATGAAAGAGTGAGGGTAAAATATTGCTTGCTTGCTTGCTTGATTGATTGATTGATTGATTGATTGATAGATACACAAGAAAAAAACAACAAAGAAAAAGCAAAAAAGGGAATGAAGTAAAAGAGGTTGATTGATTGATTGATATATCAGAAGGAAAGAGTGAGGGTGATAGATTGGTTGACTGATAGATAGAAGAAAGAGAAAGATAGAAACGGAAGGACAGAAAGAAAATAGATTTATGCACACTATTAAGTTTGTGCGCGCATACAGAAATGCCATTGAAACTGTGTTGGCTAAAAGATAAGGTGCAGATTGGTGAATTACTGCTACATAGTAGTACTCAGATCAGCATGCATACTGCATTGCAACACGGCTAGCTGCATGTGCTCAGGTACATGTGTGCAGGTTCATACCTTTTGCACTAGCTACGTAATACATGTAATGTACACATGTTCATACTTCTTGCACTATGCAATATATGTAATACATGTACACATGTTAATAATACTTCTAGCACTAGCTATAATACATGTAATTCTACCAGTTCGAGTTCAGCTCCGGTCTCAAGTACTAGCAATAGTACTCAGATCAGCATATCGCACTACAACATAGCTAGCACTGAATGTGGGCAGGTACATGTACGCGTGTTCATACTTCTTGCACTAGCTAGCAAGGATAGATAAATGGTTAATCAGTCAAATCAGATACCGTGATTACATGCTGGGCTGACACGTATACTAACAGAGTTAAGATTAATAGATTAGAAAAAAGACCAGGTAGTTATACATGTGACAATTTTAAATCATTTGACAACTAACAGAAAATGACATTTCCAAAATTGAACAATGGCGCAAGTGCCTACGGACTTTAACCCACACTTGAAAATTGTGTGGCCAGTCTCGGCGGCCAGTATATCATGGGGATGTCTGTAGTTCTAACAAGCCGACAATTGTAAACAAAGTTACCAACATAAACACATACAATTTCTGTATCAAAATCCTAGCTTGTTGTGTACACCATTTGTTATTGTAACCTGTCTTACATCATAATTGTATGGCTTTTGAAACCTTCTGGATCTGGATGTTGTACAGTGCAGGACCTTTAGGTATAATGCACCGGATAAGGAGAGGGCGCGGATGAGTTTAGTCGAAACATAGGTGGCTTTCTTCAATCTTGGCTTTAACCACCTCTGGTGATGTACTCTTCACAACTTCGTTTGGGAGTTGATTCCAGGCCAGTGTCGTATTCACAAAAAATGAGTTTCTTAATTGCCTTTAAGAGCGAACATGAACAAAAAAGAACTCTTCATCTACATATTTGGGCTTTTACATTTCCCTGGATTTGGATTGGATTGTTGAATTACTAGTAGTACTCAGATCAGCATATATTGTGTTCCGTGCAATATGATGTCATACAGGCCCAAATGCACGTATGGCATCCAGGCAAGGTGGGGTAGGGGCAAACTTCTTGCCCTAGCTACGTAATACCTGTAATTCGACATATGCTACGTAATACCTATAATTCTACATGCTACGTAATACATGTAATTCTACATGCTGCGTAATACATGTAATTCTACATGCTGCGTAATACATGTAATTCGTTCTACATGCTACGTAATACATGTACGCATGTTGATACCTCTTTCACTAGCTACGTAAACCGTTTACGCAAGTTCATACTTCTGTCACTGTCTACGCACAGTATGCATGTACACATGTTCATATACTTCATGCACTACCTACGTTGTACAGACTACGTAATAGGCCTACATGTATGCATGTTAATACTTCTTGCATCAGCTACGTAATAAGTATGTACTTCTACATGCTACGTTCTACGCATGTTCATACTAGCTATGTAATACATGTAATTCTACATGCTATTTAATACATGTAATACATTATCCCTGGGACTGCTCACTGCGTGAACGGGCTGGACTCAGCATAAAGTAGACCGAAAAATCATTCTCTAGAGTCTATAGGACGTTGGATTCGCTGAGATTGCATGCCATCTATGTCCAAAAATGTCATTTTGATTAAACTCGAATGAGACGGTTATTCCTGTCTAAGACTAAGTATAAAGTAGCACTAGCTACATGTACGTAAAAACTAATAGGAGAAGAACTTTTTTTTTACTTCTCTGATCTGCCTTGCCCTTGATCTCGATCCACTTTTTGCTTCCGGATCACAACACTACACAATTCCAGGTCATAATTGTACAGCGCAAAGGCTATTTGCCAATGAAAATACAAAAAGAAGAATTTAAGGGGAGTTCTAAACTATGATAAGTCATGACAATGGCATACCCAACGACAATGAACTGATTTTGAGCTTATTTTGTTATTTTTGACTTCGTAGACATCTCCTAGCTCCTGTGTCTGAAATTTTGTTTCCTATATTGTACATTCCTAATCCTATCGATCTTATACATGGCATTTCAATGCTCACAATAGAGAAGCTCACAAAAGAAAAGGGGGGCATTGAATTCTACAAGTCATTTCTAATAATGAACAATGACAACAACAACACAGTCACAGACCCATGTACTCACCCTTCTCCTCGTCACCACGCAATAACAATGTACCGTAGGCAGGCCAGGGGGAGTATAAAGAATACCTTGATTGAAGCTTTCAAATCAGCTTTCTTTTTTTATGAAACCGTGTCTTCCTTTCTCCTGGTAACATTCCACTATTCCTACATCGTATATATTTCCAACTATCAAGGAAATTGATAATTTTATCGTAAAACAACTGCAAACGGCGCGCCGATCCACTCGCCCGCACCCTCAGCCTCGCACGTCTTCAGTTCAGGCCGAGTCCAACTCAGTCCAATGCAAAGTGAAGTAGCTATTTAATTAAGCCAACGCAAAGCTAAGGCTACTACAAGATGCTATTTCTAATACGAGGGTTGGATGGATGACAGTAAATGTGATTGTTGTTCATCTTACCTCTTATTTGATATTTCGTACATTGGGGTACAGCTAGAACTGAAATGTAACGTCACAAGATCTAAGGCAGCTTGCTTTGTACGTTGTCATGGAGATAATTGGAGATCGAGAAGCAGACGACACTGAGCAAGGAGCAAATGCTTACAATCTCTGAAGCCTGATGAATTATTTGATGAGCGACGAGAAATATGACTAACTGAAATTGTAAATCAATATCACTGATGAGTCAAGTTGATCTGCAGGTCATGTGCACAATTTATTTGAAAATGAAAAAGGATTATCTATTTGCCGTTTGACCGTTTTTTTGGAAAACCGCATTACTTGGGCGCATGAATTTTTTTTTTTTTTTTTTTTTTTTTTTTTTAATGCTTTTTAGCCTTTATTCAGAAAATAATAATACATTTTCTCATACATAGTAAATAAAATATTTATACATACTTGAATACACATCCATAATCAATATATTAAATTAATGTAAATAATGTACATCCTGACTTCATTTTTCGTTCAAAAAATTATGACATAATAAAGTGCTTATACAGGTACCTAATGAGGTAAACATCATTATAACAAATGAATGAAAATAATGTACATTGTTACATAACTATTCGTACACAAATAATCAAAAACTGTAAATACATGACATTTCTTTTTTGCCTTAGCAAAATAAAAGATACATCTGAATAAAGATTTCATACATGTATATAAAACACAACAAACACACATAACACATAAACGCAAACAGATAGAAACACAATATACATATAAACATATACAGAACAAAACAAAGAAAAAAAAAATGTGAGGTGAAAAAGCTAACCCAGAACCCATCCCTTTTCTTTTTCAGCAAAAAGAACATGATTATTTTTAAAAATCTTTCATATACAAATGTAATTATTTTATCACTGTTATTCTTTTTGATAATTTTATCTAAAAGGAGCTTTGTAGTAAGATGACTATATGTATATCTTTTTATCATTTAATTGAAATTGATAAATGAGGATCAGTGAGAGAAACTGGTAGACAAAGGGCAGATTTAAAAAAAAAAAAAAAAATCCCATTATTGTATGGTATAGTGTTAATCCCAGTGGGAGAAAGAGTTTGAAGAAAGAAGAAAAATAAATAAACACTAAGTGTAAATGATCTACATGTAAACTTACCACTGGGAAAATTTTTCCCATTTTGTAAGGTGTAGTGTCAATTTATCTTTTCTCCTCGCCTTATCGTGTTCAATCTGTTTTGATTTTTTAATGGCACTGCATATTTCGTTACATGTAGGGACTTTTCCCAGTTTACGGTTATTGTAAATCATATGTTTGACCAAAATTATTACATGATTTAATAAAGCATTCTGTTTTACATTGTCTCTAACACCGAGTAATACTTCAAGCCACTGTAAATCAAGAAGTTCCAAAAAATGTAATTTATTTCCTATTTCAGTCCAGATCTTAGAGACTTCAGCACATTTGTAAAATATGTGATAGTATGTTTCTGTCTCTTTTCTACAGAAAGAGCAAGTATTGGAATCTATTAAACCAAACTGGAAAAGTTTGTCATTACAAAATATAATGCTATGTAAAAGTTTATATTGAAATTCTCTTAGCTTCCAGTCTAAAGTGGAGAATCGAGGGATAGAAAAGCAAGTTGCAACTGCCGACTTATTCATGTTTAAAGCTGATACATCTGGATGTTTAAAGGCGAATGAATCTTGTATTGTATTAATAAAAATATTATATACCATTTTAGACGACACCGAGGTAAAGGATAACACATTCTTATTAATATCAAAATGGATGTTAGAAAAATCTAAATTATTGTGAACTGTGTCACCTCTACCAGAGGATGTTCTCCTCTTCTTCCATTCCATTGGTATCCTGTTATACAAGTCCTTAAGAGAAAATAAATCATTTACATTTAATCCTTTTTTTAAGAGAAAATCTCCTGTTCTCATTTTACCATCTGTATCAACAATGTGTTTTACTTGAAAAAGGTTAACCTTAAATAATTTTTCATTAAAGTGAAAGGTCCTACCTTTTATAAAAGTATTATTAAAAAATATTTGGTTTTCCCAATGCACTTCTCTTATAATAAATTCTCTTTCTCTTAAGTAATTCCAAATGTCCAAAAATTCTAAGTACAGTTTAGGTGCACTGAGGTTGAAAGCTCTGGGATTGTAGTTACAAAGAAATATTAAAGTTCCTCCTAAAGATCTGAATACATGTTGGAAAAAGTATTTCCATTTCATTTCCTTATTTCCACCGAGAAGTCTTTTTATCCACATAACGCGCTGAGCACAAACCATGTATTTAAAATTTAACATTTTCAAACCTCCTACATCATAATTTGTGTAAAGAATGTTTCTTTTTATCTTATCGTGACCATTCCAGAGGAAATTAAAGCAGATCTTCTCTATTTCCTTGAACACCCATTGTGGTACAGACATTATTGAAGATACATATAACATTTTTGATATTCCAAAGGCTTTAATTAACTGAATTTTCCCAAATAGGGTTAAATCCCGTTGCTTCCACCAACCTAACAATCTTTTTATTTTACTCAGTATTTCTTTATAATTCATTTCTTCTTTAATATTTATATCAAGAGAAAAGTATATCCCAAGCACCTTTACAGTGGTGACCAATTTACCTAACGAAAGCTCAGACAAGCTCTCACTATTTTGACTACAAGAACCTAGTTTCATGATATAAGTCTTGTCCCTATTAATTTTCAATCCAGAAATATGGTAGAATGAATTTAATATTTTGTCTAATGTATCTATATCACTTGTATCTTTTAAAAAAATTGAACAATCGTCTGCATACATTACTATCTTTATCTCCATATCACCTATTGAAATACCTTTTAACGTTTGCTCATTTCGAACAGCCACAGCTAAAGTTTCGATGACTAATAAAAAAATATATGGAGAAAGGGGATCTCCCTGTCTTACTCCCCTACTTATATCAAAAAGACCTGTAGAAAAACCTCCATTCATAACACAACTGACTGCATTATTGTAAATTACTTCTATCCATCTACAAAAATATGGACCAAAACCATATCTTTTCATTAGGTATTTCATATATGAATGTGAGACAGTGTCAAAAGCTTTCTCAAAATCAATTGCAACAAAATAACCTTGTATACCGTACTCTTTTGTATAATATAAAATTGCCCTATTTGTTATTATTTGAAGCGCCATCTATGTTGAAAATATGCCAATGCCGAGCTCAGGATGAAAAATGGATTTGTTTTGTCGCATTTTAAGAACAAAATTCATTAATTTATGTCAATCCAATGCCAGAAAAGTGTTAATTGATTATGACTCGATTGGAGTGGGGGTTATTTAGCTCCTGGTGAAGATCCAACCTAGAGTTAACATAAATTTTCCTACACCTACTGTTTGTGTACAAACATATGTAAATTCGGTCAGTAAGAGGTATGAATTAGTCATTTTTGACTACTAATATTTAATATTTCTGATGAACAAATGAGACCCAAAAGCATGAGAACATGTTAGAATATACTTACATGTTACAATTAAAAAAGTCCGGTCATCCAGCCATGATTATTTTGGAAAATATGAAAGGTGAAAAGATGGCCCAAATCGTGATTTTGGCCATTCTTGCCTTTTTCGACTATAAACATTGGTTATGGAAATTAGCAATAACTAATGAACTACTTTATTATATCTTTTAATTTTTACAGGACATCTTACTGATGAAATGCTTAACATAATGCAACTTTTCCCGAAATTTTTAGTGCCCTAGTTTTACTTTTGGGTTTTATGCGAGAAAAAAGTAGATAAGTGGTAACTGCACATTGTAGGTTTACTCCATTTTTTGGAGAAATTGATTTTCTTAACCCTGGAGGTGTTAATTAAGCTCTAAAACCAATGAAAGCTGGTGATTAGCCGCCGCAATCGATATCTAATCAAATCCTCAACTTACGAAGTGATTTAGAAGTGCCTGAACCAGCAAAGGTACCCATGGGTCACTTTTTTTCATAAATGGTCATTTTTACACTCTTTACCATGAATTAATGAAAAATACCGTCCGATTTTTAGAAAGAGCATGACAATTGCTTGTACTTGCAAAAAAAAAATATTAAAATTTGACCTTTCAAAAAATATATAATCAACTTGGTTGTGAAAATTTCCTGGGTTTACTTCATGTACCCCAAATCGGCCATTTGGGTACCCCAAATGCGTTGTAGGGGTTAAGAAATTCGCCAAAAAAAGGAAATACATAAGATCGGCCAAATATACACATATTGATATGGACCAACTATCTGGTAATCCATCTGAAAAGAAAGAATTCTAAAATCAGTTAAAGTATCTGAACAGTAGGCATTTGAAAAAAATTTGTCAAATCCCACAACCCTAATTAGGGTTAGGGTTAGGGTTAGGGTTAGGGTTAGGGTTAGGGTTAGGGTTAGGGTTAGGGTTAGGGTTAGGGTTAGGGTTAGGGTTAGGGTTAGGGTTAGGGTTAGGGTTAGGGTTAGGGTTAGGGTTAGGGTTAGGGTTAGGGTTAGGGTTAGGGTTAGGGTTAGGGTTAGGGTTAGGGTTAGGGTTAGGGTTAGGGTTAGGGTTAGGGTTAGGGTTAGGGTTAGGGTTAGGGTTAGGGTTAGGGTTAGGGTTAGGGTTAGGGTTAGGGTTAGGGTTAGGGTTAGGGTTAGGGTTAGGGTTAGGGTTAGGGTTAGGGTTAGGGTTAGGGTTAGGGTTAGGGTTAGGGTTAGGGTTAGGGTTAGGGTTAGGGTTAGGGTTAGGGTTAGGGTTAGGGTTAGGGTTAGGGTTAGGGTTAGGGTTAGGGTTAGGGTTAGGGTTAGGGTTAGGGTTAGGGTTAGGGTTAGGGTTAGGGTTAGGGTTAGGGTTAGGGTTAGGGTTAGGGTTAGGGTTAGGGTTAGGGTTAGGGTTAGGGTTAGGGTTAGGGTTAGGGTTAGGGTTAGGGTTAGGGTTAGGGTTAGGGTTAGGGTTAGGGTTAGGGTTAGGGTTAGGGTTAGGGTTAGGGTTAGGGTTAGGGTTAGGGTTAGGGTTAGGGTTAGGGTTAGGGTTAGGGTTAGGGTTAGGGTTAGGGTTAGGGTTAGGGTTAGGGTTAGGGTTAGGGTTAGGGTTAGGGTTAGGGTTAGGGTTAGGGTTAGGGTTAGGGTTAGGGTTAGGGTTAGGGTTAGGGTTAGGGTTAGGGTTAGGGTTAGGGTTAGGGTTAGGGTTAGGGTTAGGGTTAGGGTTAGGGTTAGGGTTAGGGTTAGGGTTAGGGTTAGGGTTAGGGTTAGGGTTAGGGTTAGGGTTAGGGTTAGGGTTAGGGTTAGGGTTAGGGTTAGGGTTAGGGTTAGGGTTAGGGTTAGGGTTAGGGTTAGGGTTAGGGTTAGGGTTAGGGTTAGGGTTAGGGTTAGGGTTAGGGTTAGGGTTAGGGTTAGGGTTAGGGTTAGGGTTAGGGTTAGGGTTAGGGTTAGGGTTAGGGTTAGGGTTAGGGTTAGGGTTAGGGTTAGGGTTAGGGTTAGGGTTAGGGTTAGGGTTAGGGTTAGGGTTAGGGTTAGGGTTAGGGTTAGGGTTAGGGTTAGGGTTAGGGTTAGGGTTAGGGTTAGGGTTAGGGTTAGGGTTAGGGTTAGGGTTAGGGTTAGGGTTAGGGTTAGGGTTAGGGTTAGGGTTAGGGTTAGGGTTAGGGTTAGGGTTAGGGTTAGGGTTAGGGTTAGGGTTAGGGTTAGGGTTAGGGTTAGGGTTAGGGTTAGGGTTAGGGTTAGGGTTAGGGTTAGGGTTAGGGTTAGGGTTAGGGTTAGGGTTAGGGTTAGGGTTAGGGTTAGGGTTAGGGTTAGGGTTAGGGTTAGGGTTAGGGTTAGGGTTAGGGTTAGGGTTAGGGTTAGGGTTAGGGTTAGG
>OZ022579.1:0-112500 GCA_963669155.1 Arbacia lixula
AAAGGATACTGATCTGAGGAGAGAAAGAGATTTGGTTGATTAAATCATGAAGGAGAAAGAGGAAAGAAAGAGATCAATTCATTGGTAGATGAGAGGGAGGGAAAGATAGAGCATGGACTGATGGAGAGAAATGAGTAAGGAGTGATATTACAGTTCTTTTCAGCAGGGAGGTGGGAGTTCCCTGTTATAAGTAGCATCACTTCTTTTCTTCTACTTAGTCTACCATCGCAGACAATAAATTAACATTTTGAGGACATTTTTCATCCCCTGAGTGAAGACTATTCCTTACTCCATGGCTATGCCTTGTCCAAAGTAGTTGCAGTATATGCTTTATTGTAGTCTCATAATGCAGATTCTACTTCATGGACTACACAAAGTTCATGGGAATGTGCTTCCAAACTCCCAACTACTCCTCTAAACTTAAAGAGGTCTGTAAACCCAGACTGCCACCACTCTTACATAATGATCAGGCTGGTTCCCAAGACAACCACTCCACATCCAGTAGACTGAGGTCAAAGGGATTAGCCCTGCCTCATAGTTAGTACACTGTGCACAGTGCACAGTGAATAGGAATTCACCACCATACAGAAGTGTACAGAGTGAAGTATGTTATCAGGCCCATGTGCAAAGTGGATGGAATTCACACTGTGCACAGAGTGAATGGGCCATATCCTATGAATAAAGTGAATGGATGCTTTACTGTGTACAGAATGAATGGGGGGGGGGGGGGGAGCATGGACAGCTCTTACATACCACCACCTACATACCCGCATGCCCTCAATCAATGAATTTGTCAAAGAAATTAATTTCTTCAAATAGAACAAATAGAACAAGTAAAGACAAAAATAAATTTAAGGTGGATAAAATTAAAAGATTTCCTAATATTGCTCAAATTATATAAGAATAAACCTGTGCCAGATATGTATTTGTTCCTGTGTATATTTTGTACCCATACACTAGATTGATAGATCAGGAGAAAATGGAGGGGAGCAGGAGGGAAAAAATTGATTAATTGATTGATACATCAGGAGAAAGATGCTAGAGAGGGTACAGAAAGATATTTAGTTGATTGACAGATCATGCAGGAGAAAGAGGAAAGAAAGAGGTCAATTCAAACCCTAACCTTAACCTTAACCCTGCCTCATAGTTTATTTCCAGGAGCGCTTACATGCTGAAAATGAATGGTGGCTTAATACACTGTGAACACAGTGAATAAGAATTCCCCTAAAGTGGATGGGATTCGTACTGTGTACAGCGTGAACGGGAATGTACTTTTACTCGCACATTAAGGGTCTGTCTCATGATCTCACGCATGACATCCATATTTCTAACGCATTGGGACCCGACAGAAAAAAAAAAAGTAGCATGATTTGCTATACACTTCCACTGGCTGCTTTCGCACGAGCCATCTACAGGCCTGGCACACGCATTGAGAGCCGAGAGTGCAGTCAGCAAACAGTGCAACATGACTTGTACTTTGTACGTACATGTGATACAATGAATCACCCGCGAGAATCGCATGGTTTTATACGTATGGCCATGAATCGTATACATACATGTATACCATCTGCGTCGATATCGTAATGAAACCCACCACGTGACACATGCGCTGAGTCATGAAAATCTCACGTATACAATTTTGTTGAACTTGGCATCTCTGATGCATACACAGAGCCACATATTCATGTTCCAAGCCGATATGAAGATGCCTAACATTTCGCAGTGGCAATTAATAAAAATATAACAGTGAGAAATCACGGGGGGGGGATCATTCATGCACAGGTAGAGTGTAATTCATGATCACATCAACTGCTAGAGACAAAAAAGCAGAGCAAAGGTTAATAAAAATCTAAAAATATGAAATAAAGGGGGATCTTTCTAAATTGTGTACAATACCAAATGCACAGCGAATAAGCACTGAAATTAACCAATTTTCAGCTTATTTGTTCAATTCTCTAGACTTCTTCTTCATCTGAAATTTTTGTTTCCTATATTGTACATTCCTATTCTACCTTTACATGACATTTCAATGTGAACAATAGAGGAGATCAATAAATAATGTGGGTCATTCTATATCTCATTTCTAATGAGTAGTGCCAACATGCAAATATGATACGGGTGTATCACTCATGCATGTACTCACCATTCTCATACATACACAAGACTAGGCATAACTGTATTGGCTGTATAGTATATATTGCTAATTTGTATTATATCCATACACATAGCCACGTATTCATGTTTCAAGTCAATAATATTATACCGATTATACCGCAGTGGCTATTTACCAATAACAACCTTAGAGTGAGAAATTAAGAGGGGTCATTCTACATTGTGTACAATACCACATGCACATCTCAGGGACTGCAGTGTACTGGTAACTTATGACGTCAACTGCTGCAAATGAGATTCTTCAGACAATTTAACATTTGAAAAGTTGATTGACACCTCCAATGATTATTCTCAACTACATCGAACATATCGCAGTGGCTATTTGCTGATAAAAAAACAACAGTGAGAAATTAAGGTGGGGGGCATTCTAAATTGTCTACAAAGCTGAGTGGCACACATTCAGTGTAATTTGTGACGTCAACTGCTGCAAATGAGATTCTTCAGACAATTCAACGTATGGGTATATTCATGCATGTACTCACCCTTCTCCAGGCCGTTATCATGCATACATGTACTTCATGCATAATTGTATTGGCTTGTACATGTTTGACGCTAATTTGTACATAATACATACACATAGCCACGCATTCATATTTCAAGCCAATACAGCTTACTCTCGATACAACGAGCACGGATATAACGAGGTTTCGTTATAACGAGGGAAATATCTCGGGCCCAAAATTGTCTACATGCAAACCTATGGTGCACTACGCCGCTTACAACGAGCACGGTTATAACGAGATTTCGTTACAACAAGCTTTTCATGTTGACCCCAAGACAAAGAAAAACATAACAAATGTGTCCGTTACAACGAGGAACAAAAAATTGAGGGCGAGCGGGCTGAAAGCAATCTTCTTACACACGTATTGCTTTGGCAACGCGTGGAGCTCGGAGCTAGCCAGACACACACCTCGTAATACACTGTACACACAACGCGAGCATGTACTCCTTCGCATGGCTTATGTACATTGAAAGCACGTATGTATTGCATCGGCAACGCATGGAGCCAGACACACACCTCGTAATACATGTGCACTGTACACACAACGCAGGCATGTACTCCTTCGCATAGCGTACGCACATGTACATTGGAAGCACATGTCTTGCATCGGCAACGCATGGAGCCTCGTAATACACTGTACACACAACGCAAGCATGTACTCCTTCGCATAGCGTACGTACATGTATATTGAAAGCACATGTTTGCATCGGTAACGCATGGAGCCAGACACACGTGTCTCGTAATACACTGCACACATACGGGAGCATACTCCTTCGCACAGAGTACGTACATTGAAAACATGTGGTTTGAAAGTCAGATTCATGTCATGTAATGCAATTAGCTATTTAAACGGCGACAGTATAACGAGGTCAGATGATGTGTTGGGCAAAAATATATCGTCTTTTCCATTTGAAAACGCATGTTTCCAATCCCCCTTTTCCCGTTTGATAACGCATGTTTCCGAGGCGGCTATAGATATCAAAACATAGTAAAACACAAAGAACACACAAGCACACATATTTCAATGTTTTTTATTGTTTTTTATGCTGTTTGGATATAACGAGGTTTCGTTATAACGAGGAAAAACCTCTGGTCCCGACGACCTCGTTATATCGAGAGTAAGCTGTACAATGATACTGATATCGCAGTGGCTATTTGCCGATCAAAACCTAAGAGTGAGAAATTGAGGGGCCTTTCTTCTTTTGGTACAATAGCAGATGAACATCTCAAGAACTGCAGTGTACCGGTCACATATGACGTCAACTGATAGAAACAAATGAGATTCTTCAGACAATTACATGTAAACATTTGAAAAGTTGACAGACACATTCAATCATTATTCTCAACTGCGCACCAAACATATTGCAGTTGCTATTTGCCGATAAAATAACAACTTTGAGACAGGGCATTCTAAATTTGGTACAACTGAGTGCGGGCACATTCCTACAGGCATTATGTACTTACCGTGACGTCAACTGCTACAAACGACATTCTTCGGACAATTCAACAATTTGAAAGTTGACGACACGTTCAATGATCATTTTCAACTACACCAAACATATCGCAGTGGCTATTTGCCGATAAAAAAACAACGGTGAGAATTTAAAGGGGGGCATTCTAAATTGTCTCCCATACCAAATGCACAGTGAATAAGCGCTGAAATTAACCACTTTTGAGCTTGTTTCATTTTGTAGACTCTCCTTTCATCTGAAATTTTGGTTCCTACATTGTACATTTCTATTTTACCTATACACGACATGTCAATGTGAATAATAGAAAAGATCAAAAAATAATGTGGGTCATTCTAAATGTCACTTCTAATGAGCAACATGCAAACATGATGGGGTGGGTGTACCACTTAGACATACATGTACTCACCGTTCGCCACGCCAGGTCTGGCGGGCTGGAAGTATTCCAAACATGCCAAAGAAGGATTGATGAAAGGAATACCTTAATTTCAGCGTCATAATCTGCTTTCCTTTGTATAAAACCTTGTCTTTCTTATCTCGGAAGCCTTCAGCTGAACTTGTCTTCTATGAATTCGCCAATTATTTCCAATTACCAAGAAAAAGGATGATTTCGTCATACAGCCGGATAAAGCTTTTGGCTGTACACAAAACATATGGAAGTATCCAGTTGTTGCAACTTCACGCACGGTCTCGGGTGGCCTGGGGTCAATCAGTCCGTGCGCGTGCGAGAGTCCGAAACATTTCGAATAGAATTCTGTCATAACTTTACAAAATTGCAGATATTTTTACTTTAAAAAATAATATCGAGCCGGCAATTCAGAAATCCGTAGAAAGATAAATTCAGACCTCAATTCCTGAATCCTGAGGCGTAGGATATTAGAAATTGAAAGAAAAATGTTGTCAAAGAGAGGCAAAAATGTTCGAAAATTCTGTTTACAAAATGAACGAGAGTTGTACTGCATGTGTACGAATTCAGAAGTGTAACCCTTGCACTGCTGGGGGGGGGGGGGGGAGGGGGGGGGGGAGAAGGGCATGGACAGCTCTTACCTCCTTCCACCTACCTGGGGGGGGGGGATGACCAGCTTAAATACTACATAACTAAGGGGGCAAGAACAGTTCTTACATTCTATTATCTACCTTGAGGGGGGAGAGACATAATTATATTGTACCACCTCCATGTGAGATACCAACTATAGAAGTCGTACCTATCTTGAGGTTGGGGCAGCTAGGGGGAGGGGATGTGGGGGAGGGGGAAGGGCATGAACAGCTCTTACCTCCTTTCATCTACCTCTGTGGGGCGGGGGGGGGGGGGGGTGGGGTGATGACCAGCTTAAATACTACATACCTATAAGGGGGGGGCGAGAACAGCTCTTATATTCTATTACCTACCTTGGTGGGGAGGGGGGGGAGACATTAACGGCCTTATAACATCCAACTACATACCTTGGGTTGGGGGGGGGGGCATGGACAGGACATAATTATATTCTACCACCTCCATGTGACATACCGACTATAGAAGTTTTACCTATCTTGAGGTTGGAGCTGATATAGAACCACCACCGAACTCTATAAACAATGTCGCGCCACAAGAGCTCAGTTGTGTCACTGTGTGGGCCTTAAATAATTTGGTACTTTGTAAATATTAATTATAGATTGTACATTGTAGGGAAGAAAAGTAGTACGAATAAAGGAAATGTAATATATCAGATGAAGAGCTTTTTAATTCCCATCTGTTTCTATGTTTACGAACGATCATTTATAAAATACACAGTCACATTAAAAAAAAAAGCACATTGCTACTACCACTCAGGTCGTAAACTTTTTGTGTAGTAAGGCCAAGATTCTAGTGGCATCGTGGTCTGATGTATCCCCTATTCCCTGTTGGGGGAGAGAGAGATACAAAAAAATGACTACTTTTCTCAAAATCCAGAATATACAAATTCACTACAGATTATCATAGGGCAGGAAAAAAAGGGGCGAATAACGAAAATACAATAGACATCAGATAAAGAAAGATTCGAAGGACACGCACATACTGTGTAAATAGAATGATGTATACCCCTAGTTGTGACAAAGCCAACTTCAAGTTATGATAATGAAACAAACTACCATTTTCATTCAAAATTATATTTCATTACCATAAGTTATGCAATATAATGCAACTGTGTGTTGATGATGCAATGAACATATTGTGCACATAAAGCTTTGGTCTCTATTCATGCTGTCGCCACCAATGAAAGTTCTGAATTGACATTTGGAACATCATGGAATCGAACCCATCCGACAAAGCACAAAATGCGACCATTGCAATAAGTGATCATGGACCTCCTTGGATCCAGATGATGTAGTGTTATTTCATTTATTGTTTATTAACCATGCACAACAATAATATAATCACAGAGTCAATCAATTTATTTCTCTATGAAATTAATCTCTCATGATAGTACACGTGCAGAAGGATAGCTAGAGAAAGTAGATAAACACGGTGGGAAGAAGATTTCCTAATATTGCTAAAATTATAATATATAAGAATAAACCTGTGCTAGATATGTTTTTGTTCCCGTGTATGGGTTGGACCCATACTTTAGATTGATAGATCAGGAGAAAGAAATGAAGGAGAGGCCGGGGGGGGTGTGGCATGGAGGAGTGAAAGAATTTACTAATTTGATTGAATGATTGATAGATAGATTGATTGATTGATTGATACATCAGGAGAAAGATGCATGAAAGGATACTGATCTGAGGAGAGAGAGAGATTTGGTTCATTGAATCATGCGTAAGGACACGTTCAATGATTATTCTCAACTCCACCGTACATATCGCAGCGGCTATTTGCCGATAAAAGGGGGCATTCTAAATTTGATACAATACTAGGTGGCAAATGCATAGTACATGCAGTCTATGTACGTACTGTGACGTCAACTGTTACAAACAAAATTGTTCGGACAATTGAACCGTAACGACACGTTCAATGATTATTCTCAACTACACCCAACATATCGCAGCGGCTATTTGCCGATAAAAAAGCAACAGTGAGAAATTAAAAGGGGGCATTCTAAATTTGATACAATACTAAGTGGCAAATGCATAGAGTACATGCAGTCTATGTACGTACTGTGACGTCAACTGTTAAAACGAAATTGTTCAGACATTTCAACCGTAACGACACGTTCAATGATTATTCTCAACTACACCGAACATATCGCAGCGGCTATTTGCCGATAAAAAAGCAACAGTGAGAAATTAAAAGGGGGCATTCTAAATTTGATACAATACTTAGTGGCAAATGCATAGAGAACATGCAGTCTATATGTACGCACTGTGACGTCAACTGTTATAAACGAAATTGTTCGGACAATTGAACCATGACGACACGTTCAATGATCATTCTCAACTACACCGAACATATCGCAGCGGCTATTTGCCGATAAAAAAGCAACAGTGAGAAATTAAAAGGGGGCATTCTAAATTTGATACAATACTAAGTGGCAAATGCATAGTACATGCAGTCTATGTACGTACTGTGACGTCAACTGTTACAAACAAAATTGTTCGGACAATTGAACCGTAACGACACGTTCAATGATTATTCTCAACTACACCCAACATATCGCAGCGGCTATTTGCGATAAAAAAGCAACAGTGAGAAATTAAAAGGGGGCATTCTAAATTTTGATACAATACTAGGTGGCAAATGCATAGAGTACATGCAGCTGCAGTACGTACTGTGACGTCAACTGTTACAAACGAAATTGTTCGGACAATTGAACCATGACGACACGTTCAATGATCATTCTCAACTACACCGAACATATCGCAGTGGCTTTTTTTCCAATAAAAAAAACAACGGTGAGAATTTAAGGGGGGGGCATTCTAAATTGTCTCATACCAAATGCACAGTGAATAAGTGCTGAAATTAACCACTTTTGAGCTTATTTGTTTCATTTTGTAGACTCTCCCTTCATCTGAAATTTTGGTTCCTACATTGTACATTTCTATTTTACCTATACACGACATGTCAATGTGAATAATAGAAAAGATCAAAAAATAATGTGGGTCATTCTAAATGTCACTTCTAATTGAGCAACATGCAAACATGATGGGGTGGGTGTACCACTTAGACATGTACTCACCGTTCGCCACGCCAGGTCTGGCGGGCAGGAAGTATTCCAAAGGATTGATGAAAAGAATACCTTAATTTCAGCGTCATAATCTGCTTTCCTTTGTATAAAACCTTGTCTTTCTTATCTCGGAAGCCTTCAGCTGAACTTGTCTTCTATGAATTCGCCAATTATTTCCAATTACCAAGAAAAAGGATGATTTCGTTATACAGCCGGATAAAGCTTTTGGCTATACACAAAACATATGGAAGTATCCAGTTGTTGCAACTTCACGCACGGTCTCGGGTGGCCTGGGGTCAATCAGTCCGTGCGCGTGCGAGAGTCCGAAACATTTTGAATAGAATTCTGTCATAACTTTACAAAATTGCAGATATTTTTACTTTGAAAAATAATATCGAGCCGGCAATTCAGAAATCCGTAGAAAGATAAATTCAGACCTCAATTCCTGAATCCTGAGGCGTAGCATATTAGAAATTGAAAGAAAAATGTTGTCAAAGAGAGGCAAAAATGTTCGAAAATTCTGTTTACAAAATGAACGAGAGTTGTACTGCATGTGTACGAATTCAGAAGTGTAACCCTAGCACTGCTGGGGTGGGGGGGGGGGGGGGGAGAAGGGCATGGACAGCTCTTACCTCCTTCCACCTACCTGGGGGGGGGGGGGATGACCAGCTTAAATACTACATAACTAAGGGGGCAAGAACAGTTCTTACATTCTATTATCTACCTTGAGGGGGGGGGGGGGGGGGGGGAGACATAATTATATTCTACCACCTCCATGTGAGATACCGACTTTAGAAGTCGTACCTATCTTGAGGTTGGGGCAGCTAGGGGGAGGGGATGTGGGGGAGGGGGAAGGGCATCGACAGCTCTTACCTCCTTTCATCTACCTCTGTGGGGCGGGGGGGGGGGGTGGGGTGATGACCAGCTTAAATACTACATACCTATAAGGGGGGCGAGAACAGCTCTTACCACCTCCATGTGACATACCGACTATAGAAGTTTTACCTATCTTGAGGTTGGGGCTGATATAGAACCACCACCGAACTCTATAAACAATGTCGCGCCACAAGAGCTCAGTTGTGTCACTGTGTGGGCCTTAAATAATTTGGTACTTTGTAAATATTAATTATAGATTGTACATTGTAGGGAAGAAAAGTAGTACGAATAAAGGAAATGTAATATATCAGATGAAGAGCTTTTTAATTCCCATCTGTTTCTATGTTTACGAACGATCATTTATAAAATACACAGTCACATTAAAAAAAAAGCACATTGCTACTACCACTCAGGTCGTAAACTTTTTGTGTAGTAAGGCCAAGATTCTAGTGGCATCGTGGTCTGATGTATCCCCTATTCCCTGTTGGGGGAGAGAGAGATACAGAAAAAAAATGACTTCTTTTCTCAAAATCCAGAATATACAAATTCACTACAGATTATCATAGGGCAGGAAAAAAAGGGGCGAATAACGAAAATACAATAGACATCAGATAAAGAAAGATTCGAAGGACATGCACATACTGTGTAAATAGAATGATGTATACCCCTAGTTGTGACAAAGCCAACTTCAAGTTATGATAATGAAACAAACTACCATTTTCATTCAAAATTATATTTCATTACCATAAGTTATGCAATATAATGCAACTGTGTGTTGATGATGCAATGAACATTGTGCACATAAAGCTTTGGTCTCTATTCATGCTGTCGCCACCAATGAAAGTTCTGAATTGACATTTGGAACATCATGGGAATCGAACCCATCCGACAAAGCACAAAATGCGACCATTGCAATAAGTGATCATGGACCTCCTTGGATCCAGATGATGTAGTGTTATTTCATTTATTGTTTATTGACCATGCACAACAATAAAATAATCACAGAATCAATCAATTTATTTCTCTATGAAATTAATCTCTCATGATAGTACACGTGCAGAAGGATAGCTAGAGAAAGTAGATAAACACGGTGGGAAGAAGATTTCCTAATATTGCTAAAATTATAATATATAAGAAATTCTTATATATTATAATTTTAGCAATATTAAGAATAAACCTGTGCTAGATATGTTTTTGTTCCCGTGTATGGGTTGGACCCATACTTTAGATTGATAGATCAGGAGAAAGAAATGAAGGAGAGGGGGGGGTGTGGCATGGAGGAGTGAAAGAATTTACTAATTTGATTGAATGATTGATAGATAGATTGATTGATTGATTGATTGATACATCAGGAGAAAGATGCATGAAAGGATACTGATCTGAGGAGAGAGAGAGATTTGGTTCATTGAATCATGCGTAAGGACACGTTCAATGATTATTCTCAACTACACCGTACATATCGCAGCGGCTATTTGCCAATAAAAAAGCAGGGGGCATTCTAAATTTGGTACAGTACTAAGTGGCAAATGCATAGAGTATATGCAGTCTATATGTACGTACTGTAACATCAACTGTTACAAACGAAATTGTTAGGACATTTCAACCGTAACGACACGTTCAATGATTATTCTCAACTACACCCAACATATCGCAGCGGCTATTTGCCGATAAAAAAGCAACAGTGAGAAATTAAAAGGGGGCATTCTAAATTTGATACAATACTAAGTGGCAAATGCATAGAGTACATGCAGTCTATGTACGTACTGTGACGTCAACTGTTAAAACGAAATTGTTCGGACATTTCAACCGTAACGACACGTTCAATGATTATTCTCAACTACACCGAACATATCGCAGCGGCTATTTGCCGATAAAAAAGCAACAGTGAGAAATTAAAAGGGGGCATTCTAAATTTGATACAATACTAAGTGGCAAATGCATAGAGTACATGCAGTCTATGTACGTACTGTGACGTCAACTGTTAAAACGAAATTGTTCGGACATTTCAACCGTAACAACACGTTCAATGATTATTCTCAACTACACCGAACATATCGCAGCGGCTATTTGCCGATAAAAAAGCAACAGTGAGAAATTAAAAGGGGGCATTCTAAATTTGATACAATACTAAGTGGCAAATGCATAGTACATGCAGTCTATGTACGTACTGTGACGTCAACTGTTACAAACAAAATTGTTCGGACAATTGAACCGTAACGACACGTTCAATGATTATTCTCAACTACACCCAACATATCGCAGCGGCTATTTGCCGATAAAAAAGCAACAGTGAGAAATTAAAAGGGGGCATTCTAAATTTGATACAATACTAAGTGGCAAATGCATAGAGTACATGCAGCTGCAGTACGTACTGTGACGTCAACTGTTACAAACGAAATTGTTCGGACAATTGAACCATGACGACACGTTCAATGATCATTCTCAACTACACCGAACATATCGCAGTGGCTTTTTTCCAATAAAAAAAACAACGGTGAGAATTTAAGGGGGGGCATTCTAAATTGTCTCATACCAAATGCACAGTGAATAAGTGCTGAAATTAACTACTTTTGAGCTTATTTGTTTCATTTTGTAGACTCTCCCTTCATCTGAAATTTTGGTTCCTACATCGTACATTTCTATTTTACCTATACACGACATGTCAATGTGAATAATAGAAAAGATCAAAAAATAATGTGGGTCATTCTAAATGTCTAATGAGCAACATGCAAACATGATGGGGTGGGTGTACCACTTAGACATGTACTCACCGTTCGCCACGCCAGGTCTGGCGGGCAGGAAGTATTCCAAAGGATTGATGAAAAGAACACCTTAATTTCAGCGTCATAAACAGCTTTCCTTTGTATAAAACATGGTCTCCCTTATCTTGAAAGCCTTCAGTTGAACTAGCCTTCTTTGTATTCGCCAATTATTTCCAATTACCAAGAAAAAAGATGATTTCGTCACACAGCCGGATAAAGCTTTGGCTTAATAACAAGTTATTCACAAATCATATGGAAGTAGCTCCAGCTGTTGCAACTTAACGGTCTCGGGTACCTAAGGTCAATCAGTCCGTGCGAGAGTCCAAAACATTTTAAATAGAATTCTGTCATAACTTTACAAAATTGCAGATATTTTTACTTTAAAAAATAATGTCGAGCTGGCAATTAAGAAATCCGTAGAAAGATAAATTCAGACCTCAATTCCTGAATCCTGAGGTGTAGGATATTATAAATTGAAAGAAAAATGTTGTCAAAGAGAGGCAAAAAAGTTCGAAAATGACCAAAAATGTTCAAAAATTCACAAATAAAAACATCACACTTTGAAAGTCGCTTAATTTTCAGAAAAAAATATAACATTTCATGAATGTCTCTAAGGTGATAAAAATATAGCCATTGATGACATCCTACCCATTCACTGTACTATATGAGGTTTAATTGCAAAGAAAAAACATGTCAAACATGACCTAAGCAATTGAGGTACCCAAACGTCAAATTTGAGGTACACAGGGTTGATTTGAGGTACCCAAAGTTAAATTTCAGGTACCCAAAGTTAATTTCGAGGTACCCAAAGTTAATTTCGAGGTACCCGAGGTAAAATCTCGGGTACCCAGAGTCAAATTTCAGGGAGTCACGTCATATTTCGGGTACCAAGGTACAATTTGGGGGAACCGCGTCAAATTTCGGGGAGACTTGGTCAATTCTCGGGTGCCCAAAGGTACGGGATGATAACCCTAACCCTAACCCTAACCCTAACCCTAACCCTAACCCTAACCCTAACCCTAACCCTAACCCTAACCCTAACCCTAACCCTAACCCTAATTAGGGTTGTGGGATTTGACAAATTTTTTAAATGCCTACTATTCAGATATTTTAACTGATTTCAGAATTCTTTCTTTTCAGATGGATTACTAGATAGTTGGTCTATATTAATATGTGCATATTAGGCCGATCTTATGTATTTCCTTTTTTTGGCGAATTTCTTAACCCCTACAACGCATTTGGGGTACCCAAATGGCCGATTTGGGGTACATGAGGTAAACCCAGGAAATTTTCACAACCAAGTTGATTATATATTTTTTGAAAGGTCAAATTTTAATATTTTTTTTTTGCAAGTACAAGCAATTGTCATGCTCTTTCTAGAAATTGGACGGTATTTTATATCAATTCATGGTAAAGAGTGTAAAAATGACCATTTATGAAAAAAAGTGACCCATGGGTACCTTTGCTGGTTCAGGCACTTCTAAATCACTTCTTAAGTTGAGGATTTGATTAGATATCGATTGCGGCGGCTAATCACCAGCTTTTATTGGTTTTAGAGCTTAATTAACACCTCCAGGGTTAAGAAAATCAATTTCTTAAAAAAATGGAGTAAACCTATTATATGCATTTACCACTTATCTACTTTTTTCTCGCATAAAACACAAAAGTAAAACTAGGGCACTAAAAATTTCGGGAAAAGTTGCATTATGTTAAACATTTCATCAGTAAGATGTCCTGTAAAAATTAGAAGATATAATAAAGTAGTTAATTAATTATTGCTAATTTCCATAACCAATGTTTATAGTCGAAAAAGGCCAAAATGGCCAAAATCACGATTTGGGCAAAATTTTCACCTCTCATATTTTCCATAATACTCATGGCTGGATGACCGGACTTTTTTAATTGTAACATGTAAGTATATTCCAACATGTTCTTATGCTTTTGGGTCTCATTTGTTCATCAGAAATATTAAATATTAGTGGTCAAAAATGACTAATTTATACCTCTTACTGACCGAATTTACATATGTTTGTACACAAATTACAGTAGGTGTAGGAAAATTTATTTTAACTCTAGGTTGGATCTTCACCAGGAGCTAAATAACCCCCACTCCAATCGAGTAATAATCAATTAACACTTTTCTGGCATTGGATTGACATAAATTTATGGATTTTGTTCTTAAAATGCGACAAAACAAATACATTTTTCATCCTGAGCTCGGCATTGGCATATTTTCAACATAGATGGCGCTTCAAATAATAACAAATGGGGCGATTCATGCGCCCAAGTAATGCGGTTTTCCAAAATAACGGTCAAACGGCAAATAGATAATCCTTTTTCATTTTCAAATAAATTGTAGGTTAGGGTTTATCCTAATCCGTAACTTTTCCCTAACTCTCACTCCACCTGTAACCAACAACAAAGTATTATGTTCTTTGTTGGAACGCAATGAATAGACCGTGTTTAATTGAAGTTAGGGCAAATCATCATGATCACAATTAACTAAGTATCCAACTCTAACCGTAACACTAAATTTCACATTCCATTTCAACAAAAGAATTTGTTATCATGGGCCGCTGATTTTATTTTTCATCCCATGAATCAAACAGGGAAAAGGCTCAGTGATATGAACTTGTTGCCTTTTTTTAAATATAGTAACTAATATTTATCCAACTAATCATGCAGCTAAATATTTATAGCATCTGCTGTTTTCTCTTCTCTTTGCCTTGCCACCATACTTTCAGTACATCCTATGTGTGGTAATATGTGTATCTTGTCAAAGAGGAGTCCAGGCATGTATAAAACTATGCCACTCTTTAAAGATTGTCCGTCCCTTTTGCAAGCTTAAAATTTGAAATCGTCTATCACGATCGTAAATTGAAGAAAGTGTGATTCAAGACCATTTCTAAGAATATAGCATGTTGAAGCTTTCTGTATATGTAAAAATTTCAGCCGTTAAATTTCAAACCGACTTTTTTCGTACTACGAAAAAAAGCATTAGTCTTTGTTACAGTATCTATGTGGTTATTATGCATGTGTGAAATCCTAATTTTATGAGTAATTACCAAACTTTACAGATGATTCCTTCTTTTGAACAAATTTTTTCATAATGCGTTTTATAAATTAATAAACAGATTAATCAATAAAGCAGATATTTCAACACAAACTCCTAAGAGCCTGAGGTAAAGACTATTAATCAGACGTTGTTTACGTGCATTATTTGAATTTTACACTACGTATCAGTTTCAAATTATGAATATACAGCTTGCTAACACTTCTCTTTATGTTTGGTCAATGTTTCGATGGTTTTGTGATGATCTGAAAAAGAGACGGGCTGTCTTTAAAATAAAATATATGGCTTTGAAAGAATTCTGAAAGTAGTGTACTGAAATATATTTGTAAAAGCACTGTCACTGTAAGCAATTTCACAGAAATTTGAATGTTTTTGTATGTTTGCATGTCTTTTTTATCATGTAGTTCACCAGCCTTTTAGCAGGTTGTAGAAATGACGTAGATAAGCTTACATTGAAAACATATATTATATCGTCTCTTTGTAAGGGAGATTATGTGTGTGAACAAGATTCAGTTCAGTTTGTAATTTACTTTGTCTAGATTTAGATAATCTATACTTTTTCTTTTCTTTTGTTCTTCACATTTTTTTTCATACATCAGTTTCATATCTGGATGTGCATCATGTAAGAACTATGTGTCTTTTTCTCTATATCTAACAAAGAAATTATATTTTCTACTAGCTTGATGTATAATATGTACTTATACAATAAGTCACTTATTCAAGATTCGTATTTTGTAAGATTTATAGGCCTACTTATATGTATATTAAGCATCCTGTCAGCTTTGTATTATCTATTAAGAATTGCAAAAATGTCAATCTCTCTATCTCACCCTTTCTCTTTCCATTTTGCTCTTGTGTGTTCAAGTCTTCTTCGCTCTCGTCACAAGTAGGCACATGGGTGAAATGGAATGAATTTGTGGGCATATCTTTTCAAGCTCAATGCCATGAAACAAGCACACTAAACGTGTAATGTCTTATACACATCTATGCTTGTCCAATAGACTGTCCTAAATATGACAATCTCACGATGTGTCGTTTCAAATACATTCTTTTTAATAATGTTTATTGGTCATGAATACACACCTTTTTCAGCAAGATGGGCCGATTTTATTTTCATATTTGTAAGGTCTGGATAGAACAAATACCCTTTCTATGTGAACACAGCTTTCTACAGTCTTTAAAAGTGTCTGAAAAGTGATATGAAATATTATATACCACATACTAAGAATGTTGCTATATGATTGGTCAAGAGTTGATCACATGATAAATCATAGTTTTGCTTATCTGATCACCTGAGAAAAAAAGTGTGTTATACTCTAGGTGATAGTACTTTTTGGTTTCCCTGATCTCTTCACTCCTCACAGTCCTAACGAGTGATCAATATTTGAGTACGCGCGAAATAAAACTGTTTTACATTCGGACTATCAATTGAATAGTAGCTCCTACTGACGCATCCTAACGCGCGTCCTATACGCGTGTTCCCCATGGCAGCGGCTCGGGGTTAGGTAGAGAAGTAAACATTACTTTTGTACGTCAAATTGACATTTTTGGTATAGATATTTGGTTTCAGATCTGGAATATAAAGCAAATAATCAACTTTTGGTTTCCGGCAATGAGACGAACTATCACTTCCTCAGCGATCTGAATGTATACTCTATCTTTCCTCAGCTGCGCTTCAGAAAGATAGCTACATCCAGATGGCCTCGGAAGTGATAGTGCGTCCCATCACCTTCACCAACATTATTTGCTTACCATTGTTTCCAAGTAAACAAAGGCATGACAGACTCCTATTCCTTCCTTTTGCATACCTCTTCTCTATCCTCTCCTCCTTTTTTCGTGACTGTCTTTTTCGCTCAATGTTAATCAAGGAAAAGTGTTGAAAGTACTAAAGCTCTGTGTAATTGAGTATCAAACGGACAGCACCTCAAAATGACATTTTTTTTCCTTGTGTCTCAGTTAAGTGATGTAAATACCTTGTTCAGTGAATTTATGATTTGGAATCTTGCTCTTTATGATTTGTGTGTATAAATAATCAAAACACTCACTGCCAAAGGTACCACTGAAATATAAATCAGTTATAAATACATTTAGATCGACAATTCATTTTTCAAGTACATGTACTGTTCTGTACACTGTAATTTGATATGATACTAGAAAAAATGTTTTCAATCATACCTATTATCCATCAACGTGTTAATAATCTTTATTTCTACCACTACATCAGTAATGTCTAGATTACACACATTGTATAATAGCTTAATATTTGCATTTTATTTTGTTCATCTTGAGAGGAGACTAATTGAGATACTGCCTCACGTATGCGCACTCACCGACACTTGCGTGTACAAGGCACATTCTATAAGATCCGCTGCAGCATCGGCAGCCAACAGAGCAAGCGTGCCTATTTCTAACATCATGAACCAGGCAGGATGGTCAAGGGAGAGAGCCTTAGAACAATTCTATAACAAGCAGCTTGCTGATAGTGGAGGAACTGAATTCTCACAGGCTATCCTACAACAGTAGTAAGGTTGAGATGGCACAAGGTATGTACAAAATGCATTTTGTACATGTACAATACCTGTCATAAAGGAATGGTATTCATCATGAGTCCTTGCAAGAACCTGCACATACATGTCCCCTTGCAGATAGTGCAC
Organism: Arbacia lixula; assembly: GCA_963669155.1. Lineage (NCBI taxonomy): Eukaryota > Metazoa > Echinodermata > Echinoidea > Arbacioida > Arbaciidae > Arbacia > Arbacia lixula. Next base: position 17,630 of record OZ022579.1, read on the forward strand.
TTCAAAATGTGTTCGCTGATCTTCAAAATCTCAATTAGTCTCCTCTCGAGATGAACAAAATAAAATTGAAAGCTCAAACGATAACTTACCAGTTTGAAGTATGAGCTGAATTTTATGAGGGAGTTGAGGAGATTTATTGCTCTCCTCTCCCTCCCTTAGAAAAGGAAATTAACTCTAACAATTTGCTTTTACATTACTTCAAGCCAATGATATGAGAAAGAACATACTGATGCATTCATCTACTCAATACAAATTTAACATACAAAGTATACAAATATCTGTATAAAAGACCAGGTATGCATTAAACATACTTTTAAAGCTACTTAATCACACAAACAAATTCCAAACAACATTTATAATGCCACACAATTGCTTTAAACTTCTTCTTGAGTAAAAGAAAGTAATTCTACATCAGTGGTTTGTCAAATATTTCACACACATCACAGTTCAAGGTGTTTACAGGATATCGCTAATATTGCTGACCAAAGAAAAATAAATTGAAGGCGTGCAAAGATGTCCCATAAATCTGCACATATATAGTAATATGACATGAACATTATGTCAAACAATAAATCATTTCACTTTAATGTACCAATTGCATACACACATGACCTCCATCTCTGTTACCCTGTTGTTATAGTGTAGTGTTTAACTAGTGTAGTCTTTGGAGCTGTCTCTTGTTAAAATACACAGTAGTTTGTTGTGAATAAATGCGATGGTTTGCTGATAGGTGGGACACACCAAACAAGACAGTGAATCTAAGGGACAGCATTCTGTGGAGTTTGGCACTCATGATGAGATAAGTAGAGAGAGAAGGGGGATAGGGCAGGGAGTAGGATAGAGATAAAGAATGAGTGAGAGGTGGAGAGAAAGAGAAAGGAGAGAAAAAGGAAGAGGTAGAATGAGTGAAACAGGGAGAGTGAAAATGAGAGGGGGAAAGAGAGAGAAAGAAAATAGGGAGATGGAAGTAAAGGGGGGGGGGGGCAAATAAACAGACATATGTATATGATCAAATGAGAACAAACATACTAATAGCAATACACAAAAATACATACATTTGCAAATGGATGTTTCAACATGGAATACTGAATACAAAATGCAAATGATTCAAAAGCATTATCACAACACTTATATAGGGGCTGTTTCCCTGAGACCGATCTAAACCTAGGGGACTATGCTTAGAATGTCAGCCATCTGGGTTTTGATAAGGCACTTGGGCCACATAATCATGATCACCATATCAAGGCTTCTTTCACTGGAATGTTTATATTGATTACACAATATCTAATTACAGTTTAGACATATCGCGGACTGGCAAAATCCGAAGCACAGCTTTCAATGAATTTTGCTTGCTAAGTGGCCCAGACCACAGGTGCACATGAATACTGTCTAACAGAATAACAATGATCACATTTTCCCAGTCCTACTAAATGCCGCCAGAGTGTCAGGGGTCAAGAGTAGCCAAGAGCAGCCAACAAAAACAAATGGTAGACCTCTTCAAGACTGCTAAAATGCTCCTCAGTTAAGTCAATCACCTATTCAAGAAAAAACAGTAAAATCTTTTCTGGAATGCACAATGAAGGAAAGGAAGACAGAAAACCAAATGGAGCAACATCAAGAAATGGAGCTCAGCAATTTCTAATGTTGAAGCAAAGAGAGCTGCAGAAAACCACATTAAGTTGAGTAGCACCTGATGATGATGATGAAAATCTCTTGGTGGCATCTTGGCAGCAATACCTGGCAATAGCTATACTAATCACAAACTCTTGGCTGATCTTAGTGGCTTCTCGGCAGCATTTAATAGGACCCAGTTTCTCCTAATCACTGCAAATTTACGCTGTATTTATATTGTGAAGACATATCACACTAAAAACTACAGAGAGCGAGTGCCAGCAGCAAACCACTACAATGTGAACACACTTTTAACATTTTAATATCTTCCACTGAAGAATATTGTTTTTGTGGTAAAAATATCTTCCACTGAACAATATTGTTTTTCTTGTAACTAGAGCAATTCCACTGCCATGCAGTCAATAAATATGCCTCCGCCTCTTTGCTAGCTCTATTTAGATTTATTCTCAGAAAATGTGAATGTTTGGTGGGCAATGTACCATTGAATTCCTACGTAAAATGAAAATATCATATTCTGTTTTTCCATGTTTAGCCAAGTTTGGCAATGTTCATTCACCTTTGATCTCCTACTTTGACTTCCAATCTAACCAGTGTGTCTCAATCCATCCTTGTATCAAGTTTATTTAAAATTTCACCCAAACTTCACCAGTATACCTTGATGAATTGATACATCCCTGTACTATGTTTGGTTTGAATTGAATCATTAGATTTGGATTCAATGTGAAAAATATCTATTTGGGGCAATTTTTAGCCAATTTTGGCAAAATTCATTGACCTTTAACCTTTGACCTTTGAAAAAAATTCACCAAAAATGTTGTTAGTCTATCCCAATTAGTGATCCATCTTTGCACCATGTTTGGTTGGTATTGTACCATTGGATTTTAACTACTTTTTTAGCTAAGTTCTGGCAAAGTTCATTGACCTTTGAACTTTCAGGAGTTTTATTCAAACTTTAACCAGTCTACCTCCATGAAGTGATACATCTCTGTACCATATTTGATTCAAATTGCACCATTGAATTTGGATTTAGGTTTGTTGTGAAAGATATCAATTTTCATTACGAAAATTTGTGTTTAAAAACAGATCTCCTCTGACACCCCAATTTCAAATTCCAAGCTTCTCTCACTGCCCCCCCCCCCCAATCCCGATATCAGCAGGAATGGTAATCCTTAAGTAAACACCCACACACTCTCCCAGATAATCCACCTTCCCCCCAAGGAGAAGTGACCTTCATACGGCCAGGCAGAGGGAGAGAGAGAGGGAGAGAGAGAGGTATTTTTTTTACTTACTGTTATTTCGGCAATTGTGGGTCATTTTGCATCGTTCAAAATTTTATTTCAATCTTCATCAAATTTTTTAATCGTTTTTCGACATGCTAATGTCCTAAAACTAATATAATACAAAGTCATAATTTCAAGATTACTTCCAGCCAGGAAGCTCTTAATAGTTTGTTTATCCTATTACGTAAGGAGGACAGCTGCAATCTCACTCCACGCTGTTCATCAGCCTGTTGCGGTTTCCAGTGCGGTGTTTGTTCGGCTCTTATCAGCAGCTGCAGTCAACCCCACCCCAGTTTAAACGAGAAAAACTCAACTTTCCCCAAAAACTGAAAATGGGGTGTCGATACCCCACTTGAATTCCCATTGACTTACACGCAAGGCCTTATCAGCAGTCAAATGAACCCCACCCCAGTTTAAACGAGAGAATTGAAGCTCTCCCAAAATCTGAAATTGGGGTTTCAGATTCCCCACCTGACCTCCCATTGACATAACACGCAGGGCAACGGGGTTCCTGTGTTATAAGCTGGTGGGGTATTTTTTAAACACAGGATTCACGTAATGTTTGCAAAATTCATAGACCGTTGACCTCTGACCTTTCAGCATTTTTACCAAACATGTCACAAGTAGTGATCAATCGTTGCACTATGTTTGGTTGGAATTGCACCATTGAATGTGGATTTATTGTGAAAATTTGAAAGTTTGGGGCAGTTTCTAGCCAATTTGGGAAAAGTTTATTGACCTTTGACCTCTGACCTGTCAGGAATTTCACCAAATATGTCACCAGTGTATCTCCAAGTAGTGATCCATCTTTGTACCATATTTAGATTAATTGTGAAAAAGGTCAATTTGGGGCAGATTTTACAAAGTTCATTGACCTTTGACCTTTTACCTCAATCAGAATTGACCCCTATTATACACACTTCATTGGTTTCATGCAATACACACATGTACCAAGTTTGAAGCAAATCTGGTTAACGGTTCTCAAGATATTGCCTAAACGGATTCGAGATGGACGGACAACCTGAAAACATAGTGGCGGAGGCATAAAAATATGACTGTAGATCAGTTTATACTGCTAAATTTCAAGACCCATGCCCACTGGCAGGGCATGGTTGCAGGGTTGAGGAATGGGAGCGTTACCACGATCCCTGGCTTGCTTGGGTCCTTAGCCCACTTGATTGGTGTGTTGTTCAGGCCCAGCATGGTGATGTTGGTAGAGGCAGTAGGGACAGGGTCAGCCAGGTAGACTGTGTTGTTGGCTGGCCAGCTCAGCAGGAAGGCATACACAGCTGCGGGGGATTTCTTCATGGTGTACCTGGGAGGGGTGGGCGGGGGGGGGGGGGGGGGGGGGTGTGGGGGTGAAGTAGCATGGCATAGTGGATCATTCCCCAGCAGCTGAAACTTGTGTTTTACAGCAAAACATCTTAATCCAAATAGATGCGTCATACCGTTGGGAGAGAAATAAGGACCTGGTAGGTTTTTTTGATTCATGCAGTGACTGGGGGCATAATGCAGGGGCCTCATGAAAAGCAGTGTCCCTACTAATATCATAAACAAACAACAACAGACCAGTGCTTGTGTGTATGTATATAGATCATTTAACCAGTCCTCACTAATATCATAAACAAACAACAACAGACCAATGCTTATCCACAATGTGTGTATGTATATAGATCATTTAACCCATTGCTTTGTTGGTGTTTCTGACCTAGTGAACCATGGTCTAGTAAGGATGTCAACATTTGCCATGGTACAGCAGTAACCAAAGGCATGTAGCTTCTGTCCTATAATGTCCTAGAAGTTAATTCATAGCCTACCGTCTATTGTATGAGCAGCAGATTACGCAAGAGTCGCGCTGCTCTGTTTCGTAGTAGGTAAAAGCCAGCCCGCATAATATGCAGGCTTAGTACAGAACAGGTTAATTTTGGGGGGATGATGTCGCTTCCAGGGAGGATGGGGGAGGAGCATGTGGAATCCTCAACAGTAAACTAGTGAGAGGGATTTGTGGGGAAATTTCAATTTTGAAGGAAAAACATTGAGCACACACCCAGTAAGATCTGTTTTTAGTGACTTGATTTTCATTTATGTACAGGATGAAACACGCTATTCTTGTTACTCCTACTACAATGACTACTGGGCGTATGCCTTAATTTTATATTAAAATCAATACATATTGCAAGAATCTCATATGCAAAGCAATATTTTGATGATGATAGCGAACATTTCCTTCAACCTACAAGAATCTACAATTCAGAAATTTTCACCATATAAATATGAAAGGTAACTCCAAAGCACTCACCACACATCAGGGTTGACAGTGTCGTTTTGTCGTCTCCAGGGTTTGGAGGAGTACACGCCCTCTCCATTGACCTTGAGCCACGCCCCCATCTGTCTCAGCCTCTCCTCAAAGATAGGAACAATCCGCCCATCGTGAGTGGGGCCCACGTTGAGCAGGAGGTTACCCCCGCAGCTAGAAGAGGGATTAATTAGAGGACATGGATTGGGATTAGGGCTGCTCATGGTCAAAATATGAGCAGGAGGTTACCCCAGCAGCTAGTAGGGGGATTAAGTAGAGGACACGGATTAGGATTAGGGCTACTCATGGTCAAAATAGGAGGTTACCCCAAGCTAGGAGAAGGATTAATTAAAGGACATGAATTGGGATTAGGGCTACTCATGGTCAAAATAGGAGGAGGTTACCCCCGCAGCTAGAAAAGGGATTAAGTAGAGGACATGGATTGGGATAAGGGCTTCTCATGGTAAAAATAGGAGGAGGTTACCCCCGCAGCTAGGAAAGGGATTAAGTAGAGAACATGGATTAGGATTAGGGCTACTCATGGTCAAAATAGGAGGAGGTTACCCCAAGCTAGGAGAGGGATCAATTAAAGGACATGAATTGGGATTAGGGCTACTCATGGTCAAAATAGGAGGTTACCCCCACAGCTAGGAGAGGGATTAAGTAGAGGACATGGATTGGGATAAGGGCTTCTCATGGTGAAAATAGGAGGAGGTTACCCCCACAGCTAGGAGAGGGATTAAGTAGAGGACATGGATTAGGATTAGGGCTACTCATGGTCAAAATAGGAGGTTACCCCCAAGCTAGGAGAGGGATTAAGTAAAGGACATGGATTGGGATAAGGGCTTCTCATGGTGAAAATAGGAGGAGGTTACCCCCACAGCTAGGAGGGGGATTAAGTAGAGGACATGGATTAGGATTAGGGCTACTCATGGTCAAAATAGGAGGTTACCCCCACAGCTAGGAGAGGGATTAAGTAGAGGACATGGATTGGGATAAGGGCTTCTCATGGTGAAAATAGGGGGAGGTTACCCCCACAGCTAGGAGAGGGATTAAGTAGAGGACATGGACTAGGATTAGGGCTACTCATGGTCAAAATAGGAGGTTACCCCCAAGCTAGGAGAGGGATTAAGTAAAGGACATGGATTGGGATAAGGGCTTCTCATGGTGAAAATAGGAGGAGGTTACCCCCGCAGCTAGGAGAGGGATTAAGTAATGGACATGAATTGGGATTAGGGCTACTCATGGTCAAAATAGGAGGAGGTTATCCCCACAGCTAGGAGAGGGATTAAGTAGAGGACATGGATTGGGATTAGGGCTTCTTATGGTGAAAATATGAGGAGGAAGTTACCCCCAAGCTAAAAGAGGGATTAAGTAGAAGACATGGATTAGGTTTAGCGATAGGAGGGATTAAGTAAAGGACATGAATTGGGATTAGGGCTACTCATGGTCAAAATAGGAGGAGGTTACCCCCACAGCTAGGAGAGGGATTAAGTAGAGGGCATGGATTGGGATTAGGGCTTCTCATGGTGAAAATATGAGGAGGAAGTTAACCCCCAAGCTAAAAGAGGGATTAAGAAGAAGACATGGATTAGGTTTAGCGATAGCTTGGTCCATATATAAGGAAGAGGTTACCCCCACAACTAGGAGAGGGATTAAATAGGACACTGGTTAGGGCTTCATTTATTCCAAATACTGCTCTTGAAAACCCTCATAAAATTGCATAATTTGGTAAGATTTGTTTCAAAATTTTATAGAAATTAATTCAGTTGTATTAAAGAAATATACACAAATGTACTGCAAAGAAATGTATTAACACCAAATAAGTTTTGTATCAAGGGGCTCTCAAAAATGTACATTAATTTGTTATGTAGACCTTAATAGGAATAAATTATGAGAAAAGCCAACTTTGAGATACTCACGTAATAGTTTTAACCAGCTGCTTGATCAGGCCTTGGATGTCGAAGATTCCGTTGAGAGGGGTCGTACGCACATAGCCCCAAGACCTCCTATCCACAGTCATGCAGTTTTCCCACTTGTGGGGCTGTAGCTTTCCTGCATGAAAACAAGGGAGCAAATTTCAAAGGATTTAATGTTATATGGAAAGTCAATTGGTAATAAACCTTTGTTTTACTGGCAGCTAGGCTGTGTAATACGATTAATTGATCAAGCTGTTCACCCTTTGTTTGTCCAACCAAATAGGGCTCTATGGGATTTGTGTGTATTACTTGTGGATAAATACACATGTGGCACACAAAGGGTTAAGAGAAGCATAAACAGATATAAACAACAACAAATATCCTTTGTAAGCATATATTCTACTGAGGACTCATGAATATTCATAGATCCGAGAATGGAGACCTTGAATATCGTGCCATTATCATAAGCCAAGCAGTAGCCTAGTGGATAATGTCACTACCCAGCAGTCTGACCAAGCTATTAAAGAGGGCAGTTTTGGACTTTCTTTCAGAATACCATCCCCGTAGTCTACCTGAACAGTAGAAGAGACCTCAGTGGAACAGGATCTCTTGTAGAAGAGCGAAGGGACACACCGTCCTATGCACCTAAGTCAAGTCAGTCTACCTGGCACAGATCAAGTTTATAAACTCTATAACATGTGTTTCTAGTGGGATTTGTTTCTCCCCAATAGACTCAAATCCCATAGAACAGCATTCTGCCTGGTAACAGAAGGAGTCAACTCTGTACACACCACTGTCACTAGTAACAGAAGGAGTTAACTCTGTAGACACCACTGTCACTAGTAATAGGAGTTAACTCTGTAGACACCACTGTCACTAGTAATAGAAAGAGTTAACTCTGTACACACCACTGTCACTAGTAACAGAAGGAGTTAACTCTGTACACACCACTGTCACTAGTAACAGAAGGAGTTAACTCTGTACACATCACTGTTACTAGTAACAGAAAGAGTTAACTCTGTACACACCACTGTCACTAGTAACAGAAGGAGTTAACTCTGTACACACCACTGTCACTAGTAACAGAAAGAGTTAACTCTGTACACACCACTTTCACTAGTAACAGAAAGAGTTAACTCTGTACACACCACTGTCACTAGTAACAGAAGGAGGTAACTCTGTGCACATCACTGTCACTAGTAACAGAAAGAGTCAACTCTGTACACACCACTGTCACTGGTAACAGAAAGAGTTAACTCTGTACACATCACAGTCACTAGTAACAGAAGGAGTTAACTCTGTACACACCACTGTCACTAGTAACAGAAGGAGTTAACTCTGTACACACCACTGTCACTAGTAACAGAAGGAGTTAACTCTGTAGACACCACTGTCACTAGTAACAGAAAGAGTTAACTCTGTACACATCACTGTCACTAGTAACAGAAGGAGTTAACTCTGTACACACCACTGTCACTAGTAACAGAAGGAGTTAACTCTCTACACACCACTGTCACTAGTAACAGAAAGAGTTACCTCTGTACACACCACTGTCACTAGTAAAAGAAGGAGTTAACTCTGTACACACCACTGTCACTAGTAAAAGAAGGAGTTAACTCTGTACACACCACTGTCACTAGTAAAAGAAGGAGTTAACTCTCTACACACCACTGTCACTAGTAACAGAAAGAGTTAGCTCTGTACACACCACTGTCACTAGTAATAGAAGGAGTTAACTCTGTAGACACCACTGTCACTAGTAACAGAAAGAGTTAACTCTGTACACACCACTGTCACTAGTAAAAGAACGAGTTAACTCTGTAGACACCACTGTCACTAGTAACAGAAAGAGTTAACTCTGTACACACCACTGTCACTAGTAATACACACAAATCCCATAGAGCAGCATTCTGTCTGGCACACACAGGGTTTATCAGTTATTGTACCTGGATTATAGCGGTCGTGGCAGGTGAAGTAGCCGCCATGCTTGCAGGGGCAGTCAATTCCCCAGCGATCATTCACCACAACGGTGTCCTTCACAGGGCTGTGGGAACATCAGAAACATCGTCACAGGATAATCTAATGGCAGGTGTTGGTGCAATATACAGCAATCGATGGCCAATATGCATTTATTGATAGTGGCAATTAACTTTGTGTGTATTCCTACATTGGGCTACATGTCATCATGATGTAAATCCCACCGCTGCCACTATGTCATAGAAAATAACGCAAGATGGCGTGAGATGCAAGATAATGCAGGAGTAATCAATAGTAATCATACAGCTATCAATACGTACTGGCAATTAACCTTTTAAATTCAATCTCAAAGCGCTGTGGAACATTTATTTCCCCTAGTCCTGCACCCTATATGTGCACCATCTCTACTCATGGGGAGCATACCTCGCTTTTCTAGATCGGTTCGTAACCTTAACCTAAAACTATCATGTTTAGGATGTGAATTCATTGAAGAAATCATAAAAATCAGGAAAATAACTGTCTGATGTACAAAATACCCAAATTTGCTTTACACATGACTGATGAGTCTTTATCTCACCTGTCGTTGTAAAGCCAGGCAAGGAAGTCCGTGCTCTTCCAGTATACGCTCGTGGCCTTCCCAGAACCATCCGTCCAGATGACTTCAGGCCTATAGCGGTTCACCAGATCGTATATCTGAGGGGCTTGGACTTGCTGAGGAATCATGAACAATGACAATAGCATCAGAAACATGTGTGAATTGAGGACACATTGAACCTTTCAGGTTACCTCAAGCGACACCATCCGATTGGTCTTATGACTCTGCCACTGGCTGAATCAGGGAAAAAATACACAGGGGCTTGGGGCGATTTTGCCCCCCAAATGCTTAAAAGAGCCCTGGAAAATGTTAAAAGAGCCCCCCAAATTCCCGTAGACACAATGTAAAATTGTAGCCAAATTGGCCAATGTGCTCACAAGGTAGCCAACGAAAATTTCAAATTAACTTTTTCCCTATGCTGAATGGCAGGACCCGCTCATAGGTTTTGTGTAAGATGGTGTCGTCATGGCAAAATGGTGTCATCTAGGATGGTCCTACCAGTGTATGAAAAGGCTGGATGGGGCTACAGAAAAAAACTTGCTCTTGTAGAATATATAATAATTAATTTCTCTTCCTAAAATACAACCTAATTTCACTAGTTGTATGAGGACAAGAAAGTATCCTCTGAAGGCAATAGAGTAAGCCCCTATATTTTGGGAGAGCTGTGAGAAAAAAAAAATCCTCTAGTGCTATCAGAACAAAAATGTAAAAGAACTACCAGCCTGCACTAATACATTCAATGAAAACTTCCAAAATGTTGTTGCTGTTATGCAGTTTTCAGCTCTCACATGGAACATCAGCAAGTATTTTTGATAAACTCTGTTGCTATCTTTGCAAGATGCACGTTTTGCATTCATTCAGCACTTGTAAATAGCTTTCATTGAGTCCAAATTCAGCTTTTATCTCATAAGATAAATATCTTCAGGAGGAGAATTGGACACATTTGCTGCAAACTGTCAGCAATTACTTATTGGGAAAAGCTGTTAATGAAGGGCCCATTGCATGGAAGCAATACAGTCTTCACATTAAATTGTTAAATGCTCAGATGGTTCAGCGTGGAGGAACCAACTGCAAAATCAAACAGGAGTGCCATAATGGTAGGTGACAGCAGTCAACTACTCATGTTTGAACGTGCTTTAAGTGTCAAAGTAGAATGGTCTACTCACATCTCTGTATTCTGTTGTGGTGAAATTATTTGCACTATCCTTCAGAAACAGCGGATGAAACCACTCATAGAGGGAGTAGTAAAGACCGAAGCGAACATCTGTATTGCTGCGAATGGCAGTGGCCAGCTCACCTGTAGTGCAAAGGAAAGTAAAAGTTATTTTAAATTTCTCTTCCAAGTAGGGATCACCTTTATTTTCAATTTTCAGGTTAATAGAAATGTTAAATTTGTTAGATTACCTAAGCTCAGTTTGGATTTCATTGGCTTTGATCTTAAAACATAACGAGAGCAATTTGACTGCCATGCAGTCGATAAATATGCCTCGCTTCTTTACCAGCTCTATTTATTCTCAGAAAATCTATATGTTTGGTGGGCAATGTGCAATTGAATTCCTATGTGAAATGAAAATATCATATTCTGTTTTTCCATGTTAAGCCAAGTTTGGCAATGTTCATTGACCTTTGACCTCTTATTTCTTTGACTTCCAATCTAACCAGTCTGTCTAAATCCATCCTTGTATCAAGTTCAAAATTAGCCAATTTTGGCAAAGTTCATTGACCTTTAATTCAGGAATTTTACCCAAACTTTCACCAGTCTACCTCCATGAAGTTATACATCTCTGTATCATGTTTGGTTTGAAATGAATCATTAGATTTTTGTTCAATGTGAAAAATAGCAAATTTTGGCAAAGATCTTTGACCTTTGACCTCTGACCTTTGAGAAATTTCACCAAAAGTGTCATCAGTCTACCCCCAAGTAGAGATCCATCTCTGTACCATGTTTGGTTACAATTGCACCACTGGATTTGGATTTGGGTTTATGGTGAAAAACATCAATTTGGGCAAAGTTCATTGACCTTTGATCTCTGACCTTCCAGCAATTTCACCAAAAATATCACCAGTCTACCCTCAAGTAGTGATCCATCTTTTCACTATGTTTGGTTGGAAACGCACCATTGAATTTGGACTTATTGTGAAAAACAAAGTTTGGGGCAGTTTTTAGCCAATTTTGGCAAAATTCATTGACCTTTGACCTCTGAACTTTCAGGAATTTTAACAAAAATGTCACCATTCTACCCCCAAGTAGTGATCCATCTGTATACCATGTTTAATGAGAATTGCATCCTTGGATTTGGATTTAATGTGAAAAAGGTCAATTTGGGGCAATTTTTCACAATGTTCATTGACCTTTGACCTGAATCAGATTAGACCCCAAATTTACACACTTCATTAGTTTCATGCAATACACACATATACCAAGTTTGAAGTAATTTTGGTTAATGGTTCTCAAGATATTGCCTAAACGGTTTCGGGACGGATGGACGGACGGACGGACAACCCGAAAACATAATGCCTCTGACCACTTCGTGGCAGAGGCATAAAAATATCTCCAGCACACTGGAGACACTTCTGTAAATAGACCAAGTATGTTTCTTGAAAGAAATATATTCCTTTCAAACAACATAATTTTAATCAAAGGAGATTAATGGTGGGTTGAGGAAAAATAAGTTTATGTTGCTTGGTTTTCCTATTTTCTTCTCAAATAATCTTTTTTTAAAAGGGGATTATACTTATAACTGTGTTTGTCATCAAAAACTCAACAACTTTCACCAAAACAAAATAGGATATTTATATCTTTTAATATGATATCTAAATTATCTTGAGAGTGTATTATCCCATCGACCATGCAGTTTGAATTTCACAGCCTGTGATCTTACCAACAAGGTCTCTCTTCGGCCCAACGTCCATAGCATTCCAGTTCCAGGAAGCATTGGAAGGCCAGTTTGTGAATCCCTCGTGATGCTTACTGGTCAGAACATAGTACCTAGAAACAATATTGCACCATATATATTAATTTGATACATGTATATGTACAGCAGTAAATCAAAGTCAGTATGACCGAACAATCACTTGAAATGTGACTTGTTTGAAGCTGTTTACGGATAATAATAATAGAGTGAAATATCTGTATGACTTACACTGGTATGGATGCCTCAGTCTGAATCCAAACTTCTGTCCAAAAAATGCAGATATGTTACATTACCAGTTGCAGTTTCATTACAAGTACAAATTGTACATTTATGAAAAAAATATATTTTATGAACATGAACAACCCATTCATATTTGCTTAAACTGAATCTCTATCCCATCTGCCTTTTGACATTTATGCATGAGACTACCTAATTCAGCTCATAGAGATAAGGAATAAAAGACTTGTCTGTACGCGTGTTACCGCAGCAACTGAATGATAAATTTCCAGAAGGGATCGGATTAGAATTGCTCAGTGACTGCCATACAGTCGATAAATATGCCTCCGCCTCTTTGCTAGCTCTATTTAGATTTATTTTTAGAAAATGTGTAGTTTGGTGGGCAGTGTATCATTGAATTCCATTGTGAAATGAAAATATTCTGTTTCTCCATATTTAGCCAACTTTTGCAATGTTCATTTGCCTTTGACCTCTTACTTCTTTGACTTCCAATCTAACCAATCTGTCTTAATCCATCCTTGTATCAAGTTTTTTTGTCTATCTACATGAAGTGATTCATCTCTGTACCATGTTTAGCTGGGATGCATAATTGGATTTGGATTTATTGTGAAAAATATCAATTTGGGGGCAATTTTTAGCAAATTTTGACAGTTCATAAATCTTTGACCTCTGACCTTTCAAGACTTTTTCCTAAACTTTCACCAGTCTACCTCCATGAAGTGATACAACTCTGTACCGTGTTTGGTTTGAACTAAATCATTTGATTTGGATTGAATGTGAAAAATAGTAAATTTTGGCAAAGTTCATTGACCTTTGACCTCTGACCTTTGAGAAATGTTATCAGTCTACCCCTAAGTAGTGATCTATCTTTGTACCATGTTTTAATGATGAGAATTGCATCTTTGGATTTGGATTTAATGTGAAAAAGGTCAATTTGGGGAAATTTTCACAAAGTTCATTGACCTTGACCTCAATCAGATTTGACCAAAATCCAAAACGGATTCGGCATGGACGGACGGACGGACGGACGGACGGACGGACAGACAACCTGGAGGGTGTTTCATGAACATTTTTCGTCTGACAAGCTGTCTTTTTCTGACAGTTACCATAGTAACAGTCAGAGGCTAGTGCCTCTTAGCCAATCAAAACCGAGAATTTCACTGAAATTGTCAGCACTGACCATTTGGTCAGTGCTGACAACGTTCATGAAATGCCCTCCTGAAAACATAATGCCTCTGGCCACTTCGTGGTGGAGGCATGACAATTATCTTACTTTGCCCCTGAGGCCTGGATAAGCTCCGCCCACTGGTTGGGGTCGAAGAATTCCGCAGTGAACTTTGGTCCAAACTCTGGGTAAGTAAAGCCTGGTCTGTAGTTCCTTTTCATGAAGTTAACCACGGAAGGGTTAGGTGGTTCACCCTGCCATCGTTTCCAGAACCACTCGCTGAAGAAGCTGGGGACAGAGTACACCCCCCAGTGCATGAAGATACCAAATTTGGCCTCATCATACCTTAATTTGGTAGAAGGAAATTGGGATGAGAGTTCAATATCAAAATGGTACAGTGGATTGTGGATATGTTGTGTTATTGCAGTTGTGAGCCATTGCAGTGGATATAACTGAAGTCAGAAGTCAGTGGATTACAGTGTATCACAACATCACATCACAACACGCAACACACACACACCACACTTCACACCCTTAAATTCTACAGATTAAATTCATCTTCAAACCACCCCAGACCTATTCAGGTATACATTTTACGTAAATCTGTGCAATAGATTTGAGTTTTGAGTTATAGAATTGCTTAAAGGTCATATACTGTACTGGGAAGGCAAAAAAGCCTGTAAAATGTAATTGTTAGCAATCTTCTTGCCAATGCATGGTCTTGAATTCATGTATTGTCTATTTCAGAAGCTTGTTGAAAGTTATTTGCATTCAAATGATCTTCATTTGGAGTAATGAGCGATTAAATCACAAATCCTCAAAATGTTCGGGCCGAGCATTTTGAGGATTTTGAGGATTTAATCATTAATCATTAATTACTCCATATGTGGATCATTTGAGGGCAAATAACTTTCAGCAAGCTTCTAAAATGGACAATACATGAATTTAAGACCTATGGCAAGAAGATTGCTAACAATTACATTTTGAAGGCTTTTTTTGCCTTCCCAGTACAGTATATGCCCTTTAACTAATATAATCACTGCTAATCTCGACTTCCTTGCTCCAAAGCTTCGTGCTCCGCAGCACGCTCACTGCTGGTCGCAGTAATTCTCTACCCTGCACATTGAGCATAATATACCCCACATACCCCAACACACACACACTTTACCTGATTAACCCAATTTACAATCTACAATATGATCAATATATGCCTGTTATATCATGGTAGATTCTAATTATTTTCAAAATTTATGCTCCATTTTCCGGGCATCTTTTTTTCTATACATGACATGATCGATCTAGCTGTATGCAAAACTTAAATCTAGCTAGCGCAAATAGGCCTACTAAAAAGTTATAAGTAAAAATGCAGGATTACTTTGGTGAATATCATTATCAACAATCATTAAAGTTTTAAAGCATTACAGTAGCTTCCTGAGCTGCAATAGCCCCGGGACTGCGCGCAGCGGGAGCACTGCGTGAGCGGGCTGGTCGCAGTAAGAGCTGCAAGAGCTACTGTATGCAAATGAGTACAATTTACCTCGCGATCATGTTCACCCAATTATATAATAACAGTTCCCATCGATCATATCGACATATCCACTGTGTTAAAATTGAATTACCAGTCAGGAAGTGGTCTGGAATCTATGGAGTCCCAGTTTGGCTCATATCTGACATGGCCAAACGATGTTGTGGTACTGGTACTAGACAGGAGCACAAGAACAACCACTGCTGCAGTCGTGAGAACTGAGCTGGAGCTGGAGCTTAGTCCTGGACGAGATGGAACCTGCGGCTTCTCCATTCTATTCTGCCGCCGAACTGATCGAGTGAGAGCACTGGAAAATTAAGGTTACTGCGCTTGCTAGCTCATTAATTAGTTTGATGTTATAACGATCACCATCCAGCCTTTTATTTGATCACAACTGGTCCATTATGCGGGTGGTGTTGTCACGCGGCCCGACAGCAGTCAGGGCGAAAACGGTGGATACGATCGATCGTGTATTAAGGGTCATTGCGTAATTATGTTATTGTTTACTTGTGGGACTAGCCTAATGTTCAGACCTCACTTGTTTTCCTGAAAGGGGTGGTGGATGAAAAATGGGTCAGAGAGCTCGAGAGCAGCTTTGAAGAAACCCAATCGAACAATTTATTAAAGGGGAAGAAAGTCCAAAATTAAGATTGATATCAATGAGACAGAATACATTGTAGATCGCTAAATTAAACGTTAGTCTAGCTATATCTAACAACGCCAATAGTCAGATCCAGACGATTGAATAGCCAAGGGCGATGAAGTTTAATAGATCGAACCTAGAATAGATTTCTAATATGTTAATTGCAAATCTAATATAGCTTAATGTCAACCAAAATTAAACTTCAATTTATGCCTACAACAGACGTCTGTAGCTGTGATGTTTAAAATACACATTTCTGTTTATTTCGGTCACCCGAAAAATAAATATGATTTTTCTGAAGCTCAGGCTACCGGTACACACTTCCCCACTTCTCACTGCAGTTTTGTTTTTGCATGTGGTTTCTTGATACTCAGTTGACGCACGTACTGTTCATGTTGATGAACATCAGTTTCTCCATTGTTTTTAGCCTGTCAACTTCCAGAAAATCTCAATTACTTGAGCTAAGTGCAAGTGATCAGTGAAAAGGTATGTATAATCAAGTAGCGTTCAGATGAACCAGATCATGCAGATACAATAACTTAGTGGATCCAACGCAACGGCATGCAAAGCCAGTTACCAGACCATGTAGACATTCAGAAGTGATTTTCCGCGGTCTGGTACTGTAGTTTTGGACATGTTTCATTGTATGCATTATTACTCCAGCCTTGCATATCGCACCCGGCCGCGAAAACCGGGGGGGGGGGGGGGGGGCATTGAAACGCACATGTAAATTAATGCATATCCTTCTTATGAAATGTATATTTTCTTACCCTCCTCTGACAGATTTTCATCAAACCTTCACTATAATTGTGTTTCTTTCATGTTTCTGCTTTCATAAATCTATTTCATTTCAGGGTGGACTATATATGTCCCTATCGAAAAAGAGGGTGCATGGCAGGGTGCGTAAATTGCTTGTCTATTGTTAGACTATAGAGCTGATATCCCTAGCAGGCTCAAGTCATGGAGATGATAGAAAGCCATGGTAACTGAGTTTGAGGTTGATTGACAGGAGAAAGTGGGCCCCCCCCCCCTCCCGACCGAAAAATCAGTCTGTAGGGCGTTGGATCTGCTAAGATTGCATATGGCCCCGAATGCCCCGAATGAGACGGTTATTCCTGTCTATCCCCCCCCCCCCCCTCCAAAAAAAAATAAAATGTTCTTGCAGCTTTACAATATGTACAAGTTTGATTCTAGTTCTTACTTTTTTGTGATCTACATGCATTACCAATTTAAGTGTTGCCTGTATGTTTTTTCACTTGGGGGCGATTCTCTATGGCGCCCCCACCTCTAAGATATGCAATTAATGGTCATGTGGGTATCTTTGTTTGGAATGACAAACAGCTTTCCACTGTGTCTGCTGGGCTTACCTTTTTCAGGTCAGCCTAAAAAAACTGGCTATTGTTGTTCTTTTAACTTCTTTTCTTTACCCTCACAACTTGCAGACGTGTAAACAGGATGAATCTACCAAGTGTGTTCGTTGTTTTCTTCCTGTCCCTGCTCGGGATTGGTTGTGCAAGATACAAGCCTAACTGGGACTCCATAGATTCGAGGCCACTTCCCGCATGGTGCGTATTAACATACATTAGCTAGCTTTGTTGGGAAAAGAGCAAACATTACAGATGTATCCCTTTTGCAGGACTAAATTCTAAATTTGCAGTCTAAATTCAGGTTTCAATTCAGGCTAGAGACAGAAGCTGAAGTTAGCAACCAGCAGAAGATAAACCTGGAAACCATATTTTTGCAGAAAAGACTGCATTTATTCAGTCAACCTAAGGTACTTTGCCTGAAGATCTTGAGATCCAAGGTTCAAGCCCAAGCAATGGTACTAGTGTCCTTCAGCAACATAATGATGAATATTGCTGATCATGAGTAACATACGTTACTAAAAAGTTTTTTTCAAACAAAATCCATTTATTTAGTTTTTATACATTTTCATCGATCAATTCACACTCTCTTTTCACATGCAATTTTTATTGTAGGTACCTGTACGATCAGGCCAATTATACTGGTATTTCAAAAGTAATAAGCAAAAGGAACCGAAAGATTGACCTTGAAAGGGAAGATAGAGGAGCCAATTAAGATCAAGAGGAAGGCAGAGAATGACGTTTCTCAACAGAATTGCAGAATAGGGTAGGAAATCATCCTTACATCTAAATCAAATACCCACAGAACAGACTCAGTACAGAATGGCCATGTATATCACAAGATAGCACTAGGAGAAGAAAGAGTAAGCCAAATTTAGGGGGAAAATAATGCTTGAATCTTGGAACTTGTTATCTATACTGGTAATACCAGAGAGAGAAATGACATGCACCAAACCTTCTACCTTGCAGGTATGATGAGGCCAAGTTTGGGATCTTCATGCACTGGGGGGTGTACTCTGTGCCCAGTTTCTTCAGCGAGTGGTTCTGGTATCGGTGGCAGGGATCCGCAGAGAAACGGGATGCTAGGGTGATTGACTTTATGAAGGAGAATTACCGTCCTGGCTTCACCTACCCAGACTTTGCCTCCAGCTTCACTGCAGAGTTCTTTGACCCCAATCAGTGGGCTGACATTCTCAAAGCCTCGGGGGCAAAGTAAGGACTCATTCACACTTGATTATTCAGTTAGATTTATGATGTATTACCTGCACTTACTTGTTCACACGTGCATTACTGACCCAATATTTTTAGGCTATAGCATCGTGTTTCATGCTGAACTGGACAAAATATACCACCGTTTAAAACTGTGGCTCCTTCCCTTTCTTCCCTTTCCCATTCCCTATGCCAATTTCTTTGAGTTGTTGTGTATGGGGGCTAGCTTTTTTCCCACTCAGTGACAGGGAAGCGTGATTGTAATCTGTTGTCCTGACAATAGATGACAGGCTATGAATAAACTTGTAAATTCTTATCGTGCACAATTAAGCTACATCCAAACTGGACAGGTTGAAAGAAGCCTGAAAATTTTGCCATGACTTTTGCAGTCGTAAGGGCCTACGACTTTAAACGTGATGTCATCTACTTGCCCAAATCCAATGATCAGGTGCAGTGTCGTATTATTGATTGGATTGTTTCATCTGTGGTGGCCTTTAGTCTTTCCAGTACCATAGATGCTTGAAATTAGAGTGCTCGATAATGAAATGTCAGCCATCTATAAGCTGACTCATAGAATATGTCCATTAAGGAATTGATGAGTTCTCAGTAGAGTCAGTAGCTATCTAAATCAAGCCCATGCAAAGCCAAGGAACTCACAAACATTGCAAGATTGATATCAAAATTTGTTTGAAATAGGGGGAAGTGAAATCTTTCCAGTGAAAATAAAAACATGATACATGAGTAGCTCCCAGCCAATCAAACTGCTGGGATACATCAACCCATTCTATAATAACTGACAGAGGAGTAGCACTGTATGTACCACCTATATGTAATAAGTAAATTCAGAATCATGATTTAATAATGCCAAATCTTTCCTAAGATTATACAACCTCAATTTGTCAATACCTCTCATGAATATACACATTCCTCCAATTCAATGTTACATATGTTACGCTCTTTATTGAATTTCTTCTAGGTACTACGTTCTGACCAGTAAGCATCACGAGGGATTCACAAACTGGCCTTCCAATGCCTCCTGGAACTGGAATGCTATGGACGTTGGGCCAAAGAGAGACCTTGTTGGTAAGATCACAGGCTGTAAAATTCAAATTGCTCTAATTGGTCTAATTTGTGTGACATGTATTTTCTGCTGCATTGATAATCTACTGTTGGCTTGTTTTTCCTATTTTGAGTATCTCTAAATATTGATAGTCTTTGTTTTGATCAATGTTGTTGAAGGGGGTTAAATTGCTAACCACAGTTTTTAGTGTGGTGTGATAGAGGGAAACAGAATTTTCTGTTTATTGATATTGTATATATCCATGTAGTTTGTTATTTTAAGGGCCCTGCCCATAAGCAGATTTGCTTCTTAGGGGTCCTTACAATTATTTTATGTTTGTAAATTATGTTGTATTTTTGTTGTTTCGCTTTTAAAATGGTTAATCAAATCAAATGAATGAAATGAATGAATATTGGAGAATTGGCTATAAATGATCCTCTATATTCACTAGCCTAAACAAGGTAGAAATTCTTTCCTTTAGCGTCTCCATCTTATAAAAAGTTGTGATTGAAATGAATCGAACACAAGTCCAATCCCCTATCTCTAATGTACAGTATTTTGATTGGAAGCATTCGCAAGGAAACAACTAACACAAGGTTAGTGTGGTGTGATAGAGGGAAACTGAATTTAGAATTTTCCACCAGAAATAAAGCTCTTCTTGAAGATTTTGACTGTTCAAATTTTCACATGCCACGTGTGTCTTTCCATAGAGCAATCCCATAGAGCAATATTTTATCTGATACTGAAAGGGTTAATTTGCATTGCATGGTTAATGATATGCCATGATTCTGATATTGACTCGTCTCTTTCATTCACGTTTTCACATTTTAGGAGAACTAGCAGCTGCCATTCGCAGCAGAACAGACGTTCGCTTTGGTCTGTATTATTCCCTCTTTGAGTGGTTTCATCCACTGTTTCTTAGAGACAAGGCAAATGGTTTTACTACAACAGACTACCGAGATGTAAGTGGCAATTTTTACATTTTTTTCCTTGTGAAAATCCTTTGTGAGGGCATACAAGTGATGTAACTTACTCCATCCTGTTTATAATTATAGACTATTCTTCTATCTTATCTTTGCTTCACTCTGTATTTCCATGGTAGCAAGATGGAATCTACAAAATTAAACATTCAATCCTTTGAATCATGTTTTTTAAATTTAAAGCTTTACAAATCAGTCAAAAGTTTATCAATGGATATACTGGTACTAAGATTGTCATATGCTGTAGGCTATGTATTGATTATGCTTCAAGAACAACAAATTCCTTGATCCTTGAACAACAAGTGAAATATTGAATGAAAACATGAATATAAACATAGAATGTAATTATCTTGCCTTCAAAATTCGTAATGGTGATTGCCCCATGTATCTTTCCAGTCTTGTAAAATCCAAACCCCCCTCCTCCAGGTTGAGAGCTTCAACTTCCTCTCACTTTCAGTTAATGCCTGGTCCCCGTGTGAAAACAAGATACGGTGATAGAGCTCTTTCTGTCGCTGCTCCCCAGTTGTGGAATAGCCTTCCTGCCTTCATTCAAAACGCCCCATCGCTACATACTTTCAAAACAATGTTAAAGTCCCACTTATTTAAATCTGTATAGGTCGAGTTGATTTGCCTCTCGTAATTTTAAATTTAATCGTGGTGCTGCTGTCCCAGCTTTCCATTTGGTATAAGGATAGTACTTCACTTAATGACTGCGGGGACAGCAGCAACACAGCGCCTAGAAACATAGTATTAGGCGCGTTATAAATGTGCTCTATTATTATTATTATTATCTATGAAATTATGAACGATTGATTCATTCTTAATGATATTGCATACATTATTGTTATTGTCACGTTTAATGTTGTGCTGCACGATATTACCTTCTTGCATTAGGCGATTATCATCTCTCAAATATCGCCGCTAAGTCAATATACACAAACCCCGTTATAACGAGGGGGTCGGGACCCACACTTTTTCCTCGCTATAGCCGATTGCTCGCTATACCAGTACATGATCAAAACATACAGAAACAAATGCATATATAGGACTACACAAACAATAGCATATTTACCGCTGGGACTGAAATCTTTTAATGGCTTTGCAAGTATTCTGAACTGAATTCACTGGCTAAAAATTGATTAAAATATCTAACAGCACAGCTGAAAATGAAAATAAATGACACTTCCAATGTCTCCGTTTACCGACAAATGAAGCAGCGGGGAGGCTCAGTTACCCGGCCGCGCCTGCCAGCATGTAAGTGAAAAATGATCATTGAACGCAATCTTTGCACGGCCGGTCGTACATGCACAGTAGAGGCTGTTGTTTGCCATGTGCGTGCATGATGGGTGGGTGCGGAGGCGTGCAGTACCGCACGGCACTCACACGTAATATGCATGTGTGGATTCTTGCACCGTGTGTGTGATCAGTGTTTAACGGCACGAAGAAAATTGCTTGTGCTGTTGTTGCGTTTTCCCTTGCTGGCCGGCGTGGCTGAGTGAAGGGAGTGCTCATAATAACGGGGTCAATTTCCTTTGTTTTTCTTTATTCTTGTGCTGGGAATTTGCCTCGCTATAGCAGAAATTTCACTATAGCCGATTTCGTTATATATGAAAACAGAATACACGGACGTCTATGGAAGAAAAATTGGGACCCAGGAAATGTCCTCGTAATAACAGGGTTCTCGCTACATGTGCTCGTTATAATGAGGTTTGCCTGTATAAGACATTTTGGGGGGGTAAAGCGACCACAGAGAGGCTTTTTCACGCATTTATATGTAGTTACTTAGATTTCAATAATGGTCTGTTTCTGGGAATCTCTGAGACTCAACTAAATAAACTCCAACATGTACAGAATTCAGCGGCAAGGCTTGTAACGCAAAAAAGGAAATTTTAACATATACCGGTAACTCCGATCTCCACTGGCTCCCAATAAGGGCTCGTGTTCAATTTAAAATCCTCACTCTTGTATTCAAATGCTTATGTGGAAATGCTCCTGTCTATCTTACTGAACTCATCAAACCATACCAGCCTACTCGTAATCTTCGTTCTCAATCAAAAAATCTTCTCTCTGAAATTCGTGTAAAATCTAAGACATTCAGTGATAGAGCTTTTGCAAATACGGCACCCAAATTATGGAATAACCTCCCCCAAGGCATTAGATCATTGACAGACTTCGATCAATTCAAATCAAGACTAAAGACGCATCTGTTTGATAATTATTAGTTATTTTCAAATTCTCACATAATCATTTTTTACTTTCACACGCATAGAGACTATTTGAATGGTATTATGCGTCTCTAAGAATTGAATATTATTATTATTATTATATCATGTGGTAAATAATTCAGGTCAAATACCTAATGCTATCGGTCATAATGCTGCATGTCTTTTATTACTGTGTGTAGTTTTTGAATATGCATAAGTTATTAGTGATTGTATAACAAATAAAATGAAGCCCAAACTTACTTTTACACAGCAAGTTATGAGAAAATGTATCCATCACTTTTTGTATTGTGGTGGCTAAATTGCTCTGAGTCCTTGTGTAATGTATTCACCTGGTATTTCATACTGCTTCATCCAGCACAATGAATTTCGTTATGTTTGAAACCTTGCAGCAAGTTGCCATGCCTCAGCTGTTTGACCTCGTGCAACGCTACGAGCCGGAAGTGATTTGGACGGACGGTGCTGGGACCGCGTCCAGTAATTATTGGGAGAGTCCAGACTTCCTGGCCTGGCTCTACAATGACAGGTAATCATTGATACTGGTCAGCAATGACTGACCAATCCCATGTTGTTTTTTCTTTAGCGGAGGTATGGATATATTAATCATAAATAACCACTGATTCCTTCTTTTTTTAAAATGATTTTGTAGGCATACAAATTCCATCTTGTTTTTCCCTAGCCTAATAAATGACATATTGGTATTGAATAACCAGCTGATCCCATCTTGGTTTTCCCCCTAGCCTAATAAATGACATATTGGTATTGAATAA
The DNA here is from genome assembly GCA_963669155.1 of Arbacia lixula. Lineage (NCBI taxonomy): Eukaryota > Metazoa > Echinodermata > Echinoidea > Arbacioida > Arbaciidae > Arbacia > Arbacia lixula. The sequence goes on from OZ022579.1 coordinate 41,419, forward strand.
CCAACTGATCCCTTCTTGTTTTTCCCCCTAGCCCAGTCAAGGACACAGTGGTAGTGAATAACCAACTGATCCCTTTTTGTTTTTTCCCTAGCCCAGTCAAGGACACAGTGGTAGTGAATGACCGATGGGGTGATGACTGCCCGTGTGTGCATGGTGGATACTACACGTGCCAAGATCGTTACAACCCAGGAATTCTGGAGAAGCACAAGTTTGAGGATGCAATGTCTGTCAACAAGGGCAACTGGGGCTATGCTAGGGAGAAACCACTGAGAAGCTATTATACAACACAACAGATTCTGGGCACCTTTGTGGAAGTTATCAGGTTTGTTTAGTTTGTTATCGCTATGGTAACCTAATTTGAACAAGAGGAGGAGGAGGAGGAGGGTGAAGGGAGGAAGGAGGAGGAAGGTGAGGAAAGGAAGAGAGGGGGAAAAAGATGACAAAGAAATGAGAAGAACAAGAAAATATTTGTGAGAGTCTTCAGGTTTGTTCAGTTTGCTCATCGCTACGGTACCCTAATTTGAACAAGAGGAGAGGTGTGGGGAGAAAGTTTAAATCTTACTCTGGAAGGAGCTTATCCCCTTCGCAGACAAAACCAAGTTATTTATTTATTTTTTTTAACATAACCAAGTTATGATAAGTTTTGCATGAACCCTGAGAACAGCTCAAAGACCCACTTTGCGTGACAAGAAACCTAACAGGCGTATGAATGCTGAGTGACAAACCATTCTGATTAAAGATCCACTTTGCATGACAAGAAACCTAGCAGGCGTATGAATGTTGAGTGACAAACCTTTCTGATTAAAGATCCACTTTGCGTGACAAGAAACCTAACAGGCGTATGAATGTTGAGTGACAAACCTTTCTGATTAAAGGTCCACTTTGCATGACAAGAAACCTAGCAGGCGTATGAATGCTGAGTGACAAACCTTTCTGATTAAAGATCCACTTTGCGTGACAAGAAACCTAACAGGCGTATGAATGTTGAGTGACAAACCTTTCTGATTAAAGGTCCACTTTGCATGACAAGAAACCTAGCAGGCGTATGAATGTTGAGTGACAAACCTTTCTGATGCTTCTTTGTAGGTTGCTCTCTCATGCTCAGCTTCTCTTCAACTGGAAGTAAAATGTGGAATCAACAATGGAATATCCCCTGTGCCTACATAATCATATGCTTGAAAAAAAAAGAGATTTCACAGGATTATACACATTGTACTAAATTAACCACTTTAATTGTCATCCAATACGTGGAGCAGACAGTACAAATGTTTTAAACTAGAAATGTTGACAACCAATCAACAACTCAGTTTGGAATGAAATGGGCAGTATGAGTCACCAAAAATTTATTTTGCAGCTTTAATTGTGGGGTAGTTCTTAAATAACACATTCATCTATATACTGTGGTATTTACATAAGTCTGCATTGTAAATCTATAAAGGGAATTCATGACTTTCAACCTGAATATAGCATTAACTTCTAACAGTTTCTTGGAGCACAGGTGCACACTACAATGCTTGGTTTGGTTGTTTTCTTTCCTGCAGCTGTGGGGGAAACCTCCTGCTCAATGTTGGCCCCACCCACGATGGGCGGATCATGCCAATCTATGAGGAAAGGCTGAGGGAGATGGGGGCGTGGCTTAAAGTCAACGGAGAGGGCGTGTACTCCTCAAAACCCTGGAGACAGCAGAACGACACAGTCAATTCAAATGTCTGGTAAGTTGACATTGTCATAGGTTTGCCCTATCTGTAGAAACATCTGGACAACACACTCAATTTAAATATCTGGTGAGCTGACATTCCTGTAGTTTTGCCCTATCTGTATCAACAACAGAATGCCAGGTTTAGTAAGTTGACATTCCTGTAGGCATGACATGTGTACAGCATGCTTCATTCAGATTTCTGGATGTCATAACACCAGCTTTACACTGTGATTGGCCTATACACAAACTGTGAGACAGGATACAGACCGTTTGTCGAAAGGTATCCTTGTGATTACCACTTTTCTGATGATGTTGTCATTGTAGCTGAGTGGCCTTGTGTGAGCTTTTGCATGAGAATGTACTTGCTTCTTGTTATGCGAATGCGTGTTATTTTGTTATCATTGTTATCTATTTGGCAAAAAGGATTGGCACATGAAAATAGAGAAGACAGTGTAACATATTGTACCATAAACATATTAAAAAATATGACACAGACGTGTCGGAAAGGAGATAAGATTAACTAAATGACTTAGTTTCAAGGTCCCAGTTCATTCATTTCCACAAGTCATAAGTATGTGGTATTGATTTTAAACAATAATGTAGTCGTGAAATCTTTTACTATATAAGGTATCATTTGGGGTAAGTAGTGTTTCTCTCATTCCTTGCTACATTGCTCTTTGCACCGCTGTCCTTCCCATGCAGGTACACTACCCAGCCCAGCACAAAGGCAGTCTATGCCTTCCTCCTTGCCTGGCCTAGCGACAACAACATGTACCTCCATGACCCCGTTGCGACCTCTGCTACCATGGTGACCATGCTGGGCTATGACCAACCGCTGAAGTGGGGTTTGGGGGCGGGGGCTGAGGGGGTGAACATCACCCTGCCCTTCCTGAACCCTGCTACCATCCCATGCCAGTGGGTCTGGACCATCAAGCTGATCAATGTGTCCTGATTGGGCACAGCTGCCTAGTGCTATATGTCAATGTGTCCTGATTGGGCACAGCTGCCTAGTGCTATATGTGAATGTGTCCTGATTGGGCACAGCTGCCTAGTGCTATATGTCAATGTGTCCTGATTGGGCACAGCTGCCTAGTGCTATATGTGTTAACCCTAAAAGGGCTGGGATACTTGGCCCAGCTAATGGTCAACTTACAAACTCTTAGGCCACTTTTCATGAATGTAGTTTCTACTCATCATCATTTTTTATATGATATATGCAACTTCCTTTAGTACTTAAGTATTGCAATATAAAAACAATACTTATTCGTGTGTGGCAGTTGTACTAGGTATGTATGATTGTGCGATTCTTGTTGATATTTTAAATCAAGGTATTAATCTGAAAGTAACAGACCAGTTTTCAGTCTCACCCTGATGGGCAAATCGAGAGCAGTAACTAGAATGCAGACTAGGGTTTGTGCCCGAAGATATTTCACAACAAACAACAAAAGAAGCAGGTGCGCATGATGGAATGTTGTCTATTTTCCTTCCAAGAGCTGAATAGCTGTTGTGCTATCTGCATGATAATAGGTACAAATGTGGTCGACCTTAAAGGGATAGTTCACCCTGAAAATGATTTGGTTTCAATACGAGCAGAATCATGAAAGAAACGTATAAGTGAAGTTGTGATGAAAATTGGTCAAAGGAAAAGAGAGTTATTCAATTTTGAATTTTCAATTTTGTGACGTCACATGCGAGGTGCTCTCCCGTATGTTGTGTACAATATCATTACATAGATTGCTCTTTTTCTGTTTTGACAACGTATTTCTGGTGATGTATCAAATGCACAGGTACAAGGATGCATATTTTTTGGGGGAAATGCACATTTTCAAAAAAAAAATTGTACACACCATATGGGAGAGCACTTTGCATTTGACCATTACATTTACTTTCTTTTCCTTTGACAAATTTTCATCAAACCTTCACTTATATGTTTCTTTCTTGTGTCTGCTTTTATTAAAACACAAGTAATTTCAGGGTGAACTCTCCCTTTAAGTTTTTCAGTTAGTGCCGTTATCTAGCGATTTTGAGAATTTTGAGAATACCCCCTGACAGTTTGGGCCTTCAGTTTCTAAGTGAATACCACTGTTATGATAGCATAGTACATTGAACTATGGAGCATGAATATAGTGAGAAGATTGCACATGTTGGCACATTGTGTCTTAGTGCACAGTGTGTGTGTATGGGCAAAATTAATGTGCAGATATATGGCTCAATGTCACTGCCTCAATTGACTCTGAAATAAGGAACTGGCTCGAAAAGGTTTGTTTTATTTATTTTATAAAAAGTGTAGTTTCCACACAAACTCACATGAATAAAGTATTGACATTGAACAAAACAAAAGAAAAGTTAAACAAAGTTAGGTTGTAAAACATCAATCAAAGAGGCTTTATCATTATTCCTCCTGTTAGCATTGTTATGTAGTGATAGGCGGCCATTTTTTGTTTGTTCATTATTTCTGTTGTGTGTGTGATTTATGAGTTCCAGAGGGGACATCCCTCTCTATTCTGTGATTCTCTCGAGATCTGTGGTCTGTTGTCTTCCTCTTTCCCTCTATTTTCCCTGTCAGTTTCAGCTTTTTGTAAACAGATTCCAAGGAACTTCTATAACAATTATGATTTATTAAAAATGAGAGAGGGAAGGGTTCCAAAGAAGCTGGGCTTGTTGACTGGACCCCTTAAACTCTTTGAGTGTCGGAAAAAAGCAGCTCTATGGGATTTGTGTGTATTACTTGTGAATAAATACAAATTTGGCACATTACAAGGTACGGATGATGGGTTTTTATGCTGAGATTTCATATTCATCATTGTGTGGAATTTGGTTTTAGGCGGATTGACCGATGTTCCAATAAGACCCAAGTCTTACTGGTATGCAGAGGAGGTACTATGAATTTGTCCTTAAATCTGTTACGTGTCACAAATGCATATTTCAACAAGTAATCTACATAAATCCCATTGAGTAGCATTTTATCTGGCCCAGAAATGGTTTATCGTTATGGAACCACGACATTGCTGTTAAATCTTTGGGAAGTCCTCCTAAAAGGTAACAACATTTGTATATTTTATATCTAAAACATTGACATGTACTTTGACACTTGTTTTTGCACCATATTTTGGAATATTAAACTATTTTTGAAAAACTTATTTGTGTAAGACTGAAGGATTCAATCACCACACAGGTATAAGGAATGTTTGTAGGTTGATTTGTTGGATGGATGTGCAGTAGTGTGTGTGTGGGAGAGGGTGTGTAAGTGTGTAAGAAAGGGTGCAAAAGTATGTGTGTGTGTGTGTGGGGGGGGGGGCATGCAGTCTTTGCATTTGCAGAGGTGGTATGACAGGCGGATATTCCATGAATGAAGATAAGACATAATCCACGCTAAACCTCCTTTCTCACACTCTCTCTCTCTCTCTCTCTCTCTCTCTCTCTCTCTCTCAATCAATCAATCACACACACACTTGGCCCACAATATTTCATTCTTTCCATCTGTCGGTCCCTCGTCACATTCTCTCATCCATCTTTCTAGTCCCCCCCCCCCCCCACACACACACACACACACGTTCTCACGCTCCCCCCTCTCGACTTCTTTCTCGCTTTCTCCCCATCTTTCTTTCTCTCCCACTTCCCACCCCCTTCTCTCTCTCTCCCTCCCTCTCTCTCTCTCTCTCTCTCCCTCTCCCTCTCCCACTCCCTCTCTTTCCATGTCAACCTGTGGCTATCAGTGTCGCTCTCACAACTATTCGTCGGGGTTTACCCATTCAAGATATTCAATGGCGCCAAAGAAATTCACTACGCTAAACCGGTATGAATGTAAATAAGAACTACTGGAGCATGACTTTTATGGCGACTCGTTCCGCTTTTCATTCTGCTCTTTTTTCGCCTTCCACAGATTGTACATATCTAAACATGCAACATACAACATAAACATCAAATGTGATTTCATTTCCTCAACAAAGTTTCATTTCCTCAACAAAGCAACGCCAGGAAACGTCTCCGTCATCTTTCTGTTTACAGCAAGCAAACCCTGCTGTTGTGATACACTGTTGCAGGCGTGTGTTGGATAGTGGCGGGTTTTAATAGCGAACCCCTCAGATGACAAAACTTGGAATATCTCAACGGTGGAATCCAGGATTTGACGGATAACATGAAGAACGTGTATCTTGAAATCATGAGACAGGGTAGACTCAACACAACTTGGGGTGTATGTGTCCTCCTATGGATGTTAACCATGCACTCCCACGGGTCAAGAGGCGATCCGAGTGGTAAGTCATTTGTACCGCGCCGATACAAAAGCATTTCACCCTTAACTGCATGGCGTATATTACTACAACGTATTGTATTATTCTTACTTCTTCAAGCCCGAATTGCCGAGTACTTTGAAGAATTTGAAGTTTATTCATAGCCTGCCGTCTATTGCCCGTACAGCACATTTCGCGGGAGTCGCGCCGCTCGGTATCTGATTGGCGAAAAGCCTGCCCGCATAATACGTATGGTTAACCCACAACGTGCCAATTAAAGCTAGAGATGGGGACCATCGTACATAGGTATATGGGCATGCGATGAAAGCATCAGCTTAATTTCTTGTCAATGGTAGATATGATGCAACGGATTTATTGAATACTTTTGGATTGACAAGTTCTTTAGGGATATTGATTGCAGTACATATTACATGTATATACATAATCAAAGAAACTGATTGGCGTGAGTTTGAGGTAAGACCAATTAAATTGATGAATGTAGTTATTATGAGGGTATATAGGCAAAAGTTAAGGTGAAATTTAATTATGATAAAAGCTCCATTTAACTTGATTGTGATAATAATTATAATCGATATAAAGTACAGCTAATTATAACTGGCCGTATATGTATTATTTAAGAGTTTAATGCATCCAGTAGAGCGTGTGGCTGTAAAGACATTCATTACTTGCCTTTTCCATTTGGTCACCAAAGTTTCGTGCAATATAGTCTATGATGACGGAACAGAGGACAGACAACAAAACCCACTTCCGATCACACCGCAAGGTATGTCGTAGCTACAGGCATGATCTACATGATTTACATACACCATTTCGGTATTAAAGGCCGCAAAAACTGATTGTATTTAGGCCACGGCAGACCGACAGAATCCGATCAGTCCTATGATTTTAAATGACTGAATCGCAAGACTCGGTCATTGGATCAGTCGTAAGCCTATGTCTTTATGACTACAGAATTGTGACAAAATCGTGTCGTCTGCATGCAGTGGCTTTACTCAAAACCTCTCAGACCAATGTTGTGGTCAAGCCCGAGATCAGAATAAGGAAACTCGACTTATGTCATTTTCGTGACTAGATGATGGCGAATCCAATCCAAATCCAACTCGATCCTCAAGCCCGCGGATTCAACTACGGCAGCCCTGCCCAAAGCGGATTGAAAGTCTTATCGCTTTTACTCGTAAATGTTGAACTAGATAGGATTATTTATGGGAATGAAAATACTTCGGACTATCATAACTTTGTCAAATTTAAGATGGCTGCCAGAATCTGATTATATTCGAAGGCTACTGCTAGTGTCCGTAAAATGCTGCTTTGCTTGCGATACACTTTCAGCGGAATGATGTAGGCCTGGTACTCATACAACATATGACCACTTCAGTTTCAATAAACTGCTTGTTACCACCGTGTGAAACAAATTATTTGAATATATGTGAGGTTCAATTCCCACCGCTGCCACCACGTTTAACTTAGTAGCGCACACAGACATAGGCAAGTCACAACCCTTCGTCACAAATCATGGAGTCTAGAATGTAGAATATTATAATTCTAGTAAAACTTCACGAATAAGAGTAATATTGCACGCCTGTGGTAGCAATGCATAGCAATATCTCTATTGATACATATTTAACCCTACAGCCTAGATGATAACAACAATCACACGTATCGGGAGAATGATTACTCCAGTCGTATATCCCACCGCTGCCACCAAGTTGTGAAATTAATTTCTGATAATTTGTTAACAAATACATATAGTAAAATTGCAATCTAGAAGTAAGAAGGGGAGGGGTACTGCTTATTAAAGGCCCTCATGACAGTTTTCTATGCATCCTCATAGTTATATTGGCTACTCTTTACAGTCATGTGCCCATCATGATTGAGAAGCTTCTACAGTGGTCACTTCGCTTTTAATGACTTGCTGGTTCCTGAGATATCCCTTGCATTTTCCCTGAGATCCCCATGGAACACATTTCAACTCAGACTCGATAAAGTGAACAGCCACATACAAACGTCTTTCACCTAGCCAATCACTGCCAATACAGAGGTCGCACCATCAAATGTCAACATCAGCATAAATGAAGATGTATAGTTTTACCCATAATCTTCTTATACCCCCCTTACACGCTCTTGTATGTTCACCCTTTTTAAGATGTCCAAGCCCCCCCCCCCCCCCCCAACCCTTTTCCGGTCAGTTAAAAGTAAGAATACTGTGAAGGCGAAAAGGAATGGCGAGATTATTACATGATTCATTATATTATGAGAGCTATATGCCACTATTGCCAATTTTCGACGTGCAGAAATACTCATATTTATGGACTCATCTGGAGCTATAGCTTAGACTCCATGATATGGGTTTAAGCAGATTATGGATTTCCTATGGTGACAGCGGTGAGATTTGAAGCTAACATATATTTGAATTGATTTGTCACATGATAGAAAGAGGTGGTATATGTGATGTGAGGTAGATATAATCATGTTGCACAAGTACAACTTGCAGGCCTACATTATTCTGCTGAAAGCGTATCGCAAGCAAAGCAGCATTTTACAGATTTTAGAAGTAGTAGGTACTAGTAGAAGCCTTCAAATATAATTCATTCTGGCAGCCATCTTGGATTTGACAATGCAGATGGTCGTATGCATAAATGAATGTCATAAATGGAATCCTTGACCCAAACTTCACTATGAGAGCAGTATTGTTTTTCATTTTGGCCCTTCCAGTGGATAGACACGAAAGCATATGATTCCTGCTATTAATACACAACATTATCCTTTAAATATGCAAATTATGGAAGCCATCTCGGATTTTACAATGAAGCGAAGGTCGCATGCCTAAATAAATGTCATACGTTGAACCCCTGACCCCCAAACCCCTTGAAAAGTGGTATTATTTTTCATTTTAGCCCTTCTAGTAGATAAAAATGAAAGCATATGATTCCTGTTATTAATACACAATGATAGCCTTTAAATATGCAAACTAGTGCAGCTATCTTGGATTTTACAATGAAACAATGGTCGTATGCATAAATAAATGTCATAGATGGAACCCTTGACCCTAAAAACATACAAAAGTGGTACTGTTTTTCATTTCAGCCCTTCCAGTGGATAGACATGAAAGCATATGATTCCAGCTAATATCAATACACAATAATAGCCTTTAAATATGAAAATAACGGAAGCCATTTTGTATTTTACAATGAAGCGATGGTAGTATGCATTAAGAAATGTCATAAATGGAATCCTCGACCCAAAATAACAAAGAAAATGGTATTGTTTTTCATTTTAGCCCTTCTGAGATGAATTGACCACTTAACTCAATACAAAATATATGCAAATTAGCTCATTATGCTAATTATGCAAATAACAAAAGCAAAATGCTCAAGGTTGCCAAGGTGGCACCCAAGCTTAATTATCCTCAATTACCTTCTGGAACATGATTCCATCAAAACACCTTGTACTTATGAACATGTCCAGGTCTTGTACGCAAGGCATGGGACCGTCTACAGGACTTACAAGAAATGATACTAATAGAAACTGCTCTGAGGCAGTTATCATTTTACATTTGGTTCGTATTTTTCTAAACGACGAACGGGTTCATCTTCTGCAAAAATTAATGCTCTTTAATAATATATGATACACATTTGTCTCATTTTTTATACTTTATATCACAAGAAACAGCCCTAAGCCATATAATTTGGATAAAATCATGTCTCCACAGTGTTTTTGAAAAAAGAGAGAGAATAAATCAGAAAAAGAGTTTACAATAGTGTATGCCTAAACAATTTGTTTTCTTATTGAAAATGACCCCGAAATGTCACTAAAATGAAAAATACATTTTTTGGTTGCCCTTCGCGCTTCTAGGATACATGGGAACATATTTTAGCATCACGGTTCCAGCTGAAGTTGAGATGACCTGCTCATCATCGGACGATATTTCTCAGATTTCCCCGACCACCTGGACAATCACCGCACCGGCCGGAGGATGGCAGCTACTGCTCCACTTGGCGTCAGCAGATGGAGGCAGCGCAATGGTTTTGGCGCAAAATGATCCATCGTCGGATCCAATCGCTTTGACGGATAATAACTACTTTCTCTCTCAAGGGGGCATCGCCTATGTATCTTCCGTGGAGGAGTTCAGCTTAGTGGCGAGGGCCGTTCAAACCGGACGTAAGTAGTTTCCCGTGAGGCCGTGTCGGGAGTGGAGGGATGGTGGTGGTGGTGGTGATGGTGGTGGTGGTGCATCGCCATAAGGTATGTCAAGTTAAGTCAAGGGTTAATTTGATATCTGTAAAGACGCTAGGGATATTACCATGTTGGGAAAAAGAAAACACACAAAACAAGACAAAGGTAACTGGATTAATGAATGATAATATGTCCTTCATGCATCATATTCTTCTCTCATGTACGGAGCAGCTGTACGGATTAGATATTTTGCCGAAGGACGTACATAGCCTCTCTTGGCCGACGTGTTCCAGATTAACCCATCCCCCTACACCACATCATCTTATTTGTTTTAGATAGACTAATGATGATCGAAAGCCTTAACATTCGCGAGTTAAAACATTACATTACAAGCTTCTGCCACCCCCCCCCCACAAGCTTCTGCTTTTCTGTACGTTCCCTCACATGACTTATCATATAACTTCAGATGAATGAAATGCACATTCTGTAGATTAATTTATACATTCTGCATGTAAGATCGTTATTTTATATTATCTATACGCTTCGTTTTATGTATACATGCGAGTATTAATTTTGCTTCGATCTCCAGATGTATGTTACACATATTATTTTATGGAAACTCAATAAACTCAATTACCTTATATGCAAGAAAGTAAATTGCGATTTTCAGTGACTTAAATATGGCAGTCATATAGTCATCTCTTTCCTTTTCTGTTCTGCAGAAACAATCGACATTACGGGACAAACTAACTCCGATTGCGATATTTCAAACGGACACAACGGTACGTTGTTTCGTTTATTCTCCTTCATATTGCATTTCATAATGGTTCGCTTGTAGTAAATAAGACGTGAATAATGTCGATTCGTGCATATCAACCATTTGTATGCCGGACAAACTGCTGCTTTGTTGGATGGGGGCGGGAGGGGGGGGGCGGGAGGGGGGCGGCTAGTACTTGTGTGAAAACGACACACGTGGCACACCAAGGGTAAATCTTCTTTAAATGAATATGAAAAAATCGCAAAAAAGAGGGCACGGAGAAGGTGCAACCCATGTGTACCGGTCCAGACGATGTTTGCAAGAAGGGCATGCGTGACTAACGCAAATTGTTCTTTCATGTTCGCTTTTGCATATTCATGGGGGCGTACTTTAATATTAAGTGTATTAAGTCCAAGGCGAAGAAGGCTCATTGAACTCGTTGTTAAAATACTCTTGACACTTTTGAAAAATCATTTCGAATCAGTTAACAACTCGAATCAGGCTTAAATTTACCATGTTTACACATCATGATGTCAAAGAATGTCAATTTATGATGGATAAATTTTAGCATGTATCGAGTTGTTACTTTTTCAATATTATTCTTCAAAAGTGTTTTTTTAAACGAAGACGTTGTGGCACTTGGGGTGCGTTCCATTTGACGGAAAACATGTGGCCATCAAAAGGCCAAGCATTTTCGGTAGTTAAAAAGCAAAACAGTCATTTATTTGAAAATATATTTTTAAAGAACTTTTACCAAGAATCAAGGTGAAATTTACCCATCGTCAAGCCAAATGATTACAATTCTTTTTAGAAGCAGATGTTGTGCAATAGTAATCCGTTAAATGTGTTATGAAATTATCACGTTTTGACAAATGTGTGTGTATCATAATGTATGCACCGTTTTGCACGTCTCTCAAACAATATGTTACAATATGGTAACCCACCCCAGCGCTTGCCTAAGGTTTGTCCGACTATAGCAACAACTAGATTCAGCATGCATTCCATTGAAACTGAATGACTGGATACAATTGATTGTAAAATCACGTTACTACGCCGCACTCAGGGTAGAAGTTGTGAAACATTTCGAAAACGGAACGCAACAATGCTCAGTGTGCATCACACGTGTCAACCCATAAAGTCTTTCTTCCAGATGTATCATTCATTATTAATGACACTGTGAAGTTGCTAGTAGTTCCAAAGTCTTTCTTCCAGATGTATCATTCATTATTACTGACACTGTAAAGTTGCTAGTAGTTCCAAAGTCTTTCTTCCAGATGTATCCTTCATTATTAATGACACTGTGAAGTTGCTAGTAGTTCCAAAGTCTTCCTTCCAGATGTATCATTCATTATTAATGACACTGTAAAGTTGCTAGTAGTTCCAAAGTCTTCCTTTCAAATGTATCCTTCATTATTAATGACACTGTAAAGTTGCTAGTAGTTCCAAAGTCTTCCTTCCAGATGTATCATTCATTATTAATGACACTGTGAAGTTGCTAGTAGTTCCAAAGTCTTCCTTCCAGATGTATCCTTCATTATTAATGACACTGTGAAGTTGCTAGTAGATTGATAAGTGTGATGCACAGTAGACATTGTTGGGTTCTGAATTATTTATCTCGTACACACATATTTTTAGGTTTAAAAATGTCTCATCTCATAAAAAACTCTCATTAAATATTCCAAGGATTCATTAAAAGAAGAATTATCGATACACTTACAAGAAATCTGCTTAATTTGACATCCTTTGGCTGGTTGATGTACAAGTTTCACATTAATGTGATTTGAACTTTATTTGAAAAAAAAAAATATTATTAAAAAGTGTCACTTGTTAATAGATGTTAAGAAAACGTTTGAAAAACAATTTTTGAACAGTTACAGCTCATACACATTATAAAGTCAGAGGATGTCAATGTTTAAGAAGCAGGTTTTCTTGTGATAATCATTTAGATATTCAATGATATGTTAACTTTTGGACAAATTAATTCGGACTTAGACAGTATCAGATAATTTATTTTGTAATAATTTCATTTCACTGTTCGCCATGACACTGCTTGCTGTTCTGCAAATGCATTTCAGCTAATGTATTCTTTTTCACAGGAATCGTTGTTGTCCAGAGTAACAATGCCACATGCCAATCCTTGCAGACACTGTAAGATGAGTGTGCACCCCGTTCAGCCTCCTCGCAATGGATGTATGTGTTATCTGCGTCCATCGGAAAAACTTGGCCAACCGCAAAAAACGAGCGCAATTTGTTGGACATGTCAAATAAATTTCTGCGTCTTCCTGCGTGCTCCCGAAAAACACGCGTCGATTTTTAAGCCAAAACTTAAGCACACAATTGAGTTACAAATGTAATAATGAATGATGTGGTTTGACAACTTGTTACTGTACGAAAACATTACAACATTATTATTCAGTTCTCCCTATCTTCCCTTCTATTCGCTGCCCCCCCTTTTATTTTCTTTCATCCTCTCTCCGTAATAATAGAGATAACCATCGCCTGTGATCAGAAATTACAACCACAGAATGACGTCATTTTGATGCTGGAATATAGAGTGAGAAGTTATATGGGGAAGGTGACCGTCAAATGCTCCCGTGATCCTTACGAGTTAAGCCTCCTGCTTGATTCAAATACATGGTCCGTTGAGTTCTCTTGCAATTTCTCAACGTCTGTGCAAGTAAGTATCATTCACTTACCACCATCATTGTCATCTTCTAGACCGTCAACATAATCTTATTCATCTATTCTTTTCATAGTAGCATTGCACCAAGTTCATGCAATTTTGGTCAACAATGAGATAACGAGATTTTACCAGAACCTTTGGCCTCTGTCACCCACAATAAGATCAGTACACGTGTTTGTCATTATGCAATAATAGCACCAGGTCACATTAAGTTCCGTCAAATATTACACATAACCCTACGGACCTCTTCGTGGCGGAGACATAATGGCATGACGATGACGATATGAACATAATGAAAATGGTTATAATGATTATAACCATTATTATCACCATGATTCTCGTATAAATTAAAACAATTCAATTTAAGAGAGATTTATTCCTTTGACGTTCTACAGCCATGGCTGAATTACAGTCATTTATATTGTATACATGTACAGTTTACAGTGTTGAGATTTGAAATTAAATTGCGGGTACTTCTTGCCATGTCCTGAATCAAAATTGACTGTTATTTGATGTGGTTAAAAGTGAGTGAACCCAACCAAAATAATTGTTCATGCTCGTTTTTTTTCTTTCAATATCTTTTTCGTTATAACATCGCTAATAATGTTATTAAGTCAATACTACAAGACAACTTGATGCAAATGATAGTGATGATTCTAATGATATCATCATGATAGTCTAGTATGATAAATCAGTAATTTTCTAAACTTTAATCGTTATTTAACTTTTCTCAATGAATCAGATTACGTTTTTTCCTGCTGATGGTATTCCAGGAGGTTGGCAGATCAACCAGGCAACTTTAATCACGCTTATGTACAGTTCCAGTGAGGAGACAACGGGTAAAACATTAATAATTCGCTAAGTTCGGATAATTAACATACATAGCCAGAAAATTGCATACGATTTGAAATGCATCAGAATGCATCATATGATATGTGTGGGACAAAGTTGTATAGGAGGCCATTACCAAAATCGAGCCGCGACGAAATGAGTGAATGTACTAGTTTCTCTGTTGCAGAGCGAGTGAGATACTTTCTTATGAATCCAATGTTGCGCAATTGATAGCGAACTGATCTGCAAATACTTGTAATCTGATTGAACATAGACATAATATGGGAGTCAAAAACAACACCAAGGTTGCGACATGATTTTGACACGGGAATGTTACCTGAGATGGAAATGGAATTAATGTCTAATTTGTTGAGTTGAGATTTTGAGCCAAAAAATAAAAACTCACATTTACTTTGGTTCAAAAGTAATGAGTGGACTTCAACCAAGCGTCAATGTCCATTATACACCTTTCCAGACTACAAATAGCTTGGGTGGCACTAGTTTGATTCGGTGAAAAAGAAACAAAAAATGATAATGAACAGAGTGACGTTGGAAAATATCTTTGAGCCGTGTTCAATAAACGGTGAACAAAATGGGCCCTCCAACAGAACCTTGGGGGACACCGCAGACCATTGATCGAGATGAGGAGGTAACACCATTAAGAAGAACTGAAGGACTATATTTAAAGTTCATTCTTCTCTCTAATCCTGCTCTCTCTCTCTCTCTCTCTCTCTCTCTCTCGCTTACTCTCTTCTTATCGATATCCGTTGTCTCCCTCTTCCATCCCTACCGCGCTCTTCTACGTTATTTTTCTACACTCCCCGTCTCTCTCTCTCTCTCTCTCTCTCTCTCTCTCTCTCTTTCTCTTTTATCTCCCTCTTCATGGCTTCCTTTTCTTTCTTTTTTTCTTTTCTCTCTCTTTTCACCTCCTCTCCCCCTCCCCTATCCCTCTCTCTCTCTGTCTCTCTCTCTCGTCTCTTTCTCCTCTTGGCTCCTCTCATTCCCACCCGTCTTCCTCTCTGCCTGCACTCGACATATTCCCCTATCATCCTCTCTCTATACCTCTTCACCACTCCGCCATATAACTCGGTGTCCTCCTTCGCTCCTTATTCCCTCCGCCCCCCCCCCCCCCCAGCTTCGCTATCTACTCCTCTCTTGTTATCAGATGAACCGCCATCGACCTCGTCGGCAGGGTTGATCACTGGGCTGGCCATCGTCATTGTCGTCTTGTCACTCATCATCATCGGCGGTTTTGTGATGTACCGATGGTATGTATCAGGCATTAACTCTTTTAACTCATATGCACGAGTGATAAATGTTCGTATAGAAGTACTACTCACTTAACTAAAAAAAAAAGGCAACTGTTTGTCTGGCATCCAACGATTTAGCCCTCCATTCGCCACTGATAGTTACAGTGCACACAATTCCAATGCATGCAGCAGGAGTTTGTGAAGCACACTATGTGTTAAGCAATTCTCCATACCGCATATAAGGGTAAGTCGTCCCATAGAGCACCGCCGTCTCGGTCTCATATAACACACTAAACCGGAAGCGGATATGACTGCAAACAAGATGCACTGCGCGGTGCATCATGGGACGACTTTTACTAATATGCAGCAGTATGGCGACGGGGTAATTTCACTAATTAGTTAAATCGGTGCTACACAAATAATAGGTTGATTACTTGATTTGTACTTAGAACTGTAAAATGAAACTGATTTGGAGGAAAGGTATTTACACATACTTCTTGGTTCTCGGTTTACTTTATATTTTCATCCAAATGAAAGTGTGAAGGAAAAAAAAACAACTTAAACATTAATATTAGAGTTAACATTGTAGTATTGTACAACAACGTATGTTCACACAATGGCAATAAGTTAATGATCACCTAGCAAATGTCTTTACTTCTCTCAAATAAATCTTCTATTTGCTTCGAAGGCATCGACATTATGAGAAAATGTATCATTTCTCAGTAGTAATTCAGTAGTCCACACCATTAAAGAGGTATTATTGGTATCCCTTGTTCGATTTGAAGGAGACTTCAACATCGCGGCGAAAGAAGGGAGAACCCCACCGCGAATAACCAAACAGCCATTGCGAACCCATACTGCAATGCCGAGCTGGAGACGAGATACGTGACTTCCCCGGTGTCAACGATCTACGACGAAATAGACGGCGCTCCTCAGGCAGGAAACGGGAGTGCAAATGGAGTCATAGGTGGTGACCCCCACACCTACCAGGATCTCAGGAGCCCGGATGCTAGTGGCACAGATGATCAGGCTGCCATCGTAAGGGGCGCTGCGCATACTGAATCAACATCTTCAACAGATGGGGATGGCTATCAAGGCCTACGGTTTTCTCCTCCTAATGATGTCCAGGAGCCGAGCGTGAATCAAGGCGGGTGTGATGATAATAATTCGTCATCACTAGTAGTAAATGACAGTTATCAAGCCTTAAGGAAGGTCAAGAACAATTATCATGATGTCTTGGAACCTGGTCATATTCTTCATGGCGATTGCGGGGATGGGATTGACAATGACAAGGAGCGTAGGGGCTCACAGAAGAATTCGGATTACGAAGCTCCTATCACTGGCGGTCAAGCAAGCGAGGAAGCTTACGATCACCTGCAGCGATCAACAATGTCCAAGGAACCGTCAACTTCTCGAGAAATAGGAGACAACAATGACAATGCTAAAGATGATGACTATGAATCACCTATTACCAATAGAGATTCATCAGACTCGACTTACAATCATCTTGTGATTCCTTCGGAGTACCAAGAACCCCATCGCGTGGACACCCCACAGGAGAATGATTCAGACTATAATGTTCTTCAGCCGGAAGCACAGAACCAGCCAGGAATAAACGTAACATCTGAGGGACCTGTGACATCATCAGGATCGAACGAAGGGGCACAACGAACATATGGCAACTACAGCATCGTGCACAAGGTAGCAGGAGTACCTAAGAAGAACCATGCAGAGACGAATTCGGATTACGAAGATCCTATCACAGAACGACCAACGAGTGAAGGACCTTACGATCATCTTCAACGGTCACCAATCTCAAGGGAGCTATCAATCGCTCGTGGGACGGGTGATGCAGTCATTGCTACTAGAGACGGCGACAATGACAACGCCAATGAAGACGACTATGAAACACCTGCCGCAAATGGGGATTCAAGCGGTGAAGATGATGACGACTACGAAAAGCCAGAGGGACCTCTGTAGAGAGGTTTGTTTCGATGGATTTTAATTATAAGTTGACAGATCCTAAATAGCTGAGATAGAGCCTTAATTCCAATAGTGCATCGCTGAACACAGCTATAAAACACATATAATTCCATAATAAGTTCAACTGGGCTCATGGAGATATACAGAGTGCAAAAGTAAAAAAAAAATATATAGAAGTGACAATATAGCTTATTGAAATTGGTATATGAAAGTTATTATAATGAAATATGAAAAGAACAGTGTTCATGTTAGACACTTCCATCCATCCCAAAGTGGTGTCACTCAAGCTAGAGATTCACCATTCATACATTATGGTGTATCATGCACCAATTATTATGTAAGAAGCAGATTTTCCGCTCAGCTGATAGGTAAAACGAACAAAGTATGTTGTTTAGTATTAATTTGACATCACGTCATAATGTTTTTATATCACCGGCACTCATTTCGAATGATTTGAAATGGTTTCAATTTCCTCGACTGATAGCGAGGGCAATCATACACATTATCATGCTAACAATTTTAGACTTTCACTCAGAGTGAAAGTAGAAAGGAGGGGAAGCTGACAAGGAAAGTAAGTGGAGCAGGAAAGAACCCGTTTATGTATGAAGTAATAAAAGGACAGTACTGCCAATGATTGATAAAGAACAGTTTGAACAAAAGAGCAAGCAAACAATATTATCCGATCAAGTAAATCAATCTGTGGCATTGCTGGTAAGGTGATTAATGATCAAGTAATCAATCTGTGACATTGCTGGTAAGGTGTTGAATGATCAAGTAATCAATCTGTGGCATTGCCGGTAAGGTGTTGAATATTGAACCGTTGAAGGAGGAGAAGTTGTTGACCTGGAACAAATGTGTTTTCCGTGGAAACCATCACGTCTAACAAACATGCTCGAGTCTCAAGATCATTAGCTAGCTGTTACTTATTCGATTACTTGATTTATTGAAATATGATATTGAATATTGAAATATTGGTACGTTCTCTGTAAGTTTGCATTCACATATCTTGTGTTTTAATCCTCTATGTATACATTTCAGTAAGTGAAACAGAATTGACTTTGAACAAAATTTTAAATACACATGTATATGAATGCAAATTAATATAAAAGTTGTAAATAAACACGATATTAACCAATAGTAACAACGCATAAGTTTGGAGAGATGAATACGTGATGTATAGTATATACATGTATATATATATATATATGCTACATATTTCTTTTTGAATTGTAATTCATGAAAACATGTCATGCAAAACATGGTATGAATAGTATAAATTGTATAATGGTAAAAATAAAACGAATATTAGAGGGTAATTACATATTAATTCTATTGTATGATTTGAAAAGAATCCTTGACTGATTGCAAATTACTCTGTAGGTTTTAAATATACTATATACACCACAATATTAACCAATAGTTAGAATGCATATATACTTTTAAGCAGATAAATACTATATGTATATAACCATATGATAAGGATTTATTGTGAAAGTTGTACTTTACCAAATTGTAACATACGCAAGCATCCGGGATTAGGATATTTCCCGCAAATTCTTCCTGCGCATTTTCTTTTTTTTGGTTCTTCAATTCCATGCAAAAAATATCCTGGAAATTGAAGAAATAAAACATGGGATCAAAGAGGTAATTCTTAGTAAAGCATTATTTTGTGACTAAAAGAAGTGTAAAATGAATCTGCATTGATTAAACGGTTGATGATACTCCATGTCATTTGTACATCCTTGATTTAATTTGGTCTCGCCGAAACCACTAGCATCTCGCTGGCCTAGTGGTTAACGCAGTTGAGCTTTAAACCAAAAAATGGGGTTCGATTCCAGTGTTTTGTATAGTGGAGGAGCTTTGCATATGTTGGTAATCGCTCAATTTCTCTTAAAAAACAACATTTACCCTATATTTATAATCTTGTGTACTATGTAAGAGACCGGAAGCGGAAATGACTGCAAAATAAATTAAGAGTTCGCTATCCGGTGCATTATAGGAAGATATTTTCTTAAATGTGGTATAGATTGAACTCGGTGTCGCCGAACCACTTGTATCTCCCCGAGTGGCCTGGTGCAATGGTAAAGACAATGGCGTAGAAGACCAGAGACCCGCGAAAGTACGATTCAAAGTGGAGGCAGTATACACACATAGTATCCAGCTACTTCCGTATCTGTCCCGAGATTTATGGTTAAAACGTTAAACAAAAGTGTGGTTCCATTTCCACTGGAATGAAAATCAGACATAATTTAATGAACAAGCTGTATAAACGTCCAAGAAAAAGGGGCAAATGTTGATTGATTTGCATGAATCGCTAAAATCAGTAGGGTTGTTATTTATTTGTTTTTTAATGATGGATCTTAGAGGAAAAAAATGTTTACTTAGTTGTCAAACCGCAAAATTCACATTATCATTGCAACACCGGAAATTTAGGTTATTTACTATAATAAGAAGTTTCTGTTCAGGTTTGAATATGCAAAACTTAAAGCTGCGTTTCCTCGTTACTGGTTAGATAAAATGCACAGCTGCGGAGTCAAGAATCAGGTAGTTTAAATTTAATTCAAAACAAAAATAATAAACAATTTTCATGAGCAATGATTTTAATGTATCACCAGAAAGGTAATAGCTTGTAAAGTTGTAAAATGTGAATATCACTTCATACAGGTAAATAACTGTACGTTCAAAGCAAAATTATATTATAATGCGGTAATCAAAGAGAATTCGTTTTACTAAATGTTTAGTAATGAATTTACTTTGGGGAATGTTTTGTATGGAGAGACATACATTCATTTAAACTCAAGTTAATTCATAACACAGTAAAGCAATTGGTACATCTAAAATTACAATATATGTGTGAGTCACCGGTAACGCTTAGGAGAACCACAATTTTGCCTAGTACGGAAGCTTAGAAGTGCCCCCAGAAGATGAGAAAATTTAGGACGTGAAGACGAGAAGACGAGACGAGAAGACGAGAAAAAGAGTCAAGAAGACAAAAAGACAAGATCTTGGATCTCGTCAAGTCGACTTCTGTAGGACGAGAAGACGAGAAAAAGAGTCAAGAAGACAAAAAGACAAGATCTTGGATCTCGTCAAGTCGACTTCTGTAAGACGAAAAGACAGAAAGACAAGATGCTGGATCTCGTCAAGTCGACTTCTGTAAGACGAAGAGACAAAAAGACAAGATCTTGGATCTCGTCAAGTCTACTTATGTAGGATGAGAAGACAAGAAGACGAGATCTTGGATCTCGTCAAGTCGACTTCTGTAAGACAAGAAGACAAGAAGACAAGATCTTGGATCTCGTCAAGTCGACTTCTGTAAGACAAGAAGACAAAAAGACAAGATCCAAGGATCTCGGCAAGTCGACTTGATGATTGAGCTACTTTTGGCGACCAATAAGATTTCCGGTCCGCGACCATTAAGACTTCCGTCGTCTGCTACGAGTGAGAACAATAGAATTGGTGATACGGTGTCTTCAAAAAAGCAAATGAGAATTTAAAGCGTTAAGTGTAAAATAAAGAGACAAGAAGTGGAATAAAAAAATACATTACGTGGCACTTATAAGAAAAACGAAGCTGGATCTTTTAAAGGATCTATTCATGTCTTTACTTGATATATAAAAAACGTAAAAACAATCTTCTTCTTCCGTAGAGATGATGAACAAACCCAACTTGGAAAACGATATAAGCGGCGTATCGGCAATGTCCTAAAGAAAAAGGCGCGTAATCCTTATCAAAATCCAGGGCTTTTACCACTATCATTTGACACTGAAACTAACTAATGATTTATATCGGGTAAAAGCTGAATAATTGCTCTACACTCTTATATAGGTGGCATGTCGGAACACTTTGACTGGGTCTTACTGTTCCAATTTGAAATATGGGCTCAAACCGGCGTTTCGGTCAATTTATGCACAGCATTCACAGGATAAACAGAAAATAGTCGTAACTCCTTTAACAATGTTAATACCTTTTAAACTATCGTATGACACTTAAACTAACTTATGATTTATATCACATAAAAGCTAATTAGTTGATCTACAATCTCAAATAGATGTCATGTCAAAACTTTTTGTCTAGATCTTACTGTTTAATTTTGAAATCCGGGCTCAAACCGGCATATGACGCACGGTATTCACCAGATTTACAAAAGATGGCCATAACTCTTCCAAAAATGTAGGGGCTTCTAAACCTATCGCATGACACTTTAACTAACTAATAAATAGTATGAGGTAAAAGCTGAATAATTGCTCTTTACCCCCATATAGGTCCCATGTCGGAACTTTTTGATTCAGTCTTACTGTTGCAGTTTGAAGTCTGAGCTCAAACCGGCATTTCGGAAAATTTACGCACGGCATTATCAGAATTTACCTAGAACGGCCATACCTCTTCCAAAAGACCCAATCAAAAAGTTCCGACATGGCACCTATATGGGGATAAAAAACAACTATGCAGCTTTGACCTCATACTATTTATTAGTTAGTTAAAGTGTCATGCGATGGGTTTAAAAGCCCCGACATTTTTGGAAGAGTTATAGCCATCTTCGGTAAATCCTACGCATGCGGTGCGTAATATGCCGGTTTGAGACCTGAATTCAAACTGCAACAGTAAGACTGAATCAAAACGTTCCGACATGGAATCTATATGGAGATAAAGAGCAGCTATTTCAGCTCATACTTTTTATTAGTTAAAGTGTCATGCTATGGGTTTAAAAGCCCCGACATTTCTGGAAGAGTTATGGCCATTTTCAGTCAATCTTGGGAATACCGTGCAAGATATGCCTGTTTGAGCCCGGATTTCAAAATTAAACAGTAAGATCTAGACAAAAAGTTTTGACATGCCATCTATTTGAGATTGTAGATCAACTAATTAGCTTTTATGTGATATAAATCATAAGTTAGTTTAAGTGTCATACGATAGTTTAAAAGGTATTAACATTGTTAAAGGAGTTACGACTATTTTCTGTTTATCCTGTGAATGCTGTGCATAAATTGACCGAAACGCCGGTTTGAGCCCATATTTTAAATTGGAACAGTAAGATCCAGTCAAAGTGTTCCGACATGCCACCTATATAAGAGTGTAGAGCAATTATTCAGCTTTTACCCGATATAAATCATTAGTTAGTTTCAGTGTCAAATGATAGTGGTAAAAGCCGTGGATTTTGATAAGGATTACGCGCCTTTTTCTTTAGGACATTGCCGATACGCCGCTTATATCGTTTTCCAAGTTGGGTTTGTTCATCATCTCTACGGAAGAAACAGATTGTTTTTACGTTTTTTATATATCAAGTAAAGACATGAATAGATCCTTTAAAAGATCCAGCTTCGTTTTTCTTATAAGTGCCACGTAATGTATTTTTTTATTCCACTTCTTGTCTCTTTATTTTACACTTAACGCTTTAAATTCTCATTTGTTTTTTTGAAGACACCGTAGCACCAAATTCTATTGTTCTCACTCGAAGCAGACGACGGAAGTCTTATCGGTCGCCAAAAGTAGCTCAATCATCAAGTCGACTTGACGAGATCCAGGATCTTGTCATCTTGTTTTCTCGCCCTACAGAAGTCGACTTGCCGAGATCCTTGGATCTTGTCTTTTTGTCTTCTTGTCTTACAGAAGTCGACTTGACGAGATCCAAGATCTTGTCTTCTTGTCTTCTTGTCTTACAGAAGTCGATTTGACGAGATCCAAAATCTCGTCTTCTTGTCTTCTCATCCTACATAAGTAGACTTGACGAGATCCAAGATCTTGTCTTTTTGTCTCTTCGTCTTACAGAAGTCGACTTGACGAGATCCAGCATCTTGTCTTTCTGTCTTTTCGTCTTACAGAAGTCGACTTGACGAGATCCAAGATCTTGTCTTTTTGTCTTCTTGACTCTTTTTCTCGTCTTCTCGTCTTCTCAGGATCTTGTCTCTTTGTCTTCTCGTCCTACAGAAGTCGACTTGAACGAGATCCAAGATCTTGTCTTTTTGTCTTCTTGACTCTTTTTCTCGTCTTCTCGTCTCGTCTTCTCGTCTTCACATCCTAAATTATCTCGTCTTCTGGGGGCACTTTTAAGCTTCCGTAGCCTAGAGTACCATGAAGAAAAACATTTTTTTATAAAAAGGAAAAAAAAAAATTTCACGTCTGTATCGTATCAGTCATATCAGCTATACCGCTAATTCCACTTAAATCCTACTCACTTTCGTTGGCTCCTCGATCTCGACCTGCTGTGCAAATAAGTACCACTCATCTGTCCGGATAAAATCGATTTTCACGTGTACTCTAACATGTCTAAAATGAAATCGAATACACATTATAATTTGACATGCCATCTTTGCAACGCAGACCTGAATGCGACTGTCGCAATTGATACTTCACGACTTATACATATCATCCATTAACCGACCAAAGACCGACGCAATCCATGATCGGCCTTTACTTTAAGAGAGTACACTTGACAAAAAAGTTGTTAACGGCCTTCTTTCATAAGGAGGACGCAACGAGAGCGCCATATAGTTTACATGTATTTCAGACGCAGTTAACTCAATGTATACGCTATAGTGTGGGTGTGATAGGTGTTTACGAAGTACGATGACCTATGCCACTTTATACACTGGCAACGCCATGATAGCTTAATGCCCCAGGTACTGTGTCCTGATGATGTATGGCAAAAGATCACCATTAAGTCTCTGGTGACTTGTTAGGTTCTGAACAAATTTCCAATACCACCACTGATGACATCGGCGAGTGGTGAGTTTTAGCATGAAAAATTTAATCTTTTCCTCTTTAGTGACTGGGAAATAGATTTTAATGAACATGATGAAAGTATGTAACTATAGCCCTTCATGTCGTTTTTTCTCTTACATATCATAATATTTCAATATTGAACAGTGTGAATACTGAGAGGGAGAGAGAGAGGAAGATATAGAGAGAGGGGGGCATGTATAATATTCATATATTTGTGTGAAATATAGTATGCAAGGAGATATAATAGCATATTTATTCATTGAATACCAAGAATATTTTTTATTTGCTCTCAGAATCCTTATGAGTGAGAAGAATGTTATTATTAAGGTTATTGCAAATTATAATATTCATGTGAATCTGTGAATGTTGTAACACCAGTGTATTTGTCGGTATGATTGTAGCCAGTTTTTAAACAGTCTCGACATTTACATGAGATCGTACAGCATTATTTAGAAATACAAACGGTGAGTGTGTTTTCAATGAACAGAAAAAACTACACAGTGTGGCCGAAGCCCAATTACAATTTAGATTTTAGAGATACATGTCAACCGGAAGACAATTAGTTCAGCCAAAAACAAACATGTCGTAACACTCCATACAGGGAAGTTCAATCCGTAACAAAAGCGTGCAGTAACACTCTTGCCAGTCACGT
Organism: Arbacia lixula; assembly: GCA_963669155.1. Classification (NCBI taxonomy): domain Eukaryota; kingdom Metazoa; phylum Echinodermata; class Echinoidea; order Arbacioida; family Arbaciidae; genus Arbacia; species Arbacia lixula. The sequence goes on from OZ022579.1 coordinate 66,423, forward strand.
GGCAGTAACACGTGGAATTAAAAACAATATTAAGTTCTCCTTACAATGGTCAACTTTCGTGGCAGCAAGGACTGTTAGTTTCTAAGAAACCAGAAAATGTCACTTACGGAAGATAAGGCGAAAGATTTGATCCATTCATTTTCATTTCATTAATTTATTTACATTACTTTTGACACGAATAGATTGATGACCGTTCCACAAAATGTAAGGCAAAAATTTCAGCAGCAGCCAGAAGAGATAAATCCTCCAAGATTAGATCTTTGCACAACTTCGTTACAGATAATGCAAGCTGACGAATGATTCATCGATTGATCGTCGTAAGCAAAACTATCAAAACCTTTGTGCAATTGTGTGCGTACCTAGTGCGCGGCCTCTCTGTACAAACATGATTGTATCTTGGCGGAAAGACCACTTTAAATGTACAACTTTATGTCTCAAAAATAGAGGATGGTAACACGTACTCTTCAAACATGTCAAAGTTATTTACTAAAGAGAGAAGGACCGACATTTTGTAAGCTGTACAAACAAACAACTCTAACCTGCCGTATTTAAACTGTAAGTTCTTCGAGTTTGGAATGAAATCAATAAATTATCAATGCCCGTCAACCATTCCCCCTTTTTATCTCCATGGTCCAATGAAAGCGTCGCTCTCTAATGCAATACATTGGGTCTACCATGGTGACGACTGCATGCCTCGTTGATAATTTCATGATTTATTTATACTTTATATAACCGTGATTGGGGAAGAGACGTCAGTGGATGATGTGTTCGTGTGCAGAATCGTATCTTTCCGATTTATTGCGTCTGCCAGCTTCTCATTTGATGTATGAGGCCGTCTCGGAACTAAGCTGTTTGAAGAGCCAAGCAGTCAGTTGCAAAACAACCTCCGTATCATTCACAGAGGCAGGCTTGAGTAATACTGCTATCACTGTGTGAGATATCAAACGAGTCAAGACCGACGCAATTGAGCTAGTTTGCCATCATTAAAGATAGTGCAGTACGTGGTCCTATCGTTAACTAATTATTTCTGAACTATTTTTCTTTTGCAATAGCATATTCTACAACGTCACATATTTTCTAGATTCACTGTCAACCTATCAAATAAGTGGTCACTATATACAACAACAAAAAAACCCAGTGGTTTATTAGTCGACAAAGTAATTATGCAGCCAACGATGAGTGCGTCAATCCATACATCAAAAGAGGAACCTGTCCTGAATGCTACATACCCGGATCAAGATGGTAAAGCTGTGACTTCTCTCACCATGGGCGTGGTGTGTATCTGTTTGACAGTGGTCGGAGTCCTAGGAAACTCGCTGGTCTTGGTAGTTTTGGCTTCTATCAAGGAACTCAGAACAATCCCCAATCTCCTGATCAACAACCAGTCACTACTGGGTCTTACTACTACTGTGTTTTTAATCCTTGGATATATTCCACACATGCTAAAACCCCAAAGCCCATTTTCATGTACCATGTGGATCAACGAACATGTTTTTTTGGTGTGCAATGATTGGTTCGTCCTACAACCTCGTGATGATTACCATGGAGCGGTACTACGCCGTGGTGCACCCTATCCGCTACAAGATACATGCTAGCTTTAGACGTGCAGGGTTCGCCGCCTGTGTTCCGTGGTTTATGTTGCTTGTGTCCTCGTTACCTTACTTCATTACCTTTCGAGTAGATACTGGAAGGAAGTGCTCTACTCTTACCGCATTTGACTATGTTATTATCGGTGTAGTAAATATCATGGGGATGTACATTATTCCGTTGGCTTGCATGATATTAGCATACACGCGCATCTTTGTGGCGCTCAAAGCAAAAGTCGCAAACGAGCCTGTTCGACCTTCACGAACTGGTGCTCGTAGGATGCAAGAGTTGAGAAATCATAAACATGCAGAACCCTCGACCAACCGTACTGCCAACAAGGACAGTGACCAAATTAATGCACGTAGCCGTAAATACTGTAAGTGAGGGCGTTAACGCGGCAAGAGGCCGGAAGCGCGCTCCAGCTCAGCAATCCTACAAAGACCACGCCAGGAAGAACATTATTGTTACTCTCCTTCTCGTCTTGATGACGTTCTTCGTGTGCTGGACCCCGGACCAAATCGTGTATATATTGATCTTGCTTGATCGATATGATCTTGATGGAGGAACCGTGCAGCTAGCCACCGCGGTCCTCGCGTTTTGCAATGTCTGCGTCAACCCGTTCATCTACGCTTTCAAGTATCGCGAATTCAGGAGAGGACTGAAGAAAATGTGCGTACGTATCACCAAGTGTCTAGTCGCACGGTAGGGTCCTAGCTGCGTTGACTTTGTACAAGGAGTCATCGTGGTGATGAACTATCTCGATAAAGTGCAATGAGACTTCAGAAGTTTTTAAAACATGAACTGCGAAATGTTCAAGAAAAGCTCGTGTTTCGTCATTTCTATGGACTCTATCAATGATTGATACATGTACTTTGATAATTAGGGTCATCACTTGACTCTCAAGATGTCTACGGAGTTCTCACTGCGTTGCCATGCGCCGTCTGAGGGTCATCTGATATCGGGTTCTTATTGGACGTTGGTTGCGGCCTTCTCTCATAATGAGGACGAAAAAGAAGCGCAATTGACGCAATACAAACGTAGTTCAGACGCAGTTCAAAGGCTATACACCTGTATATGCGATATCGCATGGGTGTCTACAAAACACGATGACCATCTCGATAAGTTCACATTATGGCAAGGTCGCGTCTATGAATGTCAAGTAAAGCATACATGCTTCATCGCCGAGGTACTGCACAAATTTACTGCATGTCTCTAAAGGAGTCCATCTAGTTCTAACTTTTAGAGATCAAAATTCCAATACGACACTGGTTACTTGAAGTGTTGTTGTTGAGTTCAGCATGAAATGTCTCGTATCTCTCCTCTCCAGTGACTGGGAATACATTTTTACTGAAATGATGTTTCTCAGAGCCGATTATGTCGGGGGGGGGGGGGGGAGGGGGGTTAATCAGACAATGGAACTGTTGATATAGTGGCATTCAATAACCAACCACATGATATGACTAACTCACTATGACTAAATACTCCCTGCTAATTCTACCAAAGGCCCTCGAGAGGGCTACAGAAACACGTCAAGAGGCCAGAAACGTGCTGCAGCTCAGCCATCCTACAAAGACCACGCCAGGAAGAACATTATTGTTACTCTCCTTCTCGTCTTGATGACGTTCTTTGTGTGCTGGATTCCAAACCAAACCCTCTGTCCATTCTCCTCCTATGGCGGGCATAGCTTTAAAGGAGGTACAATGCATCAAGCCACGATGATCCTCGCCTTCTGCAACATCTTTATTAATCCATTCACCTACGCGTTCCAGTCTCGCGAATTCAGGAAGTGTCCAAAGAAAATATCGCGATCATGAAAAGATAAATGAAAGCAGGTCGTCCAGCTAAATAAATTGATGTTGTAAATGATGAAAGGGCAAAACACTAACAGATAGCGAGACTAGAACTAACAAAAGAAAATTGAGTGAAATTTGTAATGTAACAGGATGATAAGTTATATCACTTCGAAATCCGAACCTAAGCCACAACATAATTATAACAAAAAAAAAACACCACTTTTTAACAACTTTAGAATATAAAAATTACACATTGAGGTTTTAAATTTTATTATACCGTTTTGTTGAGTGATCTAGAAAATTTACAGTCTGGTTTCTGTAGGCTCTTGCATTAAGAACAATAATTTTGAATACACAGTATCACAATATAAGCATCGATCTCGATCTGACCAATGCTGTTATTACGGATATTATTTGGCAGCTTCATGATGAGCTACTGTTATGTAGATCAACTGAAGATTATAAGGAAAAATCCAAATACAAATAGCACTTTGCATTTAAAAAGGAAGCCGAGTGAGGCGAACTAAAAAAATATATCCAGTATGTTTTTCATGCAGTATTTGTAAACGAATGTCAATGTTACGCTGACTACATGTACTTTACATGTTCATTGCAATTCAACATTTGTAGGTCTGGGGTAAATGTGTGGTAACCCTGTAGTATGTTGTACTTGTGGTTCATGCTATGTTGAATATGATTTGATTTTATCGGCAAAGGGGGTATTCTACCTCTAGAGTCAGGAGTAGAATGTTACCTTTTAAAGGGATAGTTCACCCTGAATTTAAGTTAGTTTTGATAAAAGAAGAAACAGGAAAGAAACATATTTTTGGAGGTTTGATGAAAATCCGTTGAAGCATAAAGTTTGGTTTTGAATTTTGATTTTGTGACGTCACATGTCACATGTGAGATGCTCTCCCATATGTTGTGCACTAATTTTTGTGAAAATGTCCACTTTCTCAATAGGATATGCATCATTTTACATGTGCATTTGATACATCATTAGAAACACGTTTTTCCACACACCCCTCTATGGAAAAAAAATATTGATCCAACAAAAAACAGAAAAAAGAGTGATTTATGGAATCATACAGCACACAACATAATGGGAATGCACCTCATACGTAATGACACAAGATCAACATTTTAAAAGATATTCCTTTTTATATTCCACATACTAAGAATGTTGCTATATGATTGGTCAAGAGTTGATCACGTGATGAGGCGTAATTTTTCCTATCAGATCACCTGAGAAGAAAAGTTCGTTACACTCTAGATGATAGCACTTTTTGGTTTCGCTGATCTCTTCTATCCTCACAGTCCTAACGCGTGATCAATTTTTTGAGTATGCGCGAAATAAAAGTGCGTTACACTCGGACGATCAGCTCCCACTTACGCGTCCAAACGCGCGTCATAATGCGCGTCCTAATTAAACGCGCGTCCTAATTAACGCGCATCCTAACGCGTGTTCCCCATGGCAGCGGCTCGGGGTTAGGTAGAGAAGTAAACATTACTTTTGTACGTCAAATTGTCATTTTTGGTATAGATAGTTGGTTTCAGATGTGGAATATAAATCAAATAATCAACTTTTGGTTTCAGGCAATGAGACGAACTATCACTTCCTCGGCGATCTGAATGTACGTTTAGCTATCTTTCCTCAGCTAAACGCTTCGGAAAGATAGCTACATCCAGATCGCCTCGGAAGTGATAGTTCATCCTATCACCTTCACCAACGTTGATTATTTGTTTACTACTCCTTTGACAGATTTCCATCAAACCTTCCCTAATATGTTTTTTTTTTTCATGTTTCTGCTTTTATTCAAAACCAACTTAACTTCAGGGTGAACTATCCCTTTAAGCAAAAGACTTGATCAGTATGTGAAATATGGTCAATGTGATGATGGTTTTCAGACAGGTAAAAAGTTCTATTGGATAGAGTGAAACATTTCAATAGAATGCTCTGTATGCGCCTTGGATGTATTTTTGGCACTGGTACTACCTATATACACCATTCCCTTAGGGCAGTATAGAGTCTCGCAAAGAAAGATTTAAGCAATTGATTACATTACATCTATTGTGTACATGTACGTGCAAGTCAAACCCTGTGTCAAACATTAGAGATTTCTCTCAAAATGTGAAGTATGAAAATGGTAATTGTTATGATTGGACTTACAGGATGCATCTTAAAGTTATACCTTGGTGACTTCATAGATATGATAAATTATGATAAGAGGATGCTAAGACTTTTACAAATAGGTTTTTATTCAATCCACAATGGATAGACATGAATAAGACTAGGTACATAATTGATCTGGTCATTGATATACACGTACTGCAATTTGTTCAAGAATGTAAAACTAAAGGCCTCATTCATGCATGCACATGGTCATCACTTTGATACAGATCTTGAGAAAGTCAAAAGTATTTAAAAGTTTGAAAATAAGTTGAATAAAAACATGCAAGTGAAGTGATAAAGTCAATGTAGTATGAACCTGTTCAATTGAATTTGTTAAGAGTATACCACAATAAAAAATTATTGGAAAAGGTGTATAAAATCATGTCAATTTGCATATTTTGTTTGACATATAATGGTATGGTGACAGTTTATTAAATCAAATACATGTACAAAGCACATGTATAAAAAATTAATAGGCACAAATTAATGAGGCATTGTATGCACAATATGTTCACTTCGTAACTGGCATCATATCTTGAGGTTCATACATAATGGGTTCTTGAGAGGAGGGCACCAAGTAGTAGTGGCTTCTTAATTACATGTTCACATGTACAGAGGGTGTGTATGTGTGTGTGTGCGTGGTAAGGGGGGGGGGGGGGTGGTACAGTGCCCCATGAGGGCACATTTCAATACAGCTTACACTCGCTATACCAAGGTCATCGGGACCAGGGCTTTTTCCTTGTTATAACAAAACCTTGTTGTATCCAAACAGAATAAAAAACAATAAAACACATTGAAACAAGTGTGCTTGTGTGTTCTTTGTGTTTTGCTATGTTTTGATATTCATAGCTGTCTTGGAAACATGCGTTATCAAACTGAAAAAAGGGGACTGGAAACATGCGTTTTCAAACTTGTTATCATAATCTTCTGGACAAGAAAACATGCGGATTACTTGTTTGGACAAACAAGAGAACGGGCGGCGCAAGGGGCCGAACAGCCGGGAAATGAGGGGACGGTGGATTTAGATAATTAGGAATTACTCAGCTCCTTGTGAGCAAATACAAAATACAAATACAAAGACAATGTGCATATTATATTTTTGTGAGCATTTTGACATTCATTTTTTGCACTCCAAATTTCCTGCAAAACTGTGCACTGGTAGTACATACCAGAGAAATACATTATGCCACTCAAATATTCCCATATTAAAGCTTTGATACAGTACGTCTTGGGCTGAAATGAGTCTGGTTGGTGTATTTTAGGGATGAAAGTGGAAAAGCTCGTAAGAACCCTGAATTATATTCCGCCATGATTATAGGTCCTATTCTCATTTGTGTTTAGGATCACATGATGGAATTGTTTTGAACTGATCTATATCGCCAATGAAAACAAAGAAGTCTGGGACCTATGCTGAAGGCACACTGGTTCTTACAAGGTCCCGTCATCTTTACCACTTCCACCCCTTACTTCTCATACAAACAGTTCAAATTAAAAATTGTCATTGCTTGAGACCGCCATTCAATACAGCAAAGTGATAAATTGACATTAATCTTCAGTTCTATCAGTTTTACCATAAGACCCCAAGAGCATCCAAGAAGCTGCAAGGAGACACCAATGACACACGGTAGACCCCTGCGAGACTGCCAGAATGGCTCCTCAGTCAAGTAATTTGATATTTTGGAGGATTTGGGGTAAAATCTCTTGACAACGATATCTAGGTATAGCTATATCGATCATTACGTTTCAGCTGCTCTTGACTGCTCTTGGCGGCCCTGAGGCTTGTTGAAGAGATCACCATGGTACATGTACATGTCTTAAGAACTTTACTGAGATTCTGGGTCGGGAAGTGTTACACTCTCTGTTGGAGCAATCCATCTGTCCTTGATGAAGATAGAAGAATGTCCTTTCCTAAGAACATACATCCAACCACTTCCATCCTTACACTCCGGGTCAAGATCAATCAAATAATCGTCCACCTCCTACCAGGTACCCATTTATACTCCTGGATGGAGAGCAGCAATGTGGGATAAGGTATCGTGCTGAAGACCATGGGTGGGTGCCATCATTGGCTTGAACCAGGGACCTTGAAATCTTCAGTCACAGTCCACAACCACGACACCTCCACAGGTGCAGGGAGCAGGCAACAGAGGTCTTGATGGCTGCCTTTATACACGCTCTGCATGGGAGCAGTCGAAGAAGATTTTTTTTCCTCACACTAAACGCTGATAGTCCTAAACACGTTGAATCCGCTCTGCGCCGTGCTGACCACGACCCTAGTGATCTGTGGATGTCAGTGAGTCTAAGAAGATTTTTTCCTCACACTAAACGCTGATAGTCCTAAACACGTTGAATCCGCTCTGCGCCGTGCTGACCACGACTCCAGTGATCTGTGGATGCCAGTGAGTCTAAGAGAAGATTTTTTCCTCACACTAAACGCTGATAGTCCTAAACACGTTGAATCCGCTCTGCGCCGTGCTGACCACGACTCCAGTGATCTGTGGATGCCAGTGAGTCTAAGAGAAGATTTTTTCCTCACACTAAACGCTGATAGTCCTAAAGACGTTGAACCCACTCTGCGCCGTGCTGACCACGACCCCAGTGATCTGTGGATGCCAGTGAGTCTAAGAAGAGTTTTTCCTCATACTAAACGCTGATAGTCCTAAACACGTTAAACCCGCTCTGCGCCGTGCTGACCACGACCCCAGTGATCTGTGGATGCCAGTGAAGCTCCTTGATGTCTGTCTGTCCCTGGTGGATGAACAGCAGCTGCGGGGGTACGTCCACCCCCTCCCCGAGCTTTGCACCCTCCCCGTCAATATCGTCATCGTCTGGCTCGACAGCCAGGTCCCACTGGGTGAGCTGGTTGTCGGCACCAGATGCCGCAAAGACAGTGCTATCTGTCGGGTGCCACTCTACTGAAGTGATGGGCGCTGTGTGGTGCTTGAACTTAGCAACAGGCGGCCCTTTTTTCTGCGGGATGGGAGGAGACCACAAAAAGAGAACCTATCATCGATACTGCAGGGAAGTTTTTCATGACAGTAGTAAACAGATGATCTTTGAAAAAAAAAATAGATTTTTTTATGATGGCAGAAGGCTTCTGCCATGCTTATGCCCCGTAATCATTACCACGGTTTCTCTTTACCATTGACATTCAGAAAAATAATGTTGGTCTGTTACATGCACACATTCTAATGATGGGCAAGTTGAATATCTTCGGTTCAAAGTCTGCACGTATTTCTTCTGAACAAGAACTTCTTACAACTTCATTTAATGTTTTGCACATCAAAAGGAAAGGGATACACAATACAGGCATTTTATTTTCATCATTTGTACCCGTAAATAACATTAAGTTACAAACAGCATCATAAATGTAAAACCTGTGCCACTGGTTTTGCTCACAAAACGATTTGATGTGTGCCTACCTGAAACTGCCTGAGGTCCCACACATTGATAACACCATCGTCACCCCCGGACAGGATGAATGGATCATTCCGGTTCCAGTGGATTACATTGACATCGCTGTCATGGGCATCTTCCATTGTCAGCATGCAGGCTTTGGAGGGGACGGCTCGCACATCCCAGACACGGATTGTTTTATCGACTGAACATGACGCAAAAACCTGTCAGCAATCATAGACACAAGACAGAAATGAATACCATAGATGGTTATTGAATCTGTTAACATTTTCTTCACAAGCTCTGTAAGTCTGTACATCTTCCTTTTAAGGTAAATCCATGAATATTATGATTCATCCAGTAATCTTGAAATATCAGTCAGTATTGAATCATTTACTGGAAATAATTGTAAATTGTTAAGTAGCACTTAGAATTTTCTGTAACAGGACGTTTCACCAACCGTTGTTGGCTTCATCAGGCGAATGAACACCAGGCATGTCTTGCCAAGTGACTCCGCGCCCCTGGGGAACCAAGTGACACCACGGTCTGTTGACCTTGGCACGGAGTCACTTGGCAAGACAAGCCTGGTGTTCATTTGCCTGGTGAAGCCAACAGCAGTTGGTGAAACGCCGCCTTACAGAAAATTGTAAGTGCTACTTTCCAGGAAAATGATTCAATACTGACTGATATTTCAAGATTACTGGATGAATCATGATATTCATGGATTTATTCGACACGAGTATGGACAGTCACGTCTAAAACTTATCAGGGAATATGAGAAGACGGCTAGAAAGATAGTGAACTACCGAAACCATCTCCAATTCAATCTTCGATGTCTACACAACGATATCAATCCAAATAGCGTAAGACTCAAGAGCAACGTCAAGGGACACAAGGCAGCGAATATACTTAAAAACATGCAAAGGAAATTGCTCAATGAACGAATAAGGCAAACTAACTTTACTATCGAGAAACTCTACCAAACCTTCCAGGAGCAAGCAACGAAGATTTCTGAAACATTCCCTGGAAAACTGGTTCGAGAAATCAATGAACATACGACACGTGCACAGTTAGTGGAACATCAAAAAAACCAAGGAACGCCATCTTAGGAAGTTCTATGCGTTACACGAATGACAAAATCTAACATTTGAGAAATACACCTGGGGCTAGGAATAATCAGGAATTGTCTAGTTGGGTAAGAAATCCATCTTCGAAAGAACGAACTGATAAGGAAGATCAGTGTTATCTTAGGGACTGAATTTTGCTATTACACCACTAAGCTAAAAACTCACATTTTTCTCATTGGGGGACCACTGGATGTCCTCCACCGAGTCAGTGTGTGCAAGATACGGCCGTTGATCCACGTTCCAAACACCGCCCTCACGCAGCTTCCACAGGTGAATGTGCTTCTTGCAATCTCCAGTCAGCATCGTTCCTATCGAGAACAAAACATAATCGTGCAATGTTTACTCTTTGTGTGTCACACACGTCCCATAGAGCAGCAGTTTATCTGGCACACAAATGCTAAGAGACCTAAGGTCGTTAACCTTTTTTCCGCTGCATCAGATGCTGCTCTATGGTACTTCTGTACCGTACTGGTGACAAACTGAGCACATGACACAGAGAGTTCACACGTGCCTTGTGCAAAAAAGCTTTTTTTAACCGACAGAGTGCTACGAATAGATTTGTTTACCGAGAGCATGTACAGTAGCCAAACCCAAGGACTATGTGTAGCTGTTAATCCTCGTTAATGTACTAAGAATTAATTGTATAGGGCTTAATTTATGAGTACAAATTATGTTTTTAGAAATGCCTTCACACCCGAGCGCATTTGTTACCACACACTCCAGCAGAGTATTTCTTTCATATTTCTACTTTTATTGAAACCAACTTTACTTCAGGGTGGAGTATCCCTTTAACCCTTTCTGTGACAGATAAAATATAATTCTTTCACATTCATATGTATCAGCTGGGGATACATGCGGATGTGCCACACAAAGTATGAATTTTCAGCCGTCTTCTCACCAGGAACGGTTGGCGACCAGTCTATCGCATAACCCTCAGACTGGTGTCCGCTGAATGAGTACAAAGGTTTACGGTTGTCCTGCTTCATGTACTTTGCCATGGCAACGGGACTCTCAATGGCCTGCAGGGGGTCAGTCAGATCCCATATATGGACGTTGCCTGTGTCGGACCACGAGGCTGCCACCTGCTTGTCAGCGATGGTCGTACTCTGGTTCAAAAGAGGAGTTTTAGTGGTACAATTTAGGACTTGCTTGGCAAGCGTAGGTCATGGTTGTAGAAGAAGTGAACAGAAATTGGTGCCCTTCCTTATAAAGAGGTATGACTAATCTGAATCGATTGCAAGTTGATCTCTGATTTACAGAGTTACGATTGATATCAATTGCAAGTCAAGTTGTGACGAATCGCAAATCTTTTTAAGGCAGGGCTCTGAAGTTAATAAGAGTACTATAGAAATGGAACAGAAGTCTGATTCCTTGGAACATACAGAACAAGTACAATTTGATCATTTCCCATAAATTGTTGTTCAACCAACTTAAGGGGATGGAGATGCAATAGAAATAAGGCAACGATTCATGTAAGCCAAGAGTAATTACTATTCACCTTTATTTTGGGAAAGTGGTTTTCAATAAGGGACACAGCAAATCAAATAACCATGGTTAGGGAAGGAGGCTTTGAATGTGACGATTCTCTGTTGTTTAAGAGCATGCTGCAAAATCTAGGAAAATTAGCGAGTCCTAAATTCTAATGCCAAAGTCAGCTTTTATAATACTTTAACAATAAAAAAAAAATAACTACAATGAATCTTACTATATCAAATAAGCTTGCACAAAATCATTTCTTGTTGATCAAACTGGAATTAAAAAGGACGGTGCCTCGCTTCTACATCAGAACTCACCATTTTTTCCCAAACAGGCATCCATGATAAATCAACACTCTCATTACCAAGCACTGACTGCCTCATATCAATAACAACTCAAGTATCTTGCCTATCGAACTGAACGGGTAAACTCTCTCATTACCAAGCACTGACAGCTTCATATCAATAACAACTTTAGTATCTTGCCGATGGAACTGAATGGGTAAAGTCTTTATGCATCATGGTTGAAAGTTTATGTGGCACGAGAGAAAGGAGTTTGAACTTACCCTGATTCTGTTGACTGAACCCAGGTGATCGATCATTGCTGTCTCGAGCTCAGGATATTTGTCGTCATCGTCATCGCTGTCTTCATCGCTGTCATCGTCCTCCTCGTCTTTGTTCTGCTTGCTCGTCCTGTTCATGTTGCTCATCTTCATGACGATCACATGATTGAGGTGGGCCCGCTCAGCTTGGGTACCTGGAAATCCACCACAGAAATGATTGTTGAAAAGCCGACATGTATTTGCATTTTTTAAAAAAAAGGAATTAACACAGGTTTAAACCAAAAACTTCAGTCCACTCTTTGAAGGAACGCCGAGTTCTCTATTTAATTCTGTGACAAAATCGATCAACAAAATTCATTTCCTAATGCCAAAAACCTCATCCTTCCACATACATGGTGTATATTTTTTTATAAACAAAAGATTTTGTGTTTTCTTACATAATAGTAGCCTGTGTATAAAGTAATGAGGGTGGAAAATAACATTCCACAGACAGACTCAAATTACTTCCATCATTTTCTGTGTAAATTGCAAAATGAGAAAATATCCCTGAGGTATTGAGTTGTATGTCTAAAAGATGCCCTTTACTTTTCCAATACATAACCCTATATCTAACAAGGAAATACTTGCTACATTGATGTGATTCAAAATACATACAAACCCATCAATGTCACAATGTGTTTAAAATAAAAAAAATCATTTTATTACTGAAATGAAAAAGTTTACTACAAGACTTTCTGAAACATTTAGAATACCTGCCACGATGTACACGGTGTGAGGGTATGCCACTCTGTTGTCTCCCAGGCCATCTCGGAGGATATCAAAGCTCAAACAAGGTGAACCTGCCAAAAACAATCAAAAGTTTAAAAATAAGACAAAGATCTACATGTAGATTCTATTTTTCATGTAGAGCTAGAGTAATACAGTTCATATACTTAGTGGAAAGACAATTTCACAACTTTCTGAGAGATTGCTCCCAATATTCATCATAGTCATACACAATTAATAATAGTGGAATTTTGCATTGCCATTGTTGCTTCTACTCATTGAGAGATGCGGGGATGATTGTCATAGAGATGGATTGACAAATTTGGAATGATACCATCGGTCTGTCATGTAGCACTCACACTTTTCTTACTGCCTTTGCTCAACTGTCATTGTTATCATTATGATTTTGCATGTATGCACTGTTATAAGATACAATGTTTGTCCCTTTCTTGTAGAAACTTCACACATTTGATATTTTGATAAAAAATCTGAGATAACAACAGATAAACCGGTTCAGTCTGTACGAGAATCCTAGAAATGTCCTTGGAAAATGATGGTCAGCAATATGTGAATAAACTATGCCGAGACCGCCGGCCCTCGGTTCCTCCCACTCACTCCTGAAGACAGACAGTCAATCTGCCCAAAATGTCGAGTCTACCTCTCTAGTCATCAGCCTCTTCACACTTTCTGGTTTACAGTCCTTTTCAGGACTACATTCATTTCAAAAGAATACTCTACTTTCAAATCTCCATTTTCTCGACCTTTCCATTTCACCTTCAATTCTATCCACGTTTTCTCATCTCAGTACTTCCAGGACTTTACACATGGTTAACTGTAAACCTCATCCGTGATTGATCATACCACCATGCAAACCTTCAAACATCAACCTAGCTCTGCCATCCACACGCAGGAAGGATAGGAAAGCAAAGGTAATATATGGTGGTGGCCAGCTACGTACACTCCAGCTCAAAGGAATTGGCATAGGGAAAGGGAAAGGGAAGAAAGGGAAATAGCCACAGTTCTAAATTCGCGGTATATGTTGTCCAGTTCAGCATGAAACATGATCCTTTAGCCTAAAAAGCATCATGTTTCATGCTGAACTCGACAAAGTATACCGCAGTTTAAAACTGCGTCTCCTTCCCTTTCCCTTCCCCTATGCCAGTTCCTTTGAGCTGTAGTTAGGCCTATGTGCATGCATACTTTTTTTACAATCTGAAATTTTGCATAGCCTTTTTCCTCTCACGATTTCTAACATTTATCATTCAACAACATGGTAATCGTACATGTAGGCATGCTGATTTTCATCATGCAAGTTCTGTAGATGAGAAACAGAGCAATGTTGATCCAGATTTGCACATATAGCACTGTCTTACATGAAGAACAAGAATATCACACCAGGAGCAAATGAGGTGTGAACTAGCTTGGCGAAATTTAAAAAAAAATATCATTAATTAAAAATTTATTTCATACAAAGCGCCATCATTGTTTATAAACAACACAAGTCATGACGCAGATAGGTTACCCTGCGAGCATCTGAACAGAGAGCGCAACCGGGTGTTCTTCGGAGGTTAGTACCCTAGACTTACCCTGGTCGGTGCTAGGTTAAAAGTTGTACGGAGGTTTTCCTATGTCGTGCGTATTTACAGACAGTGGATAACTTGTTATTCAGCGGTTCTCTGGAGGCTACCCCACGATTTGATCCCTGTTAAGATGGGATATTAGTTAGACCATTCTACCGCCATCGATGACCAAACATAGACATTTCGCCAGCAGTTATATGTTTCCTTTAAAGTTTTTTCGCATGCCAACTCTTTGAGGAGTAAAAATGACACACTCATAAAAAGTCAAGAAATGCCACATTAAAAGATATGTAGAAGTTATGATTAAGAATAAGAGACAGTCCTGTTGCCTACAACACTTCACACATTTCAGATCAAACTTAAACCTTTGTGTGTGAGATTAACACTTTCTCTACGTATATTGCGTGTATCATTATCACTCACGAATAAATATGTGGCATGTAACAAGTTAAAGTTGAAGTTAAAGTTTTTAAAGGTTAAAATTTAGAGGGTGCAGAGACAGAGTAAGGCAGCTCTTACCTGTTTGTGCGTGATGATACATGTGATAGGCCGAATCGTCCTTGACCAGCTGTTCATCCTCGCCCATCTCCTCGTCCGTCTGACCAGGTAGGTAAACTTTTGTCTCCACAGCCTTTTTCTTGCCACTGCCACCCTGTGAACTTTCTCCTTCTTCTTCTTCAATTTCGTCATCATCAACGTCACTGTCGTCATTATCGCCGACTTCCATCACATCCATTACCTCTTCAGATTCATCATCCGACGACTCCTCTCTGATTGTCCCAATATTTTTGGATGACATCTTCTTCCTTGGCTTGGCTTGGGGCTACAGACAATACAGTCTCGACTTTAGTCTAAAAAAAAAAAAAAAAAAAAAAGAGTCTCGAGACTAAAATAGTCTAGGCCTACCCTATAATCCAACAAATTATTTGTCTATTAAACTAAGTTGGCTGCGTTTTTCCTTCTTTCTGATGGCTGAGTCTCGTCCAGTCTGTTTATTAATCCTACTAATCAATCAGTATATCACACCATTTCCAGCATTGTCTCTGATAATGCAGGCAATCTCGCTGCAATACCACTACATACCACTGACTACGCACATGTTGCAATAACTTGCATGCACGTTGGTCCTTTTAATTGTTCGCTGATACACACAAGTCTTGCACCCTGTCCTTATTGCACCCGTACATGTACCGAATGAATGAGTCAGTGTGACCAGTGAAAAAAATCAAATTATGCCAGGAGAGCAGCGAAATTATGCTAAATGGCCAAAAATTATGCCGAACCCGTTTGGACCCTCACGTTACGTAACACGCGCGCGCGTACGCACGCACACGCACACGCACACGCACACACACACACACACGCACACACACACAATACACGCACACAATACACACACACGCACACACTCAACCATTTTAACAACTTAAGTTCACATTAAGTTTACACGCGCGCGCGTACGCACGCACACGCACACGCACACACACACACACATACACACGCACACACACACATACACACACATACACACACACGCACACACACACAATACACACACAATGCACACACACGCACACACTCAACCATTTTAACAACTTAAGTTCACATTTATCAGGATTGGTTTAAAGCCAATCAGTATTTATTCTTCAGAAAAAAGTTGCCCCCCTGGAGGCATTTTTTTTTTTTTTTTTTTTTTTTTTGGGGGGGGGGGGGGTTACGTATCCCCTCCCGACCCCTTGCCATTTGTGTACCCCTATTAAGCTAAGCTATTAAGCTATTAAGCTAAGGTCCCTATTACCTAAGGATGATTCCTATCAAGTGGTTAAAGTACAGTTATTTATTCTTGAGTAAAACCTTTTTTTTTTTTTTTTAGAAAATAAGAGAAAGTTTCCTCCTGGAGGGCATTTCATGAAAGTTGTCAGCACTGACTAAATAGTCAGTGCTGACAATTTCAGTGAAATCCTCGGCTTTGATTGGCTAAGAGGCATTAGCCTCTGACTGTTACTATGGTAACTGTCGGAGAAAGACAACTTTTCAGACAAAATATGTTGATGAAATGTCCCCTGGGGGAGTCTTGGGGGCTACCCGCCCCCCCCCCCCCCCCCGGCCCCTTGCCACTTACAAGTGTACCCCAAGTTCAACAACTTAAGTTCCCTGTTACCTAAGGATGATTCCCATCCAGTTATCTATTATTGAGAACAAGCCTTTAAAAAATAAGAGAAAATTGCCCATGATAGGGGGGGGGGGGGGGGGGAGGCGTTTGGGGAGCCATACCCAGGCCCCTTGCCACTTGTGAACCCACACTTTAACGAGGCAGGGTCCTTATTACCTGAGGTTGATTACTAATAATTTGTTTTCAAGTCCGGCCATGCGTTTTTGAAAAGAAGTAAAAATAACATATTAGGGCCCCTGTGGCACTTTGGGGCTGCCCCCACGCAACCCTGAAAATATTTTGAGATGCTTCTATATCTAATATTGTTTCAAATATGAATTTGTGCCAAATTTGGTGCTTGTATAGACAGAAGTGAACAATTTTCCACCTTACACACACAACTAATAAAAGGCAAGTTTTGTTTTGTCTATTTTGAATTTGGCATAAAAGGCAAGCGGATTCTGGCCCAAATCAAGGCAATTGTTTTATTACAAGCAGCTAATATAAAACAAGGCCCATCTGAACGCAACCATGCAGAGTTGTTTCGGGTTATTATACAGCTTCTTCCTAAAGCATTGCATACTGTACGATGTAAGGAATTTAAATAAAGAAGTTATCGCATATGTGTCTTTTAAATTCAGTAACGAGCGTTGAAGAATGTAAATAAGATCAATGATGTATTTCCATAAATTACAGGTACACCAATCAGTAGCATAGTGATTTTGTAATAAAAAACAAGTACAAAACATCTAACATTAAGGCCAAACTGAGAACACAATCCTGAGTTGTCTTTTCTTATTCTTCCTAGGGCACTGCATATAATATTTCTTAACCAATTTAACAACATTTAAGATAACAAACATAATGATTTTGGTATAAACGTCAAGTATTGTTTTATTACAAAACATACATTACAAAAGAAGGCCCATCTTAGAACACATCCTGAGAATTTTCTTTGGTCACAATATTCCTTTTCTTCCGAATATGAATTGCATAAAATATGTCACACATTTAAAAACAAGCCCTATATAAGAATATATCCTGAGTTTTCTTTGGTTGTTATATACAACTTCTCCCTTAGGCATTTCATAACATAATGTTATACATTTAGTGGAGAGCATTTAAGAACATTGTTCATTATTTACCACATGTAGATCAATCAGCCTCAAAGTTTAGAACTTTGAACCATAACTCTATGCAGTACAGCCACCCGCGCGCCGCACGCAGTGGCCGCACAGTATTATCCACCGACACTAGCTAGGTACTATGTACTAGGCTGTGAGTTGCACGGACAAAACATACATACGATCCCAACTACCTGATATAACCGCCGTGTGCATGTTGAACGATTTCCCGCACTTCTGTCGGTGCTGGCGCCGTTTATTAATTAGTAGAAATGTGAAAAATGTAAAGCAAAATGTGAAAAAATGATATATCTTTCTATCAAAATTATGCTAAAGAAGCTCGTATTATTCCAGATTATTTGCTTAAAAAAGCTGAATTATGCCAAAATTATGCCGGCATAATGAATTATGCTGAAAGTGTCCAAATTATGCCAGAAAGCATAATTATGCCAGTTCTGGCAACGTTGGAATGAGTGCAGCGAATAATAAAAGGGCACGTGTGAAAGGTCAGCATCTAGGTCAACCAAGACGTAAACATAGCAGTAATTTGCATATAACGTACCCGTACGCGCTCTGATGCGTAAGCTTCACTCGGATGTGTTTGCTACGTTACGGTTCTGCAATCTGCGTGCTTTATATTGCATTGTTTCGCAATGTTCCTGAAAGTACTAACTGCATTCTCTTTGTACAGAGCTGACAATGGAGAAGACACTAAGCAAAGCTCGGTAAGAAATAATTTACATACTTCAAGTGTTCTTGTTCATATTGTCAGCTTCATCACATTCAATCCAAAGGTGTGGCTGTGTTGTTACTCAAAACATGTCGCACAGCTCAGTTCGGAAATGATTGCGGCGCTGACCGAGTCGAATGTAAATTTGTTCGATACACAGTGACAGAGATCGTGGACCGATTGTTGCTGTGCATTGATATTGTGCATTGTCACTCCCAGCTCCCTGTCCCATTGACTACTGAGTATAAAAGTGGGATGGGCCCTTTTGTGTGACTAACATGGCATCACTGTATATGTATGGTGCACTGACTTCGAAAACGTTAAAATAATGTTGAAAAAATGTTAGTATGAAAGACAGTTTCTGTCTAAGTATATCACGTACTTACTGCGACCAGCCCGCTCACGCAGTGAGCGGGCTGCGTTGCACCGAGCATTGGTGCAAGGTAGTCGAGATAAGCAGTGATAATTTGGGAAAATATCATCAATTATATTGCGCAGAACTTAAAGCTATTGGACACACTTACGGAGAATACTCACATGAATACTTCCGTAGTTGCTTTGAAGATGAATTTAGTCCATGATGGGTTTTTTTTCTTGAAAACGTACCATCGTACGGCGGTCAGAATTAATGCAGCTGGGAAACATGTATCTGAAGAGTGCCGACTTTTTGAAGTTTACGCGCATGCGCCAGTTCTCTATACGATTCGTGTGTGTTACGTTTTCAACAACAATCCATTACCGTAGCACTCTTTTCATATCGTTGTTTTTTTCTTTTTTCATTATTATTGGAACAGATTTTATATTCTAATTTTTATTTCATTATATTTAAAATTTTATTTTGGAGCATTTATTATACTTTGCATATTTATGTTTGTCCGTAATTTTTTGTTTTGTTTTGTTTTTAAGAGCCACTTTTTTCAACCCAATAACGCCATCCCGCTAAGCTAGATTTCAGTGATGGTGCAGTGGTGCACGGTATTAGGAAAGTTGGAAGATTCGGAACTATTTCTCTTACAAAATCCTTGATCCGCCACTGAAGTTTATAACATAGAAATTAATCATATTTTGGTCACTTTAAATGACACAATTAATGAAAATCAGGTTGATAATTTGCACAATCAAAACAATAAAAAATCACTTTTCTCATGCATATTCATCAATAGCGCTAAATACGGTCATCAGAGCGAAAGCGTCATCATCATGAATATTACTTTGCGCATGCCTACGAAGTTATTAACCAGCCAAGATGGCAGTCTGGAAGGGACCTCGTTTTGTTAGACCATGATTAGACAGACACATGAAGGGGAAATTGGTAACGTTACTCAATATTTTCCATCATTTTCTTACTTCAGACATATGGAAGTTACATTCAACCATTCATATACTGTGATAAATATACTTGAAATGAGTAATTCATCCATGTGCACGGGTCGATTATTCATTAATCGCACCCGACATGCCGGGAAATCGGGGGCGAGCCCTCAGGACGCTCCCGCTGCGCGGGAGCAGTCCCGGGGCTAATCACGTACATGTCACATCACGTTTGTACAGTATCGAGCACAAGCAGATTAGAAGTCATAATACAAACCTCCTTCCTCGATCCTAGTCCTAGACAGGAATAACCGTCTCATTCGGGGCATTCTTTTGAGTCCCACCTCTAGCAACGAGGTTAAGAAGGTTAGCAACGAGTGACTGACGTCATCTAGATCAATCCCAGATGTGAACTGACTTGAGTGATTGGGTCCCTACAAGTTTTAGGTCGAGATACGATTGCCATGGGTTTCTACAGCGACTCGCTAGTATCCAGAGTGTTTTGGGCGACGATATCCATCCGCTGAAACACCTACCGGTAGTTCCTTAAGATTCTAATCTACAAACTGTCCTAGATACCTTAAAATTAGGGTTAGGATAGCCAATTCTAGGTCTTAGGTTTAGGGTTAGGGTTATGCCTAGGTTTTTAAGGTCGAGCCAACGATTCATTTACCTTCAATTGTAAATCCGTCTTTCACACATCCAAATCCAATCAATTATCCAATTCATTATCTCCTCGCCGACGGTTAAAAACCACTAGAACAAAAACAAAATGATCCCACAAGTTATCCTCAAACATTGTTCTCTCCGCAATATTCATCGACGTGACGACAACACAATTGCACCATAACAACATGATTTCCTGGACGATCGCTACGATTCTCGAACTGTCGTTTAGTATACAGTTAACTGCTGGCAGCTTCCTTATAGGGCTTTAACACAGGAGTCAATGCAATGGAAAACATAGCGCGCATAGCGCGCAATCGCAGTCAACTACAATGAAAAAAGTGCGCATTACGCGCGTACTACGCTTGTCATAGACGCGCTGATGCCAAGCTCCATAGACTCACGTGTAAACTTTGGACTTTGATTATTTTTCATGCTTTTTCATCTGAAAATAGTTCCGGACTCTCATTCACAAATAATGTTTTTAGCTCCTCACTAATTAATTAATTGTTGTCGCGGGCTGATTTTTCAAACCTACTACAGCTAAAGCTGTAGTACAGGAGGGTTTGTTTTGCTGTGGAACCGTTTTTTCCACTTTTGAGGCCCCAAACCTGCCGTTTTTCCCGGTTTTTGAGCCCTACCGGGCTCAAATCCTTTATAAGGAGGCATCCGGCCTCCTTCAAGGTTTGGGGGCGGGGCCTACGGCCCCGCCCCCAAACCTTAACCTCGTTGCTAAGGCAAGTCGGTAAAGTGCATTTTTGGACATACCCCCGAGTAGAGATGGTATATGCACACCACATCTTGTATAATATACACCGTACAAGTTCAATGCATGAGTAGAAAGTTACCCAAATAGTAGAAAGTCTATGGGGAAAACGGATTTTGAGATTATCAAAGCTACTTCGTCTAAAATTTTAACATCTTTTAAGCTACAATGCAACAAATGTACTTCAACCAAAATTAGATCTATGTTATATATTTATAAATTCTAGGACTAAGATTCCCCCCAAATGTAAAGAAAGGTGAAAATTAAAGACTTACTTTCTGCCAATCATAAGTTTATCGCAGACATTTTTAACCTGCTCAAATCTGACATAAATTTGACCAATCAGATTGTTCGACGGGATGTTGGATATGAATATTTAAATCGTCAATCGATTTGACAAAAAAAAAAATAGCACACGGCAAACGAGCGGGAAAAAATGTGCATGCGTGAAATGACTTATTCATATGCATTAGCATTAGCGTTTTTATATTCAAAATAGCGATCCGCATCGATCGCCATACAGTGTACAGGTGTAATGTTCAGTCTCTAGATAGGGCGTTCAGAGGAGCCAGATGCAATCTCAGCGGATCCAACGTCCTACAGAGACTGATTTCTCGATCTGGTCATAGCCATAGAAGTATCATTTTGAGCGTGCATCGCAACTCTCAGCTACAACATGTACAACACAGGTTTCAATGACTTTTCAATATACATGTGCGCACACACTCAGTAGAACGCATGTCCAATGAAATTTGAATTCCCCTAGCTCGAATATGAAACGATTGTCTTAGAAGTGATTTAACATGACTATATAAACTGTAATTTTCTAGCCTTTTGAGTTTTGTAAGGCTGTTGGAACCATTTTAAAACCTTGCCTTGGAGTACTGTAGCATGTCATGCCAATTAACTTTGAAATAAGTTGATGAAAACATGAACATGACTATCAATATTATTCACCATACGTAAACCATGTTTCTTCTTTTTTTTTCTTCTTCTGCAGGCAGAAACGTCTGAGATGTGAGGATGAAGACAATGAAGGTATCCTGCCAAATACCAAGAGGAGAGAACATGATTTCTCAGGGTATGTTATAATGTTTATGTTGTTGGAACAGCAACATTTTTGCACAGTATATTAATAGGGGTGTGTGGGTGTCTCATTTACTGTACATGTGTGAAAATTGCACAAAGGACTTCAGCTCAGCATGATAAATATGTGTAATTGTTGATCATGAGCAAATAAAGGAAGAGACTAGAAACCAGGGGTAGAAAGTTACCATTTTATTTAAACTGTGTAAATGCTGGAAATGTAGAAAATCTTCCTGTGTCATAGTCCTACCACCAGTATATGAAATCCATTGCATGCACGTGATCAAAACGAAAGCGCATACATGTACAGTGTACATGACATTGTAACAAGATTATCATTGAGTATTGAGGCCTGCACAAGATTTTCTGTGTTTGTCTTTAAAGGGCATATACTGTACTGGGAAGGCAAAAAAGCCTTCAAAAGGTGATCGTGAGCATTGTTCTTGCCAATGGCCTTAAATTCATGTATTGTCCATTTTAGAAGCTTGCTGAAAGTTATTTGCCCTCAAATTATGTACAATTGGAGTAATGAGTGATTAAATCACAAATGGTCAAAATGTTCGGCCCGAACATTTTAAGAATTTAATCATTAATCATTAATTATCGCAAATGTAGATCATTTGAGGGCAAATAACTTTCAGCAAGCTTCTAAAATGGACAATACATGAATTTAAGACCATTGGCAAGAACAATGCTCACGATCACCTTTTGAAGGCTTTTTTGCCTTCCCAGTACAGTATATGCCCTTTAATTGAGAGGTCAACAGAATGTCGCCCATACTTGTAAGCATGTCCGAGATGTCCTTGATGGCTAAAAACAAGTGATATTTTGTTAATGAGTGTAACCTGTATACAAAGCCTGCTTGAGTAAGACAATAAATGATGTCTTCATTAAAAAAAAAAAATGTCATTTTAGCTTTTATGAAGGTCTCAATAAAGAACATTCTTTAAGGAAAGTGAAAAATGTCTTTCTAAACAAGTCCAATACATGTACGTCAGGGCTTTATCATGTTTCCCTGTATTAGAGTTGATTTCCCCTCTTCCCTTTCCTTACTCTCCAGCTCCGAGCTCCAGAATGACCAATTTACAGATAGACGTCGTCCCTATGGTGCAGGTGAACCACATTACTCAGAGGTTAGTACTCAGTCATTGTAAATAAATGATGTTTCTTAGACTGAAATTGCAAAATGGTGCACTAATATCTGATCTGAGCAATGAAAAGGACTATGAAGTTGGATACTATGCTTTTAAAGAGTTCGTCTGACCGTATCACAATGTTTGATGTCCTGTGACTCTTCAGAAGAAAATTTACCATCGCGTTTGTGTAACAATCAAACACATGATCGGTCTCTACCTGAGCTAGGTCTTCAGTGGCAAGGCTAGCCATATTTCTTTTAGCACAGGGCACGCTAGCAGTTTATGCAGAAAAGTCACTTGAAACTGTGACTTTTCTGCGCAATTTGATACATCATTAGTATCGATATCCATTGATCGATCGCTTAATTTTTGTACTGAGCTTGTGGAGCCGTTGCAATGAAAGGTCGTCGATCAGCTGTGCATGCAAAATAAACAACATCCTTTTTTGTCCTTATTTGCATCGTTTGCTTGTGTGACAAGGAAAAATCATAAGTTGACATCTCGTTTTCTCTGTTTTAATAATTGTAGGATATAAATCAAATATACCATGCACTATTTCGAAGTACCAGGTGAAATTATGGATTCCTTGGTGGCAGGAATAGTACTATTTTATGAGGGGCTGTGCCCCTCAAAAAATAAAACCATTCCTGCCACCAAGGAATCCATAATTTCACTGGAACTTCTCAGTGCATGGTATATTTGATTACTGTAACATGACTTGCTGAAATAACTAATCTATGGTTAGACTGTGGGATGGTTTAGGTCCAATACAGATTCTCCTAGATGAAGAATCAAATGTCAGAAAAAAGTTTCTGAAATATATTCAAATTCCTGCAGAATTTTTTGTGAGTCATGCTATTATATATAAAGCTATAAAAAATTGAAATTTCAGTGAGAATTTTTGCATTCCGCAGTTAATCAATGCTGAGGTTTCCCCCGTTTCACAGGTGTAAATATACCAAGAAGAGTGTTATAGCAATTAACAGCTGCAACTATGTGAATGTATACATGTGTAAGTACAGTTTAGTTTAGTTTAGTTTATTTCTATATTTAAAAATCACGCACGTCCAAAAGACGACCGGCCTAAAAGGCCTATGAGTGATGTACATTAAACATAGAAATACAAAAATATGAATATATCATGTAATACATACATGTAATATGCACTTATGTTAATTTTCTTTTCTATTTTTTTTTGCTACAGTCTGCATCCTCTTCCACATCTTGCCTGAACACGAGTCCCGTAGCCGGCTGCACGGCACCCCATCTCGGCCCTCCTCCCTCCCCCCATGCTAGCACTGATATCACCGCAGCCCTTCACAACACCCATCTAGACCACCAACGCTACTACTCCTCACATGGGGGTCTCCCCGCACCCCTCCACCACCATCAACACCAGCAGCACCCCTTGCTCCTGAAGGATGCCGGTGTGCCCCCTCTACCCCTCCTCCAGCGCCCTTCCCTAGGCCCCCTCCCGGACCTCGTCCACGAGACCTCGGAGAGCTACTACTGCCATATGAACAGGCTGCTGAGGTCGGCGCACTTTGAGAGGTTAAAACGAGTGCCCGTGTCCGATGGCCAGCCAGGTTGCCTTTGATGGAACATTCGCTGTCTTCCACTTCCAAACCAGATTCCTCAGACTGTGTGTCAGTGCTGCAACTTTCTTATTCTAGCGCGGGATAGAATGATGTCATGGGTGCGATACCCAAACTTGGGTGTGTGTTTGCACTATCACATAAGAATGTACTATTGATGTCATAGATGTGATGCTTGCTGTCGTGTTTGCTCTGTCTCATCACAGATTTTGCCTCATTCCTACGCCAATCTTGATATCTTGATGATGGTTTTACGGTACAAGAATATTTCTTCTCTATGCTCTCCAGCACATCCATCATATAATTGGCTTTGTTTTAATGGAAAGTGTAATTCTGCAGCAAAAAACCCTGAACAGTGGACAATATGACACTCTGGGGTGATGGGGGTGAAGATATATATGCATTTGCATTTTGCTGAAACAGATATTATTTGAAAATGTGTGAATAGAATTAGGTCATTTCTGCTTGATGCTATTACTGCTATATGTCAAATATATCTGCAAGTATACATGCTAAGCATATAATCTGCATTCATTAACCCAAGTGTCACATACTCTGATATATCTGTTGTATGATATTCAGCGATTCATTTTAATGTGATAATATATAAGAGTCATTGAAATAATGTTTTGTTTATAAAACAAGGAGCCCTTCTCTGTCATGTTCATATGACACTGGGCTGACTCTTTCAAAGAGCTTGGGTTTATTGTATTCTGTCATTAACTCAGAGATAAGGCACTCAAATTTGGCATGGTGTATATATTTATGGAGACATATTCAGTGAAAAAAAATCATTATTTGGAAAGACTCCTTGTCATCACTCACAGGAAGGTAATAGGTAAAAATATATCAAAAATTTATTAATTTGAAGTTAATAACTTCTATATATTTGAAATTACAATGCTATTTGCTTATTTATCACAAATCACTGTATTTCTCATTTGTGAAAAATTGTATTTCCTTGAACTTTGATTTTCACTTCAATAAGTATGCACATGATTAAATTAATCAAATCGATCAAATGTATTCTGAGAAAAACAAGATTTTTGCTCATTATTAACATAGGATCCAGTATTACAAGGTAAGATTAAGGAACGCAACTATACAACAAAGGCAGAACAACAGTGTAAAGCTGGTGTTTGTACTCAATGCTGACATTGTTGGAATATCAAAATGTAACACATTTTCCTTCTTTTCTACTCTATTTTTGTTACATATTTATTGTTGCCCCTTACATTTTGTTTGTGTTGCAACTCATTTGCACACATATCACATGAAAACATTCAGAAGTACTTTTCAGTAAGATCATTTTGTTCTTTTGGTGTCCTTTGTCATAGAATTTGTATTTAATTTGGAATCCTGAGGAGATAGAAGACATAAGGAGCTAACATAACATCAACAGTGAGAAGATGATTTCTTTAAGATGCCTCAGGATAGATCAATATTTTTTTATGTGAACTAAAAAGTTCTATAAACCTCTTTGATAGGAGTTGTACTTTTGTGTTCACTAAAAAAATCTATCTTTAAAGCTTGGGAAGATTCGCTTCTGTCTGTAACACAGAAATTGTTTTTTATAATACCTGTAGCATGATTTATTTTCTTGTTTTTTTCACGAAGAAGTAGTTGATATGGATTGAAAGACACCAAATATTTATCAATGTATTACCAAATATTGATATTTAAATGTTAAAGGTTTCTTATTGCTCTAAATCATCTTTAAAGAATATATCAACAAATCAATATATAACTTTGCTTCAAGTCAGCCGTCTCACTTTGAACATGCAAATGTTATGTTGAGGAACAGTAATTTCATTTTACCCAAGCATTGCTGCTAATGAGTGTGGTACAATTGGGATGAAGAAATCTTCAGGCAAAGCAAGGTACATACCAGTTATTGCAATATTTAGTTAGCAATGTCATTGTATGCTTGCTTGATAGTATAATGGAATGACAAAAATGTTCAGAGTGAAAATAGAGGGTGGATTATGAAAGTCTGTAAAATGAAGTGATATCTTCGTACTTGATAATGTGCCTTTTTATCTCAATTCAACCTCATATATCATTATGCATGCATTTATATGGTCAAATGTTTTTATTTTTTCATTGCGGTTCTGCTTAGATAATGATTTTATATGTTTTTCATCTTCCATGAGCAACAACCTTGGAATTCTTGCCGTAAGATTCCATGGAGATGTTACAGATTGAATTTTGTCATGCAGAATTATTACTTATCACATAAATTACTTTTGGATTGTATTTTATTTAGCGTGCATGTATTGGTATCGGTGTTTATTCTTGTTATCCTGGGTTTTGTTTGCGATTTCTGTATTCATTCTTGTCTAGTTCTCACTGACCTACGGCTCCATATTAATGGATATTCTGACTTCACTTCTAGTCTTCGTTCTGTTCTTTTCCTTCCTTTGTTTGTCAGTCTTCTTCTCCTTATTCTCCATATCCAGATGTCACTTCTACTCTTCATTCTGTTCCTCTCCTTCCTCCTTCTCAGCCTCCCTTTCCTTATTCTCCATCCTGACTTAACTTGTAAGCTTCATCCTGTTCTCCTTCCTCCTTCCTATCCTTCTCTTCCTCTTTCTTCTTTGGTTCTCCTCTTCCTTCTCATCCTCTCTGTAATCTTCATCCTCCTCATGATTTTTGTTCTTCATTTCCTTTTTTCCTCAGTTCACATCTTGGTATGGTGCTGTTGATTTGTAGTAACTTATTTATTATTTAGATTTTGAATAGGTTTGTGTACTCAGCTTGCCAGAATTGATATTATTTACAAGACATTGAAATGAATAAAACTTGTGGTTGAAACAATGGACAATATCATGTGTACATACGTGTGCATCGTTTTGAATTGTGTGCCTTGTACGTTGTGTCGATTGCTTGCACGTGTAGTGTGCTATTTTTTGGCTAGTGAATGTGATTATGTTTTACATCTTTACCTTTTATTTTATTAAGAATTAATATTTGCTCACCATATTTGTCCTCCCTTTATTTCATTCCTTCTTTAGCATCACCACTTGTTTTTCTTATTCCTTTTGTCTGTTCCTCCCCAATCTTCTCACTGTGGTCTTTTAAATTCTTTATCGTACGTTCCTCTTGTTCTCATCTTTCAGTCCCACTATCCTCTCCTAGCGGCGTAGCTAGGATTTTTTCAGCGGGGGGCACTGGGGGGGGGGGGGGGGCTTGACATTTTGTAAGGGGCATTATTATATTGTGTGCCACATGAAATGCTGCTCTAGGGGAATCATGTGGGAAGCATCTGGGGGGGGGGGCACCTGAAATATATTGCCCCCCCCCCCCCCCCACTTATCTATGCCCCTGCCTCCTCTTGCTTCTCTTCTTCTCCTCCCGTATTTTTTATTCAAACATTTCCTCTCAACTTCCCCCTGCTCTCCTTCTTTTGCTTTCCACCTCTCTTGTGAATTTTCGTGTTTTCTTTCCTTCTTGACTCGCCTTCCTCTCTGTACTCATCCTGACCTTTAACCTTTACCTTCCCTTTTTCCTTTCTTCTCTTCATTCTTACTCGTCCCTTTCATCTAATTCTGTCTCGATACTTCCCATACACTGCGTTCCAATTCCCCCCCCCCCCCACATTTCTTCCTCATCTCCAGCGCATGTTAAGTGTATAGTAATCATTAAAATGAATCGCTTTAGTCGGCATACTAAAAAAAATGTAATCTTTAGCATATATGTGGAACCATTATGTGTAATGCCCATACGAATCATAAACGTAACCCAATTATGAAGTATATAGAGATTTCAACGTAAAGAAGGTGTGAGTCCTGTGTAAAATCTCCCCAGTTATATATGAGGATGGTTTGCCAAAAAGACCAATAAATTTTAATAAATTATATGGTGCAGTCTGTATAGGTGCTAAAACATTTTATATTATTCAGTCATGATTCCTTTGCCAGGACGAATGAATTGTCGAGGATCGAGCCATTATTTATTTTGACTATTGTTCAGTTTCGTAGCGCATTATACTCTTGTATTTGCTATGGCTAAAACCTCTGGAGCCGATATTAACTTGTGCTTTGTTTTAATATATTTATATTGATTGATGATTAAAAGGATTATTCACCCTAAATTCAATCTGGTTTTAATAAGAGGAGACACATGAAAGAATTCTGATCTTGTAAAGTTTTGAGTTTTTGACGTCACGTGCGAGGTGCTCTCCCATATGATGTGCTTAATTTTTGGGGGGAAATGTGCATTTTCTCACAAAGAAATGCATCCTTTTATCTGTGCATTTGATACACAGAAATACATTTTTACACACATACCTGTATGAAAACAATCATTTCGTTGTTAAAAACAGAAAAAGAGCAATGTATGAAATTATACTGCACACTATACATACGGGAAAGCACCTCATACGTGACGTCACATAAATTGAAATTTCAAAAGATCGTCACTTTTATATCCTTTGACGGATATTCGTCAAACCTTAACCACTAATATGTTTCTTTCACATTTCTGCTTTTATTCAAACCAACTTATCTTCAGGGTGAATTATCCCTTTAATATCGATTGATGATTAAATTAAGCCTTGTTTGCCACGTTTACCATTTAAGAGAGCGCTATATATGTAACATAAACACAACAAAAAAGTAAGTAAGGAAAAGAAATATAAGAGCACATTATTTAGAGATGTCAAGGAGTAATATCATCAGACTCAACATTTATTTGAACCTTTGATATAATATTACATGTTAATTAATGCGTATAATATTGATGTAAGTATGTATATATATATAGAGGACATGGCATATCCTATCCTACAACAACGATCATGAACACAGTAGTGTACACGATATCTGAACATGGAACATTTCTGCATATAAATCCAACAGTTAATGCATGTAAACCAATAATTTTACACAGAAATCTGATTATGAGTTTGGTAGTCAGTAAATGGCCGAAAAGGTGATACAGTCGCTAAAAAATGTCATCACTGTTTGTAGCAATTGCACCTCATAATTACAAGAAATATCAATGATAATTCAGTGGGCAAGCATTGTCCGTCATGTCCGTCGCGAATGTAAAACCGTTATTGTGTAGCTATTTTTAAAACTCTTTTAGTACCAACCCAGGAAAATCCCGTCGACTTATTTAACATTTTGTGCATCTATATTACTGAGAGGGTTAAATGGTAAAACGTACGTCAACTCGCCGGAACAACAACAAGGCCTTCTCAAGAAATTTGCCGTCGCTGTAAGCGACAAGCCGCAGCGGCAAACCGCTTCCAGTGTGAATTCACCTTCATCAAGGATGCATCGATGGCTAGTTTATAGCCATTCTCTGCTTTATTTATCTTTTACGCTTCCATTAGCTCTGCTGATCGCATACATCCATCACTGCTGATTTATCATTCATGGAAAGATAACTGAGAGAATCGAGTTTATTTTTAAAATGCAAACCTAAGAAAACACATGTTTTTCTTTGAAATAATCCACTGAACGGCAAAAATAAAAGAGTGTGGTGTCAAGGTATGATATGAAACACTAGGTCCATGATAATCACAATACTTTTTCAAAAAGAAATTTTCATCGAAATACTTTAATGGCAATAATTATGAATGTGGTATTAAGATATAGGAATATAAAATACTGGGTCAATCATTTTTCAAAGAGCAGACCAATATACATGACTTGTATTATCACGTTTATCTTAAAATGATCTAACGGTGAAAGGCTAAGAATTAGTTTAAAACATATTACAAATAAATTGACAACTAGGACGTGGGGGGGGGGGGCTCTAAAAACGGACCCCATAAATCAAACACGTAACTCTCATTATGAAGGATTCAATACATTAATCATTACTGTCGGCCAAGCACTAAGGAAAATACAATATCTTCTTCACTACGGCTATTGCTACAACTAGTGCTACGACTGATACCACGTTTGTAATATTGCCTTTTTACACACCTGCAACTATGACAGCTACCACTATTTTACTGCGTTTATTAGTTCTCCTCCTGTCATATGTATAGTCTACTCCTACAACCTTTCTGTTGCCATGACTACCACATGTATTTCCAAAAGCTACTCCTTATTATTGCTACTGTATTATTACATGATCTGACCATTGTATCCCCGATTCAAGCATCATCATCTTCCTCCATATTTCATTTCTCCTTTTTTTTCTCTCCTCTTCTTTGCTTCGTCGTTTCATTGCTGCCCTTTCTCTTTCCTTTCTTCTTTTCCTTCCCTGTTCCTGCTCCTGTTCACATTATTTTACCTATCATCGTAGCGTGCTCTTCCCTTCCTCTTCTTTCTTATTTTGAATATCTGTTCTCCCCCTTCCACTGCTCCTCCTCCTTCTTCCCCTCCTCCTTCTCTTTCTCTTCCTTCTCTTCTCATTCTCATTCCTCGATCCTTCAGTCTATCTCCACCATTACAACTCAATCGAGGTAGGTTGGACCGCCATATCGCCTTTGCTGTAACTATGGTACCGTTGATCCCTAATCATCCGAAACTCATCGTCTATCCCGTTCGACGCTGTCCGCAGCGGCTGGTGTTCTCCTTCTCCTTTCCCTCCACCACCACCACCACGACCATCGCCTCGACCACCATCGGGCTCGTCCTCGCCTTCCGGCGGCGTGATCTCGATTTCGGTGGAGGGCGCGTTAGCAGCCAGACATCTGCTCATCGTGACGAGTCGAAGTCGGTATCGGTCCTGCTCGCTGCGCACCGCCATCTTCTCGATACGGATGTAAAGATAGAGGCAGGCCACACCCGTCGACATTACCAGGAAGAAGGCGAGCACGGCGACCACGAAGGATACGCCATAGTCGTGATCGAAGAGCTTGTCAGGCGACACGGGGTGCTTTTCAATCACCGCGTCGTTGACGGCAATGATGTAACGGATAAGGCCAGTCAGAGAGCACAACCCTGGATAGAACCAAAATCAAATCTTGTCATCTTTATCTCGATAAACAGTTTCACGAATGGTTATCATAGATAGGGAAGTACATCAATAAGAGGAAGCGGAAAAGTGTGAAAGGGGGAAGGGTATGACATAGAGAGAGGGGTGTGAGAGAGAGTGATAATAAAAGAGAACAGGGTAGAGAGGGGGGGGGTTGACGCAGATAGAAACAGAGAAAGATATAAAGAAACGAACAAAGATAACAACATTAACGAGAAAAGAAATAATGGTAGGGATTATTTCCTTTTATAGACAATGATGAATGAAAGGCGGGAATGAATGAGCTTTACAAAAGCCAAAAGCGGGAGACAGACAGTGAGCGAGCTCCATTGAATTTAGGAGAGCGGAGCTCATTTGGCAAAAGTGAACATACGCAGTGACAACAATGAAAAAAAAATGTAATGTAGTCGACTCACCCCTCTTATTTTAAAAGTGTGCGTGCGTTGCAGAATATTATAGATAGTAAGCAAATAATCAACGTTGGTAAAGGGTGATTGGACGAACTATCACTTCCGAGACGATCTGGATGTAGCTATACATTCAGATTGCCGAGGAAGTGATAGTTCATCTCATTGCCTGAAACCAAAAGTTGATTATTTGCTTTATATTCCACATCTGAAACCAACCATCTATACCAAAAATGACAATTTGACGTACTAAAGTAATTTTTACTTCTCTACATAACCCCGAGCCACTGCCATGGGAACACGCGTTAGGACGCGCGTTAGGACGCGTTAGTAGGAGCTTCTGTTAGTCAATTCATAGTCCGAATGTAACGCACTTTAATTTCGCGCGTACTCAAAATATTGATCACGCATTAGGACTGTGAGGAGTGAAGAGATCAGCGAAATCAAAAAGTACTGTCACCTAGAGTGTAACGAACTTTTCTTCTCAGGTGATCAGATGGGCAAAACTACGCTTTATCACGTGATCAACTCTTGACCAATCATATAGCAACATTCTTAGTATGTGGAATATAAATAGATATAAAGCAACGGGGTTAATGAGACGTGGGTATGTGTATGAGCTGATAGGAGTTAAAGGGATGATCCACAATGAAGATAAATTGGTTTCGATGAAACATGAAAGAAACATAATGAGTGAAGTTTTGACGAAAATCGGTCAAAGGAAAAGAAAGTTAATAGATTGTGAAATTTCAGTTTTGTGACGTCATGTGCGAGGTGCTCTCCCATAATATGTTGTGTACAATATAATTACATAAATTGCTCTTTTTCTGTTTTTGACAACGGAATTATTTTTTTCCATACAGGTATGTGTGTATAAATATATTTCTAATGATGTATCAAATGCACAGGTAGAAGGCTGCATATTTTTTCGAGAAAATGCACATTTTCGAGAAAAAAAATGTACCCAACATTATGTGAGAGCACCTTGCATGCGACGTCACAAAATCAAAACTTTGAACATACACATAAACGGCAATGGAAAATACAGGAAAATGTAATGTAGACGACTCATCCTTCTAATCTTATACGTGTGCGTGCGTTGCAGAATATTATAGATGGATAGATATATTATAGATAGTATAACACGTAGCTGTGTGTTAATGAGAGGTGGGTGTGTGGGTGTGATATGACCTGTACCTGCCAGGACATGGGCGGCGCCTGTGAAGAACATAAAACACCTCCTCTGGGGAAAGAACAGGCCCAGGGTGCTCATTACTGACGTCACGAGGAGAAGCAGGAAGCTACAGATGGGTAGAGGTAGCACCTTCACCACGTGCTCTGTATGGAGAGGAATGGTAATGAGAATCATTGTGATCATGATTTAAAGTTTCACGTTCCAAATGTGTGTTATTGCATTCATTATAAATACTACCTAAAAAACATTACTTTATGGAAATATGAAGAAAACTTGGAAAATGCAGCAATATATTTTCAATTCAATTCAGTTTATGTCACTCATCTTTTAAATATATCAAGAATAAGCAAGATATGACACAAAGCTGATAACCACTGATTCCTTTATACTCGATTGAAAGTTGATGACATTATATGACAAGACAGTACTTGAACAATGTGTTTAAGAATACATTTAGAAATGAACCTGTCTTTTAATAAGTGCTTAGTTTCATTACGAACGTTTATGTCCCCGTTTAGATGGTAATGACAGAGATAGGGGTAGATAGGGGTAAGAGGGAGGGGATTAGCAGGCATGTGGAAGAAGAACAGGGGGTGGGATTAAAAGAGAGAGGTTTAATAGAGAGATTCAGAGGGAGAGAGAGAGAGAGAGAGAGAAAGATAAAGTGAGAGATAGAGAGAGGGGGAGAGAGAGATAGAGAGAGAGATAGAGAGAGAGAGAGAGAGAGAGAGAGAGAGAGAGAGAGAGAGAGAGGGAGGGAGGGGGGTACAAACAGGTGATCATGGTAATAGAAAGAAGAATGTATATGTATGTATACAGAAAAGGGACAGAGAGGAAAGGGAGAGAGAGGGTGAGAATGTAGAACAAGAACACATCCATAAAACATCACCGCTTTACTGGCTAACCATCGGCTAGGTTCATCCCTAAGGATGAAGGTTGTCATTATAGATGTTCCATCGACATGATCTAGAACATGTAAACCCCGGTCCCATTGTGGCGAACCACGGGGATAAAGAACGAAATTATTTAAAGGATTTAGGTAGGCAACATTAACCCTTAACGTGCTCCTGGTGGATCATGTCACCATTAGTACACATAAATCCTCTAGAGCGAACGGTCTCTCTGGCACACAAAGGGTTAACTCAGGAACAGATACATCGGATATTATTGGCGAATTAACAAACTCGACAAAGGAGGAACTAAAGGGACGTCATACACTGTGGCGACATGTTAAAGAGCAGCAACTTGCTGAGGCGAGGATGCAGTGATTATGAAAAAAATAAATTTGCCCATGTACTCACTCATGCATGACTGAGTGGATTAATGTGATTTTCACACGGAAGATAGTCAATAAGTGAAGATACAATTCTGCCAAGTCATGTTGCTCAAAACCTCTCTTTTTGTTAAGTTTTTTTGCTTAGGGGGGGGGGGGCTTTCTTTTTTGTTGTGTTTAGAACGGACTTGAAAGAAGTAGATCGATGCAGTACGAATTGCTTGTTACAATAATATTTTTTATACCGCGCATATTTGTGATGCTCCGAAAGCCGATTGAAATTATAATTATCTAAGTGACCCAAAAGATTTGTCATTCGTAGAGAAAATCATGTTGGAAGCTCGTTGTTGGTTTCCACTAAACTGTCCTGGTGCATCTTGCTCGTAATTCTGAATTGCGGGGGTATATCATGGTAGATTATAATTTTAAAAATCTCATTGTCCATGCGCCACGACTTGCACAGAATCTGATCACCAAATCACCAAAATTCGCCAGCAAATACTGGGACTTGGTGTAAAACAAACAAATGTGCATACAAAAAGATAATCTCACACAATTTCTCAACACAGACAGCAACGTAGGGTTTTTATAAGGACATCAGAAGTGAAAAGTAAAACCGAGAGTGAATCCTCTTTATTCTTGCGACATGTATTTTCAATCATGAGTGTGTTACTTTGCCCCTCCTCTTCACCTTCCTAGTCCAACCTCACTCTCAGACACAGATATTCCTATAACAGACGTCATTTATATCACAAGAATTGCTATGACGCTTCAGATGCGTCATCGTCTAATCATTGCTCGTGATTATCTTGTTGGTGTCCGTCAATCTGAGTCATATGATTGAAGCTAGTTTTACGTCATAGCGTTCGGCTTCATCTCGAGAACAATGTTAAATTAATCATGAAGTAACGGATCCGAAGAACATAAAAGAGGAGTAAGACGGAGAAAAGCGATGAAGACGTGGGAAACAAGATAACTACAAGAAAAAAAAAACAGAAGGAAGAAGAGGTAGAAGAAAAAGAAAATGGAAATTGCAATAACGATATTGGCAATGATCATATCGATGATGATGAGTAGGAAAGTGATGATGATGATGATGATGATGATGATGATGATGATGATGATGATGATGTTGATGATGATGTCTATGACAGGGATAATGATGCTGCTGCTGATAGTAACGATGATGATCTTAATAATAATGAGGATAACGATAATGATTCCAATGGTGATAATGAAAATAATGATCATTATGGTGATGATAGTGATGTTGATTCTAATGATACTGATGCTGATGAAAATTATGATGGAGATAATATTAATGAGGAGGATTATATATATAATATTATTATATACTATTATTATATGATATTATTATATATAGTTAACCATAAAGTAAATATGGTGCATATAATGTTTTTGCAGCTATTGAAAATGATGGCAAAGAGCACACCAACAACTTCAAGTATTGTCATCAGTAGATGGCAGAAGTACAGTAAACTTTTTAAAGATTTCGTCCCAGGCTTTAAACAAAAACGCTTCATGCAAATCATGGTTATCAGCACCAAGGAAAGTTCCTTGTAACTTGCGCAAAGTTAATATAAGCAAATCACCTGTCGCCAAACACGGTTCTAAAGTAGTCCTCTTCCCAACTTTGTTAGTATGCTTAATTCCCTCCATACCTCTCAAAAACACAACAAATCCTATTGATTTGTTTTTTTTTCATCAATTGCAATAACCAAAGTATTGTTAATTATTTAGACAGTGGTGTTTGGTATATATTTCTTGTAAGTGCATGGAATACTTTGTGATATTTGGATAGTTTTTTTTTGTCATATTGAATTGTAAGCTATCACAATTAAAGTCTGAATGCACAGACTAGCATACACAACCATATCCATATGTATTGTACATTTATTAGGGAGTGTAACTTAACTAATAAGGTGTAAACACATAGTCTTGATTTCTAGTAAAAATCATAGCTTTATTTGTCATCATTAGGCTAAAATGAACCCACAAACATACATTCTTTGTGTAATTAAATTAGATTGAGGAGCAAATGGGGAAGGGGTCAAGGAACAAAATCTACTTACGTAAAACAGCGGAGTTGACATCTTTTGGCGGCTCTCCTGGCTCGGGAAGACATGATCGAATCAAGTAGCAATCTCCTTCCCCTTCGACATAAAAGACAAATACAAAATTATGTTAACTTTTATTTTATATTACATGGAAGTAAATCAAATTATTTCACATTTCATACAAATAAATGTACATAGAAATGTGGGAACAAGAAAAACTTCCATACAATACGAAATACCATCACAGACCCGATGTCCGTATCATAGCAAAGGTGAAGCTAACGTCGAGGGGGGGGGGGGACTGCATGTGATGACAGAGGGTATTCCCCTGTATCTTACTACTTACACAGTCAATACAACAAAAGCATTTTTTTCGGGATTATATGGTTTTTAATGTTATGTACAAGACAATAATTCTGGTATTTCTAGTCGACTTGCTTTCCGTGTGTATTTGTAGACGAAGTCTACGGAAAAGGGAAACTTGGTAAAATACGAGATCGGTCATTACAAAACGGTGTCGGGTCTGAACCGCATCGTGTAAATGTGCAAGGGCACTCCTTAAAGAAGGTTTCATGCATAACTTTTTCCCCTGTATCTGTTTAAACATCATGCCCTCTATCCTACTTCCTATCACGTAGCCTATCGCCTCTCTCTGCCCGCGCTGATCGTGCATATCGAGTGAGACGAACCGATAACGCACTAGGCACCGACAAGGGAATTGGGTTCTTTCCTGCTCGGCGATGACTGCGGCGTGGTCTGAATTATTAAAGACCACGGTCAGGATGGTGATGAATTATGCTCTATAATGACGGAGAGGCTGGATATGCCGATCGGGCTGGGTTCTACCAGAGGAATGGAGTCAGCACGAAGTGTAATTTATTCCTACAGCAGTCGTGTGCATTGATGTCACAATGGAATATTTTACGCGTTTGGCTCTTTGATCGAGGGAGATCCGCCGCCAAACAAGCATGACAAAATGTAGGATGCATTTTGAGGAATATATATTCTGTATGCGCAGAAGATTTCAGAACCACTACATGAACTGAAGTGCATGTGCAGTAGTATTACATCTTATAAAGATACGATTCTGTGAATTTCAGATTATATTGTTGCTTCGTTTTTGTGATAAAATGAGAATACTATAGAAAACATGCCAGAGAAATGCCTCCATATCACACATTTCCAAATAATATTTCCTTAAAAATATCTTGTAAATCGTTTATTGAGTGTTTCATCTTTCATGGAAACAACCTCAATTTCGTGTGCGGAGGTGTCCGAAAAAGTAACGGACCAAATTCTTTCTACAATTTTTTTTCAAAGTTTCCCTTCGCTTACCCCAAAACTAATTCACAGTGTGTGTAAAAAGATCAGCAACGAGCTCCCAGCGAAGGCTGAACGGTTGGCATACTTCTCAAAACAGATTTTCTTTTGTCATTCAGAGGAAGGCACTACCTAATTAGAAATACAGCTAGTTGTTTAAAACACCTGAATGTCTTGGATTTTTATGAGGCGGCGGACCTCATAGATCAAAGGAAGTCTATCCGAGCGCAGTCCATCCATGATAGGTCCATGGTTCTACAGAGTGTGTAATTGTTCTCTATTCATGGAGTTCTGTCTTGAGAATATGATTATTACGTTGTTTAAGAAGAGGGTTGGTTGGTTATTCCTTTGTATATAATAAAGGGATTTTTTTTTATTAGTTCGCAATAATATGAAATGTGTATCACAGTCTCCTGTGCGTGATGTTAGCTTTCTCTCATTTTTTCTCCTTTCGAGCTTATCTTAATCTTGTTATCAATTATGATTATACTGACCCCTTTTTACATCTTCTTCTTCTTCTTCTTCTTCTTCTTCTTCTTCTTCTTCTTTTTCTTCTTCTTTTTCTTCTTCTTCTTCTTCTTCT
Organism: Arbacia lixula; assembly: GCA_963669155.1. Classification (NCBI taxonomy): domain Eukaryota; kingdom Metazoa; phylum Echinodermata; class Echinoidea; order Arbacioida; family Arbaciidae; genus Arbacia; species Arbacia lixula. Next base: position 105,240 of record OZ022579.1, read on the forward strand.
TCTTCTTCTTCTTCTTCTTCTTCTTCTTCTTCTTCTTCAACTTCTTATTCTTCGTCGTCGTTTCCCTCACGCAGCAAAATAAACAAAAAGGGGTGGGGGTACTAAATAGGGTCGAGTGAGGGATAGGGGAGGGGTAGGGACGGGGGCGACTTACCAGAGTCTGCAGAAAGCGTTTTCACTGCTGAGACAGATGCATTGTTTTCGGCGTTATACGGATGCTGCATCCATTCATACGTCACTGCATGGAGAGGCAAAAGGTGAAATGATTTGAATGGAATGGAGGAATAAAATAAATACGACACAATCATGAGACACACGTTGTAATGCTATCATCGAAAGCCACTTTAAAAAATGTAAATTTGGAAAATGGATTACACAACCACGATTAAGAAAGATACATAGTCGTGTCATGGTTTAAAGGGTTACTAAATTAGAAAAATAAGTTCCCACTAATCTATGTAAAATTATCCACTAAAAACGAATTTCACATTTGTTTGCTGCAATAAAGAATCGTTTTGACGAAAATTTGAAGAAAAAAAAACCACACCTCCATGTGACGTTAAATGCCATAAAAGACTCTGCTCTATGATTGTACGGAAGTCAACAACTATTTTTGTAATGTATTCAAAACTTTCCCCCCTGTGTACGTACGTAGTTACGCGTTATTGCATTCACCTGTATCTTGCCATTCAGATTCAATTGATGGAATTCACTTTGAATCTATTAGTTGTTGCTACTCGGAAAAACCTCGGACAAGCTATGGGGCTCCCAATGGTAACGTGTTGTTTGAACGGCGTGAATAAAATTTGCATACATAACGAAAAAGATCTATTGGAAATTATTGTTGACTTCAGTACTATCTCAGTTTAACAGCGGAGTCTTTTATGGCATTTTACTCCTCTGACGTCACTTGGAGGTGTGCGGGTTTTTTTTCAAATTTTCGTCAAAATGAGACTTTATTGCAGCAAACAAATTCGTTTTAGTGGATAATTTTACATAGATTAGTGGAAATGTATTTTCCTAAATTTAGTAACCCTTTAAATAACGAATGTTGATATGAGCATAGAATATAATATAGCCCATGAGGTATTCTTTCTATCAATAAATCAAAGGATGTAAAGCATTTTGTTACTTTTTGCTTTAGTCACAAACGGGTGTGCATGTTTTTGCACGTGGCGTCCGACTTCTGCGATTCCTTGAGTGTCTGCATGGGTGTCAAAGCCAAATAGCAGGTTTTGTGGGTGAACAATGAACCTGTACTATTAGAGATTATGGTAATACTTCAGAGTGTGTGCAGGAGAGCGGGGTACACCAAGAGTTTGGGGAGTCGAAATGTTGTATTTCTCAAACTAAATCGATGCAGTAATGTTAGTGATATTAGCTTTTCTGTGTTGGGAAAGTTATCTCTTTTTGTTTTGTTTCAAATCAAATATAAACATATTAACTATTTAGAAAAATGAAGCGTGTACGATACATTTGTATAACTTGAATAAACACAGGAAAACAAGATAATGTTCTTTGATATACTTTCATTCCATTGCTCGCTTCGCCACTGCTTGCTGTTCCGTTAATGCATTACAACTGCATCCTTTTTCACACTAATTGTTGTCCGGAGGAACAATGTCAAATGCTAGGAATTTTACCCAAATGTCATCAGTATACCCCAAGTAGTGATCAATCTTTGTACTATGCTTGGTTAGATTCGCATCATTGGATTTTGATTTATTGCAAAAGAAAAAAAAAGAAGAAGAAGAAAGAAGTATTTTTTACGAAGTTAATTGACATTTGATCTTTGACCTCGACTAGAATTTACCCGTATTTTACACAGTTCATTCGTTTCATACAATGCACATGCGTTTGAAGCAAATCTTGTGAGCGGATCTAAATATTACATACGGATACGAAACGGACGGACGGACAGACGGACGGTCAACCCGAAAACATAATGCCTCAGCTAAAAAAAAAAGAGAATAGAGTTTATCGTAATGACGGATAAAGAACTGCATCCAAAGACATTAAAAAAAGATAATCCACCCCCCTCCCCTATAATCAGAGATTTTGGGCAAAATAATTTGGCAGGAGTGTTTCTCAACTTATTGACTAACTTCCTTGTGAAAATCACATTAATCCAATTAGTCATGCATGAGTGGGCAAATTTTAAAGGCAAAAATATCACCTTTCAAAAGTCACAAGGGTAATTTGGAGGTTCTGTCATATAAATGTTTGATGAATGCCATTTCTGGTGCATAATTTATGTCCTTCCATTGTTTATCACCAATCTCCCGATGCACTAACACCTATCCCGACATTTAGCTCATTGTTCTGGTTGAGTGAGCACCATTTGATTAATACTTTTCCGTCTTGAGTTTGAAACTTTAAAAAAAACACTTTATTTTTGTGAAAAAATAAAACTCTGGATATTTTGATAAAGATGTAACATGACATGTTATGTAAACATAAAAAGTAATTTTCGTGTCATGGTTAAGTGAATACACTTTAAAAATCGCACAAGAAATGTCAAAATGTACTGTTAAAACGGCGTGAACAACTACCCTGGTGACTTTTGAAAAGTGACATTTTTGCCTTTAAAATTAGCCCTCTCATGCATGACTTATTGAATTAATGTGATTTTCACACATAAGTTATTCAATAAGGTAAGGAACAATCCTGCTGAATCATTTTGCCCCAAACCTCTTCGATAAAAAGTTATGTTATTTTGTCTTAGTGGGGGACTTACTTTTTCGTTGTGTTTAATTTGGAAAAAAAAAATATACTAATGAGGAGGATTATGATAGTTATGATAGTGAGTGTACTCACTCCTATAATGCAGTGAAACCCTATCGTGCGTCATCTATCCTCGCAACATCATGATTATTTAACAAACGTTTTAGTCTAACAGGTGATTATACAATGAAACTTAGGAGACAAATGTATCACACCTACGCCTATTAACCTCCTCATCCACGTGAGCAAACAGCCATGTGTAACAAACCAATGGGATCTCATTGCTTGGTACCGAGTAGGTTAAAGTTTGATCGCTCTAGGTTAATACTGCAGAGTGAATTATGAGCGCGCGCTGTGCATGACGCAGGGAATCCCATATGGAATATCTTTTCTCCTGCTTCTGTCTTTACCATCTTCTGGCGGACGGGAAGGACTCGCTGAATAAAAGATGATGATATCACGATACAAGCTAGCTAGGTTAGCTGCATTTAGAATAAAGTCTCCTCATATTTATCTCCATTATGCATGCTGACCATTTATACGGCTGTGGTCGCATCCGGCTTTAAAGGTGGCTCGTGTATTCTGGTATGGCAAACCCAAGATTAATTGATTGTTTTCAAAATGTATGTTTACAGTTTTGTCGGTCAGGTCGCATATTTCACATAACTACATGATAACTATATAACACACAACTACTAGTTTATTTCAATTGTTGTTAAATTTACACATTAGACATAGTTACATAATATAATTATAATACATATGTATCAAAACCGTTATCACGATGTGTAATGAGCGAAATGCATTTCTGATCGATGTTTACTTTAAATTGAAGCTTGAATTGGTATTTTCCTTTAGCTCTCTCCCATACCATACTCAGACACCGACACATGTTGTCTTAGAAATGTTTAGAAGAACAGCTTTTCTTCACAATGCATGCCGATAAGAAGGGCTCAAGTAGTGCTGTTTTAATTTGCAGTCACTGGATTAAAGGATCAAAGCAGGTTCTTAATCCTCTCCTAGGATCAAAACAGTTACAGTGGAGAAACACGTTTTGCTGAAGAGCACAGTTAGCAGCTGATGGGTTCGCTGCAGTACCTTTCTGGCCGAGACTTGACGTAATGCGATCCAGTCGCCTCCTCTCTCCCTATTCTCATTTTATTCCTCTGAAATTCACAGATAAGATTTTATCATGTTCATCATTATCAAAAAAGAATCGCTTTTTAAGGTTATAACAGTTTTTCCGTTTTGTCAAGGACCAGCTTTGATATTATAATCAGGATTTGTTATTGATTCTCGTCCTATTCTTCTTCAATATACCAGTTATAACACTTTATGTGGTACCCCCTTCTTTAAACCTTAACTCCCATGTTCATATAAACTACATGTCATATCACGTTGCATTGTCTGTATGGTTATGCTTTAAGCATCATGCCATATGACGACGTCAGTACAGTGCATAATTTGATAAAAACTTACTGACTTGGGGGAGGGGGGAGGGCATATTTCCCATTAGGTAGACAAATCTAGGTATTATCTCATAGATGTACCATTGAAGTGATAGATGTAAATCACATATTTCAAGAGGTAACACATTAACATATCTCAATATAGTTCATTAAATCATAAATGTCGAAAATAATGTTCATTGTTTGATTGGTGGTGTTTTTTTTTTTTTTTTTAGATCACCGCTCACGAATTACCTCTATCACGACAAAATTGGAGCAGGCCAGAATGGAGTTCCACGGTAAGTCGCATCGTCCCGTTCGGAAAATCTCGCTCTAGTATCTCCGCCGTGTAGATCCAACGATTGGTGAAAGTCGCTATGCCCATGAGTACGAATGCTACGTACGAGCCAGCCACAGCCCATACTGTGAGTAGTATCAATGTTATGTTCTCAGTCTTCATCTTGTCAACGAAAACACGATGAGATTTCCCTCTGTTTATCAGCAAAAAGTGAGACAAATTAATTAAATTCGGTCTACAAACACCGCTCATACACACGTTGGGATCCAAAACCAGTAGAACTATATATAACTAATAACATCACCGAAATATTGTCCTTTGTAGACAGCTGATTGAAAGTGAAATTATAAATGAATGGCATTCGACGGAAGTAAAGACGGATTCCGCGTCCATATCAAAACACGAAATCTCGTTCCTTAAAGTTAATGTCAAACATTGTTTTCAATTATAAAGAACAACCGGAAATCTCCAGGCTGAAAAAATAATGAACGTCGTTATTCTCTTTCTGTTGATCACCTCCGCAAAAAAGTAAGCAGAAATCACTTAACAAAAACGTGCTAAGAAATGTCCAAATCACTCGTACCGATCGTAGGCGTACGGTTGATGATCCAGTCACGTTTTCCTTTAACCAACTTCTGTTTCAATTTCTGATGAAAATGATGAAAATAGTCATAGTTCCTAGATGGCGTGGCATACTGTGGCAGGAGAAATGATTAAGCAATCTTCATCCCGATACAGCTAACGGTCTGTAAAGAGATGTACTCGCGTTTTTTCGCACCACAGACGACTGCGATCTGACCTCAACAGTGTACGCATACACACTCTTATTTTGTCTCTTTTCGTTTTGTTGTCGCCCTCTGCCTGCCTGCGTGCTAACCCCAAAACGATATCGATATCGTATAGTCTGCGGGTTTAAAGGCATTGTGGCAATGAATTTATTTGGCACATTTTGATGGTTACAGGCAGTGTTTTTGTTTTCGAGCATGGTAATTTTAGATTAATCACATGAGGAATGTGTACTAATACGGGGATGATTTAAGGTGAGAATGTGTTTAGTCCATTGCAGGTCGATGTAGTAAGTGTTTGAATTAAACGCCATTCGATCTAAAGTAGATATAAACACATTGATATGACTGCTTAAGAAGAGCAGCACAGATTAAATCTTGATATTCCACGTGGGAATTTATTCATAATTTCAAAATTCAAAACTATCGAAATTGAGAGAGGAAAAGGATATTGGAAGAAGCGAATAAAGGTGATCAGGATTATAATAAGCAAATAGTCAACGTTGGTGAAGGTGATGAGACGAACTATCACTTCCGAAGCGATCTGGATGTAGCTATCTTTCCGAAGCGCAGCTGAGGAAAGATAGCGTATACATTTAGATCGCCGGGGAAGTGATAGTTCGTCTTATTGCCTGAAACTGAAAGTTGATTATTTGCTTTATATTCCACATCTGAAACCAACTATCTATACAAAAAAAAAAGACAATGTAACGTACAAAAGCGTCGGTGCGGCTACATGATTGTACTTTTTGGTTTCTTCCTTGGCACTACTGCGCATGCTCTCTACCTGACAACCTGACAAAATTTGTTGCAATACGCGATACATTTCTTTCCAGCTGCGTTTTTTAGTTTGAGCGGAAAATCATCGAGCGCCCTACGGGAACTCTCGCGGTGTTGCGGCCGAGGCGAAACTTGAATTTCCGTTGATTTGCCCAAGCCACAGGAAATTAAACGTTCTGGTCGCTGCGGCTATCGAGAATTTAATCCAAATCTAACGTTAGACCATGGTCTGGTTATCGGAGGGGGAGGGGGCTACGAACAGCATTATGGTATAGTACAGGATGAAGTTCACTTACCTGAATCATGTTGCTGTTGTGCTGATTAATGGGCCATTTTGATTGAAACGCGACTATGGGTTAACACAAACTTTATATATGCTACGTATACATGTACGTACGTGTACGTACGTGTACATACATATCCACGCCCGGCGCAGCGCGCTATAAGCACAAATTTGTAATTACCGCGCACCGCGGCGTCGTCTGCGCCGAGCTACAATTGATAGTCCGAGTGTGAGGCACTTTTATTTCGTGCGTACTCAAAGTATTGATCACGCGTTAGGACTGTGAGGAGTGAAGAGATCAGCGAAACCAAAAAGTACTATCACCTAGAGTGTAAAGAACTTTTCTTCCCAGGTGATCAGGTGGGAAAAAGTACGCTTCATCACGTTATCAACTCTTGACCAAATATATACTGTAGCAACATTCTTAGTATGTGGGATATAATAATTCTTAGCATTATTATCGTTGACATTACGGTAAGGATAAACATAAGCAACATTTAACACTTTCAATACCATAAGAGAAGAAATGTAGCTCGATGTGATTTATGTGCATTAACATGTGACTCAGAAAGAGTTAAAAGCATACCTGCCTTAGAATATCCGGTCATCAACCATCATCGGCTGCCTCGTGCAAATATGTTTCCAATTGTTGTAACTTACCATTAATGATAACTACCATTGTAGTAGCCAATGGGCTCTCAGCTTTACCGCTACTGCTATGGCAGTTTCAATCGATGGTAAGCTACAATAGTTGTAAACATAATCATATGCAACATGACCCGGGAATGATTTTTTTTTACCTGAATAAAGGTGTCCTTTAAGAAGTGGTGTGGCGAAACGTCTCGAGGGAGGCTCGAAGCCAATTTCCCTCTCCGTGCGTGTTTCGCATGGCTGGAGGGAGCGATTAGAAGTGTGGATGGGATAATAACTGTGGAGAAGACAG